>JAWNNQ010001577.1:0-600000 GCA_035044765.1 Leucophenga montana
TTTTGCCATCGTTGTCTACTTTTCGAACGGATATTTTGTGATCGCAATGCAGCGCGCCTTCAAAATCACTTCAATGTAGCCTCATTGGATCGTTTATCTGGACCGGAAATCAATTGTTACTTGGGTTATTACTCTCCGACCGTTCAACAAAGACCTTCATTACTACTATCATCATACAAGTTGGCGATTGTGCAGGAATTCTCCGAATGCGACTTCAGTTCATATCATGTGAGACGCTTCTCGAAAACGTTCCAGGGAACGCAATTGTTTTTTCATCGCTTTTTCAATTGAATGGATGCGTTAACAAATAGAACATGCGCTACTGGGCTGACACCAACACCCTTAGAATTGCATGAAAGTCCTTTGCATTCACCTAAAGTCACCGTGTAGTTAGTAATTTCCTCAGCTGGTATTATTGAACAATGGTTGTTTGAAGAAAATGAGGTCAGAGTGATAGTGACTTCAGATATATATATATATATATATATATATATATATACATATATATATATATATATATATATATATATATATATATATATATATATATATATATATATATATATATATATATATATATATATATATATATATATATATATATATATATATATATATATATATATATATATATATATATATATATATATATATATATATATATATATATATATATATATATATATATATATATTTATATATCCACTTGTTCTTTCACCATTTTTGCAACTCTGACATTTTTACGTTGTTGTTGTTTTTTTTTCATGCCGCGCAGTTTGTTTGATTGATTGACGCGTGCAACCTACGAAAAATTCATACATTTCATATTTTTCAACACCCAAACAAAACGTTTGCGGTTTTAGCAAATAAAAGATATGAAGGAGTCGCAAAAAGAAAAAAAATATGCCAAAAATCTATAAAAAGCAAAAAGCAAAAAGCAAAAAAAGTTAAAGTGTGTGAACTATATTTTTTATTTTGTCGCTGCTCGTATACTCACCCGTAGTAGTACTGCTCGTATAGGAAAGCCATTGATTTGTTTCGGTTTCTCGGATTTTATGCGCGGATTTCGCAGCTCACAGCTTGGAGCGCAAATATGGCGAGATTTATTAGTTTTGTGCGGCTTTGGGTAGCTTTTAGTTTTTAGAATTTGTTTGAATTTCGCGTTTTTTGTTGTTGTTGTTGTTGTTGTTGTTGTTGTATTCTGCGGTCTAATGTTTGTTAGTTTTCGCTTTGCTAGCGCGTGTTAATTAAATCACCCAAAAATGCCAAAATATAAAAGTGTTTTTTTTTTTTTTTTTTTTTGGTTGTTGTTGTCTCGGTTGATGTGAAATTGAAGCTGCGAAAAGTCACTCAGGGCACTTTGTACGAGTATGGCTTAATAAATTAAAAATATTTTCTATTTTGCATAAGTTTTGTTGCAGACAAATTTCTCATTTGTCATATTTCTCAAGCAAATCTTGAAAACTTAAGAAAACTAATTGTTTAAACTATATAGTATGGCACAATCGACTGCAATCGAGTAATTATTTCGTATATTATTACGTTAATGTGTTTGTTGTTATTGTCAGCGAAATAGTTACTAAAATAATGGCGAAGCGCATACATAGTAAAACTTTTAAGATCGTATCTCTTTCGCTGTTGCAGAGTGTTGTTAACTGGCAACTTGCTGCTTGCATTATTGAGCGTGAGAACTTATAAACCTGCTACCTAGTGAGATCTATTGTTTGTGTCGTAGTGAGATACAAGTTGATGACCTACTCTAAGCTTATATGCTGGTTGAATCGTAGTATTTTTCTAAGTTCCAATCTGTTCAGTTGATTCCTGATAATAAAGTGTCTACCTAGCATCTGTGATTACCTAGCCTGCTTCTAGCTATAGCTTCACATTATGCGAGAATGTTAAGTGGAAGTCTCCTCTTCATAGTCATAGCATCTCCATTCGGGTGAGTTTTGTATACCCATAATATAGTTTCTAGTCTACAGTGGACTTTTAGCAGTCCTGTCAGTATTCTTAGTTGGTTCCTACCTAGTTGGATTATATTTTTCGATCTGCTCGTATTGTAACACCCTAGAAGTAACTTTGCCCTGTGTTTTTCTTCACTACATTCGTTTTCTTGCACATAACTTCCGATATAGTGTGTCGCTCAATGCCACAAAAAGGCTCAGTTCCTATTATTAGCATTGCCGCTCCTTTGCTGACATGCTGTTCGCATGGTATAGTTTAATACTTTCATGTGTGCGTTTGTATTTCATGTAAAACCTATATGTGCTTTATTAGTTGTGTGAGTGACGTTTGTTAAAGCCATTTACGCTAAAAATCTTGGACTGATTTTGATAAAATATAGATTGTGCACATCACTGCAAATGTATACCATTTAAATGTTATATTTTTTTTATTAAAATCGGTCGTCACAACAAACCGGCTTGCCTTTATATAGATTATATAGTTTATATACTATTGTAAATATTTGTAAAATTAAAGATTAAATGTTTTTTTGGAATGATCATCAAATAACCCAACTATGCTATATGGACTCGAAGAACAAAGAAATTGTTTGTGTAATTTTCGCTGGTTTATGTGAAGAGCTGCGTGTGTACGCTCTCCATTGGAGAAAAAAACAAACAAAAAACACAGGCGAAATCATTTTTGCTTTACTCATTGCTATTCATAGAAATTGTTTGTGTAATTTACACAATTATTGCAAAGAGGTGCGTGTGTGTATGACAATGCTACACCTATTTTGATGAGCATTACAAAAACAAAAATACATGTAGAGCATATGGTTTGGGCAACTCTGAAGTAGAAGAGTACTTCTAAAGGGAGCCAAATACTCGTTTACAGTAAAAAACTATGAGATGAAAAATATGTATAACGTATTGGGCGGTACAAATTGAAGTATATATCTGAAACCTTTTATATATAATGTTGCAATCCAAAACCATACTGCTAATTCCAGAAAACACAGAACACAGGGAAACTCTTCTGCAAACATAAACCGACGTTACGCAAGTGACAAATCCACAAGTTCACTCTGTATTACTGAGCACTATTGAATTCGCTAGCGCTTGGTAATGCTGGTAATGCATAATGTAGCCAGTTACAATAAACAAACCAAAAACTTATCAAAAAAAAAAAAAAAAATGTTTGTCTTTGCTGCAATAGTCAAAGAGAAGCGCAGAGTTGGCTGCCTGTTAGCTGATTTAGCTGAACACGAATGAAATGCTTTTGAGCAGACGACAGTTTGACAGATTATTATTCAGTTTACATCTGCACTTCTGTTTGAATTTAGAACATTTTCGTATTGTGAAGTGCGAGCTGCAAGTACTGTGCACAGACTACCACATAGATCAGTGTTCCAGCACTATTTTTAACAGTTCCAGAGGAAGTAGCTGTACTGAGTTAGTACTTATGGTAGTACGTTTATTCTTTATTTAACTACTTAGTTTTAACATTTGCAAACACTTTTTGCTTAATATTATTTATAGACTTTAACTAAACTATATTCTTTTATCTATTTTGCAGATAATTTCGGAACGAGTGCAAGTGGTAAGCATTCATTTACTTTAAAATATTTCTTAGATACATAAGCACTTTAGATATCTCTTCTTTTTTTTCTACCACTTTCTATCTCGCTTACACATTATAGCAACATAACAAACGCACTGTGAACCTATGCCAAGCTTAAATTGTATTTTTATGTGCATTTCATTTAGCGTTTGACAGGACCTATAATTATAAACGGCCATAACCCATCATCAAGAAAATCATGTTGAAGCACTGCCTCAACTCAGTTCAACGCTCACACAGCTCACAGACATCAACTCCACGCCACTGCACGTCTTTACAGTCGCTCTAACTCATGGACTGACTCCATACACAACCGCTGGGGATATAAATTTTCTGATTAAGAACCATCTTATCATTATTATAGACTCTGACTACGCATGCGACTCGCTCGAGTGTAGTATTTGAGAGATGAGATGAAGTGAAGTGTGGTGTGGTGTGGTGTGGTGTTGGAACGCGAGGCTGAACCCGCACCATTGACTTTTGACTGTGTCGAAGTCAAAGTCGAAGAAAAAAGAAAAAAAAAATTAAACTAAAGAATCAAAATGAAAAAAGAAATCTTTCGAAACGTGTGTTTCATTATGTGTAGACCTCCGCCTTCTCTGACTTTGTGCGTTTAAAATGTCTGTTGCCCCTTTAAGGCATTATAGGATTTAGTTTCGGGATTTCTCACACACACACACACACACACACACACACACACACACACACACACACACACACACACACACAAACACATGCAGACACACAGATCAGAAACAATCCGTGCGCGCGCGAAGCGTTTTCATTTTGGGTACGCTTCGATTCCAATTTCAATGTTTTTCGGTTTTTGGACCAAAGCAAAAATATATTTTAATACATTGTTGTATTTGTTGGAGTTCTTATTCGAATTGTATGTGCTTGTGCTTGTGTTTGTTGTTTTTGTTGTTGTTGTTTCGTTTTCGAGTTTTTGAAGATTTCCTGTGAAATACTTTAAGCCATAGGAGATCGCTTTGGGTTTTGGTGGTTTTTTTTTCTGTATTTCGTTGCTTCTGCGTTTCGATTTCAGAAATACTTGAAATTCTTGTTTCTCAGTTCGTTTTTGGTGCGGTACGGTTTCCTACATTTGCGGAGCTCAGTATGCATATGGGGTTTTATATATATTTAGGTGGTACATATGTGTTTGTGTGTTGCATATGTATGTAATTTAATACGCTTTATCGAAACAATTCCAACAACAATACCAAATAACAACAGCAACAACAACAGCACTGTGTACGAGTATAAAAGGTCACACAGCTAAGATTTAAATTTGAAATTAGTATTTTGTTATAGTACACTTCATAAATTAGTTTCAGAAACAGTATTATCAATTTATTACAAAGTTCGTAACACTTAATAACACGTTGTAACCATAAAGTATAAGCGTACTCACGCGCTATAGTAAAACATTTCATTAAAACAGCTGTCGTTTGTCGTTTGTGGTCGTTTGAACATTTTGCAAGCGTGAAAAATCATATAACTTTTGACTGTTTTTATATCGCTAGATATTTGTATTTACTTGCTATCATGTTCAATTAAACAATTGTTCTTCGTAATTCCATTTTTGCGATACTGTTGTCTCTAAAAGCTGGCAACTCTGTGCCAGCTTGTGAAAAAGGGGAAAAATTTTAAAATGTCAGCATTTTGATTAGAGAATTGAGTAAAATGCAGGATGTATATTTATAATTTCCTTTTTTATTCTATAATACTTCAAATCTATGGGTATAGAAGTATGTATGATCTATAGTACGCTCCTTGTTAAAGCATTGGATAAAAACATACATGTTCCTTTTTTCGGCGTTTCCATTGCTTTTTGTAGTGCTTCTAGTGAAGTGTCTGCGAATAACTTGAGAATGTTGTCTCAAGAATCAGGTGTACTGGTACAAATCTTACTCTTCAAATATTTGCCAGAAGAATAAATAGTAAAGCGGAGTTAAAAATGGGTTCAAATCACTACTTTTCGAAGTGCATCCATTAGAACACATCCGTTGTAATATATCGGTTTCGCCAGCAGTATGGCAAGTTATACTGCATGTCATTTTCATCGAGCTTAGCTCACATATCACTGCCCTATATCACTCTTAGTGGAGCGTAGCGTACCATTACTCCTTCTGAGCATACACCACATCGGACATTAACTAAATGTAAACTTACTTTATTAATTCTTTGAGTATTTTGAGTGCCGCAATAACAAACGCTTTACCGTAAATATTCACAACTTCAGCACATAGCTATCGTTTTTAGTGCTAAATGCTAAAAATTATACTGAATTGACACAAAATAACGTAAATGTAGGGGCTACCTCTGCAAGTAGGCGGTACATGCCCTTTAATGTTAACTAGTGTTATCCTTGTGGTTGAAATTCAAACATTAAAGCGACAATACAAAACAGTTCAATGCCATTTAATAGTGCTGAGCGCATTAAGTATGACCAACATGTTGCTGTCGACAACAGGTTCGTATAAATATTGAGATCAACACTGTCCACATGCTGGCAAGTCCGTCTGTTGCGTAGACGTAGACGACTGTTGAGGGCACGTTCCTGAGCCTGAAACAGTTGTCTCCGTTGCTAAACATTCTTTGGGATGGCAAAAGCTCGCTTTTATTGTTCTCTCGTCACATTGAAAAAACTGTGTAAAATAATTGTAAATGGAACTGAAATGAACGCGAGCTGATATGCTGATATGACAGCTGTTTGTCTATTTATTCAAATTTAATAGCGGTTACCACAAAAAAAGTCCCGTTATATTGCCATAAAACTTGGTTGAACTGTTAGACTGTTAAAATGCTGTGAATTATTAGTAATAGGATAAAATATTATTAAAAAAAAATCTATTTATTTTCATAACTGATTTATAATATCGCGTTTTCAAGTGGTCGTGCATACCCTCATTATAGTAAGTACTGTATATACATATATTGTGTACAATTGATAATCGTAAATTTTAGTGCAATAATCGTTTAATTAATTATATTTATATTAAATCAAACAATTTCGCAACGATTAATCAATCTTAAACTTATATAATGATCCGGAAAGTAGTATTTTTAATCGAGTGACTATAATTGATAAATAGACTAACTACAAACTTAGGCTTCAAAACTCGTATTAAAAAGTAATAAAAACATATTCTCAAAGAAAGTCTTTAAAAATTGGATTAAATTTGATGAATAAATGTTTTCACAGTGATCGTGAGTACCCTCATTATAGTACTTATGTATTTATGTATATTTATTCAGTTCTGACGAGTCATGTCGACTGCTTGCAATCTATAGCAAAAGCACTATCAAGTAATGCTTCTAAAGCGTATACAAATTTCTATACCACCAAAACAAAAATTAACTCATGTAGTTTTTACTTTCTAATATTTTTCCCACTCTTTGATGCTATCCAACTAACTAGCTCCAGAGCACTCTAAGCTATGCCGCCGATATTTTTTTTTTTTTTGTTCCTTTTTTTTCTGTGAAATATTTCATTATTATTAGACAGTTCTTGACATCGATGTCCAATTTAAAATGCTTGCAGCTACGTTTCAGTTTTATAGATCTTAGATTGAGAGGCAGAGGCAGAGGTCAATGATTTGGGAATTGTGTGTATTGTTCCCCACTCGTAGTATTTATTTTTCCAGCTGATAACAAATAAAGAACAAACAAAAAAAAAACTAAAGATTTAATTTATGCATATGCGGCGGCGTCTAAAAAAAAAAACCAAATTCTAAAAGAAACTCATGGAGGAAAAAATGAAAAACAAAACAAATTATTTATAATATCGTGAAACACATGCGCAGCGTGTTATTAAAGTCATTTGCATATTGCTGCCATTGTGCTAACTAAAAATCTGTTGAAGAAAGAAAAAAAAAACTAAAAGCTAAAAACTAAAAACTAAAAAAATGGTTGAATTAAAAATGTGTATAAATTGTTTCGCTTAACTAAGTTTAGCACGCCATCATCATCAACGGCAGCCAGCAGCAGCGCCAAACAACAACAACAACAACAACAACAACAACAACAGCAGCGCTTTAGAGCGTCAGCGGCATTTTCGTCTGTTTTATTTTTATAGTTTTGTTCTCTTTTTTTTGTTTTTTTTTTTAGTTTTTGATTTTTTTTTTTTTTTTGCACTATGTGTGTGAGAGTTTTTCCACAACGTCTCAGCTCAGCTCAGCGTAGTGCAGCGCCTCATTTCCTTTCTTAATAAACCATTTTGTTGTTACACACAAAGTCTGAAAATGTGTGCTGCATGCAATGCCGGCGAAATATGGCCGACCGGCAGTGTGTGTAGAACTGAGATAGTTAGATAGATATACATAGTATGTGTGTGTGAGAGAGAGAGAGAGAGAGAGAGAGAGAGAGAGAGAGAGAGAGAGAGAGCGCGAGCGAGAGATTAAAAAAGAAAAGCGATAAGTTTGCAAAATGTCTTCGACTGTTATGCTTCAGCCAGGAGCGGATCTAGAAAGAAGATGTAGCTTAACTCCACAAAAACAAACTCCACAAAAAAATATGCTTATTCGGATAAAATCATGTATTAGAATATTAAAATCAAAAAGTTTTGCAATAAACTGTAGAACAAATAAGAGCCACAGTTCAAGTGTCCAACTATACGCACTATACTAAACAATTTTGAGGTGGAGTTCAATTCTGAGTTCAATCAATCAAAAAAACTTCCTAAAAAAAGTTGTGTATTCCAGACTACGAAATACAATGTACCCTTGCTAATGGAGACCTATACAGAGTTTAGAACTTTAACTTTGAAATGGTAGAAAATAAAAAAGTAGAAATAAATTATAAATTATAAAGAAAAATAGCAGAAAACACAAAAACAAACCATTTTGCCTTGCCGGCTATGCGGCCTTGAAAACTGTGCACATACGGGTCAAATGATCGTATTGACGGATTGGTGCGCATTGTGGGCGTAGCTTCCACAAAAATTAATATAAGCGATATGTGTACGGTCAAGAAGAAATTAAATGTTCAAATTTGAAAGTCTCTAGCTCTTATATATAGTTACTGAGATGCGTTGTCTCATACAACCAGAGCGATAGACGGACGCACGGACAGCTGTACATGGCTAATTTGTGGCTGATCAAGAATATATATACTTATACCCCATCAAGTCACATAAACACCTCCCCCATCTCCTTCTAGCTGTTACATACATTCGCACAAACTTACTTTACTCTTGCCCCTTTGGGTACAGGGTATAAAAACGTCGTCAAATAACAATTCAGATAAATAACCAAACATAAATAATCAGAGGCAAATAACCAAAAAAAAAAAAAAAGATTTCGTTGCAATATACATAAAACAAAAAAAAAATGCTTGGGAAGATGTTTGGAAATTAATTTTTTTATTCTCTTTTCCCCACAAATATGCGTACACCTAACAATTAAGCCGCTGGCTTCTGGGCCTTTCATCTTCTTCATTCTCTTACTCCATAACAATCTTAGCTGCTATCGCCATAATTAGAACATTTCCCATCAGCACTGTTCTTCGTTTTTGTTGTTGATTCTCCATTTTACTGCCTTGTTTGCAAAATTTTACAACCGCTCACAGTACTGAGCTTTAATTTGAAAATGTTTTTCAACATTATCTACAACCAATTGAATATTTCAAAATGGCGCAAATATGCGCAACAATTTTTAACACCACATTATAATATAGATCTAAGCATATAATTAAGCGTTAACAACTTTAGCAATACGCAGTAATTTTCAGTTCAAAATTTGAATTCTCGGAGAAACATTTAATTTATATGCTTTATTCATCTTTAGCTTTATATTTTTTTTTCTTCTGCATAGAAGAAATCCATTGCGCAAACTTTCCTCCAGTTCCGGCACTGTTACTCCAAACTGATACGCTGCTGCTGCTGCTGCTGCTGCTGCTTCGAATGCATAGCGCAAATGTTTTGCCCACTTTGTGTTGAAAGCAGTTTTTCACAAGCATTCAAAATGTGGCATGGATTTGCTTGCAGTTGAGGATCAGGAGTAGCATTTTATATATATATATATATATATACGTATACTACGTACCCATAGCATGTTGCTTGCGAATGTCGTGACTTATGCGTTATAATTTTCATACACTCTTATGTTGCGCTTAAAAGCAAACTGAAGTATATGAAGTATTATTTTGTTTTTGGTTTTTTTTTTTGTTTTTTTTTTTGAATTTTTCTGAAAATATGGCAGCGTGCAGTGCAGCAAAACAGCCCAGCTGTATAGAAGATGTATGTATTTATGCATGTGGTATGCGGCCTGCCGAAATTGCAGACATGCACATGCGCAAACACACATGTGAACTGAACTGAAATTCACAGTCAAACAGCCATTCAGCCACTCTGCCACTCAGCCAGCCAGCCAGCCAGCCAGGCAGTCACCAATCCAATCCAGAGAAGCTGCCGCAGTGGCAGTCACAGTCGCAACAGCAACCACGGCAGCCAGCCAATGCCAATTATGATGTCAAGTCTAAACTGCAGACATTTATTTTGTTTTGATAAACGAAATTACACGCTTCGGAATTACTTAAATAAGCGAAAAATGAAAGACAGTTGTGGAAAAATATCGTAAAACAAAACAACAACAACAACAACAAAAAGGAAAAGAAAAGGAAACATACAAAATATAAACGAAAAAACGTGACTTTAAATGGACTTTGCATTTATTTTAATTTTCCTGACGCAGTACAAAAAAAAAATGTGGCGCTTTGAATGATCTATGAAACGCTGAAAGTCTAATTTTGTTAAGATATATGTGGGAACAATTCTGGAAAGATGTGCTGTGTAATCGCTTGAAACTAAGTATTGAACTAGTTTAAGCTGATCTGGCTTTGTTGAGCTCGTTTCTCTTTGAAAGAAAATAGCCATGCACAATTTAAATAGCATTTTAGAAGCGATGTGTAAAAAAACATAAAAATAGATTTATATTTCAAGTTTTACGATAATAATAACAAGAGTGGTTGGCTTTGAACGATCTTAGGTTTCTGCAGAAATATAATAAGCAAAGCAAGTGTATTACACAAATTTGCATGCCATTGTCCTCAGTCTTGGTTTAATGCCAATTCTTAGTTTAAATTTCTTTTAAAGTTGTGTTAGTTTTTTTTATTTTTAAGTTATGATGAAGTGTGGCAACTCTAGAGCATGCAACTGATGAGAGCTCAGCTTAGCTAGGCATTTGATTAGACGCGCAATATATAATTCTTATTTACTGAGTCCTATCAAGATGTGTTTTAAATCTATCTTAAAATGTAGATTCAGCAAGTATCAACAATTGAATCAGTACAGTCCGATATAGGAGTTGAAAATAGCTTCCATCATTTTGGCCTACTAAAGCTTATTTTCTTTTAATTTTTCTAACCATAAACACGAGTTCAACGAGCCCAAGCTACAGAAAATCAAACTATACACTGAGAAGTTAACATTTTTTGAAATGTTTGTCGGGAGTTTCTGAAAATTTTTGCTTGTGCATATTTATTTCTTTGTGTTTGGATTGTGTGTCTGCTTGCATCCATTATAAAGACTCTATTTTTTCATTTTCTTAAAATTATCATACTATATGCCTTAACTTGGCGAACAAAGTTGAACATTTCTGTCCGCCTGTCTGCCTTTCTGTCTGTCTGTTTGCAATGACTGTCAAATACAAACTTAATGATGCAGATTGAGTACTTCAGGAACATCATCTTAAATCAATATAGTAATTCGGAATTCAAAAAGCCACTCTAACTTATCAAATTGCGCACGTAGTTAAAATAATGTTCGATAATTTAGTTTTTATCAAAATCAAACAGGTTGGCAGTGCTGGCACAATTTCGATTGAACCGAAATCGAAACTCATCATATCGCTGGGAATTTATAGATCAGCAGGCAGGTTTTGACGACTTGAAGCAAATTGAAACGCTCGTGTTTTGTTCTTGTCATATTGTGCATACTATTTTGGGCAAACGTACAACTAAGTGTTTCAATCAATATCATTGTTTACAAATGTAAAATAGAAATATATTGTCACAAAATTGACAATTCAGAAATTTTGTGAGTTTTAGGTAGGATTTCGTCAATTGGTTTTACCTTGTCAAGACGGTTTCTTTTATTATTATCGAGCATTTGAACAAGGCAGATGATTGAAGTGTTTGAAGTCAAATCCAAAGCAGCCACAATGGACATTTGAATTGTTGAAGCTATACGGTGAATGCAAATGGAAGGTTAAAAGAACAAACAACAATAGTAAATCGTAGAAATTCAATTAATTAATGAAAGCTTTTAAGTTAACTTTTAATGGAAGCTTTTAGTGGAAAACCAACGCAAAGCTCATTTTTTAAATATTAAAAACAAAAGTATGACTATTATTTTCAGTATTGAACTGGATTGGTGTTGGCATAAGCACACATTGTGTGCTCTGCATCTTCTCTTATCTCACATTCCAAATATGTATTCCGCTCGCACTCATTGCTTCCCAGTACAATAAACTTATGTGTGCAATGCCAGTAACACTTGGCAAACGTGCATTTGAAGCGTATAAAAATTTGGCTTTGTTGCATTTTATTTTATTTTAGTTTTTTAAACAAATTTTTTTTTGAACATTCGCTCAGAACACACAAAATCAATAGCCATTTTTTTTGTTCCTGTCATTTTTTAAACCCCCTCGCTTTACTCATCACTCGTACAACTCCTGTGCAGTATTCAATCGAGCAGTTTTTTGTGTGTGTCTGATTTTATTTTACTCGTTTTGTGCTTGGCCAATTTTTTGTTTGTTTTTTTGTGTTTGAGCTGAAAATCAGGTATTAACGCAAAAGCGGCCTCGGCTTCGGCTTCGACTTCGACTTCTCATACATTTTTATGGATTTTATGGCGGATTTGTGTGATCCGCTGCAATATTGTGTTGCATTGTTTTGCGGGTTTTTTGTATTTTTCTTTTAGTTTATTTGCGGCAACCAACGCCACAGACAACGAACAATTTTTTTGTAGCTTGTATTTATTTGCAGCAAAGTTTTTTGTTTTGTTGCAGCTAAAAATCTGTTTTTGCTTTTTGCCAATTTTTTTTTTATATATTTTCTTTTTTTCATTTTTTTTTTTTGTAATAATGTTGCAAACGCTTGCAGCATCAGCATTCATCCGTCGAAGCCAATACAACTCAAGTGGCATGTAGCCATTGAAGCCGCTCGTCCATCCATTCATCCATCCAACCAACAATCCATCCATTCAAACATTTAGCCTGCTATCCATCCATCCATCCATTCGTTCATTCGTTCGTTCAACATGTTCATGCCTCATTATTTTTATATGATTTTTGCGGTTCGTTGAGGTTCTCAGGCTGCCAAAATGCTGCAGTTTACCAATTTTTTTTTTTTTTTGTACTGCTACTCTACAGCTTTCGCATTCACACACTTGTGCTTTTATTAAAGGTATATTGTACGAGTGAGAGTTCGAGTTCAAAAAATCTTGCAATTCATAAAGCCCTGCGGAAGTCTTTTGCATGTTAAAAATATTTCGTATTTGTATCTTTCCTTTTTTGTGCTTTGGTTTTTTTTTGTGCGAATTAAAATATAAATTAAAATTCCAGTCGAAAAAAACAGAGCGCAGCAAACGACACATGTTTTCACGCCTTAAATACTTACTTTGTAAGCTTAATACAAAAAGTACAACAAAAATCCATAAAAAAAAACAAAAATCCATAAAAAAAAACTTCAAGAAAAGAGAAATCGTGCCCAGCCCCAAAGAATGAGACTGCCATATGCGATTCCTTTGCCATACGTTTGCGCGCCAAATTATTCAAATTCAATTATTGTCAATTTTATTTATTATTAATGCGCATAATTGTCACATTTGGCAAATTTATGAATGCCGTAAAATATTTAGAGTGTAACAAATAAAAATACAAATAAATAAAATAAAAATACACTCGATTTGTCCGTCTGTCCGCCAGTCCGTCCGTCCGTCCGTCCGTCCGTCTATTTGTTTGCCTGTTCAGACTGCCTGAAAGCTGCAAGTGGATATGCAGAATATGCAAATTTGATTTCTCGATATTATTTTTGTTTGTTTGTTTGTTTGTTTTTTTGCTGCGCAGCACGAATTTATGAGACATGCTGAAATGCATCTCACCTTGATTATGTTATGGCGTGGCATGGCTTCAGCTAAAGATACAAATTCAGCATCAGCATCAGCGTTCCAACGGCCGCGACAACGACGACGTTTCAGTCATGAGGCTGCGCATGCGCGCCCAATCGTCGTCATCGTCTTCTTCACTGCCGCCTTTAAGATTAATGGCGGCGAGTTTAATTTGTTTTTGGGTGTTCTCTGCACTCGACTCGACTCGATTTCAAATGTCTGTCTGACTGTCTGTCTGTCTGTCTATCTGCCCCAACTCCGTCCGTCTGTCTGTCTGTCTATATCTGCTGGTGTCGCTTGTCCGTCTGTCCGTCTGTCGTACTGTGTTCTCGCTATGACTGTCACTCTTGTTGGCATTTTAAGCAAATGTTTTTGGGAAATATGAACTCGTCACACGTTGCCATAAAGCATGCAAGCCATAGCAGCTAAGAAACGTGTTTGCAGTTGACAAAAATGACATGGACACGCATGCAACGCAACGCAATCGTCTGTGGTGTGCTGTCTGGTCTGCTCCTCTGTTGGAGGTGCTGGTGTAACAGCGTTCCAACTAACGTGGGCGATGCATATACTTGCTATTTTGAATGAGGGGGTCTACTGGGAGTCTCTTTCTCTTGCTGGTCCGATGATGATGATGAGATGAGTCTAAGGTGCGCGCATTAGTCGTTTGTCGATTGCATGGCACGCAAATGTGCATGGTTCTTTGAATGCAATGCTACAGGATGAGGGTGAAGTGTGTAAGTGTGTAAGTGTGTAAGTGTGTCTGAATTTAGTTTATAGAGTCAAGCAGTTAAGTCATGAAATATGCAAAATATAACTAAATACTGCACACAGCTCTAGAAAAATGTTGATTATTACATGGAAGACAAGAATAGTGAAGTTTGGGTGAGAAAACGGAACTAGTATTTTTAAATAGCTGCTCAAGGCTAATGAAATTAATATTGCCAACGCTATTAAGCAAGCATTAAAACAATTAAGAGCAGTCTCTGTTGAAAAAAAAGCAGTCAGTTTTAGGGGTGTTTGGGATTCGTTCGTTCCTTTAACTTTAGATAACTTTATCGATGCATCGAGAACTACAGATCGACTGTCACAAACAGCACGAATAGCTGTGGAAAATGTTATTCGAAAATGATTCGTTATCGATAGATTTGACGTTAGATATAAGTATACTTTCTTTTCTTGCTCTTGTGCTAACTTCAGCAAGCAGTTATTTAAGTTCGTGTGACAGCCCGAAGATTGTTTTGCCACGGCGACCATCGGAGCCCAACTCTGATTTAGATAAACAATATTTCAATATACTAAAATGCATTTGAAAACATACATGAAGATGCAGTTTCAGATCAATCCGATCAGTAGATGTGGAATAAAATTCAGTGCTAAGAATTGAAGTACATAAACTGACAGACAAAGAAACGACCAGATCTACTTTAATTTGACTTACAAAATAAGAAAAATAAAGAAGATCATCCATTATAGGAACATTATCTTAGTATAAGCGTGTGTTACGATAGTTTACGGTGAGCAAAGTGACGGCGATTTACGGTTGCTGCATGATTTGGTAGCGGATTTGGTAGGCAGACGTTCATTCTATCTACTTGAGAAATAGCAGATCTGATTCTGCACGATGAGGACATTGTTCTCTCTATGCAGAGTTGAGTTTTTAACATAATATTTTGCATTGCTTGCATCTTACGGGTTGTTTTAGGTACGATGTCCCATATCTGGTTGCCTCATGTCTAAATTGTAACTATTATTTGCATATAGATGGTGCGCTTGTTACGCAGAGACGGCCTGTTTCCGCTATTGAGGAACCATTTGCGCATTATTGTTCTGCAAGTTTGCACTGTAGCCAAGATATGGTCTGTGAGGATAAGACATTGGTCTAGATTAAGAACCAGATATTTGGCCTTGGTGAACTGTTGTAATAATGTGCAGTTGTGTTGTAGTTGAGAAGAAGAGCTCCTTCTCAAAGCTGCATTAGCCGCTATTTATCTGATCGTTTCATCTGCTTGCGCAGTCCTCAAATGAGAGAAACAAATACTAAAGACCATCTGCAGAATCTATTTAAACCTAAGCATTTCATGCTTTATTAAAGAAGTTTCTCAATCAAGAATCTTGCTGTGCAGCCATATGCAACACCGAAAACTATGTGAAGAAGCAAAAATACTATACGCCCAGTACGCTCCTACACACTCAATAAACTGTTCGAATATAATTGTAGTATCTGCAACGTTTGCTTGATTGCGTTACAAATTTTACAACAAACTAATAATACCCTGTCAGTTACTAATTCTATAGCGCTGTAATGAAAACCACATCCAACCTGCATTTAAAGCGCGTTGCTGCTTTTGTTTTTCACATACTTTTTTACGTGTAATACGCAAAATGTTTTTATGGCGTTACTTGATTGGTGATCCATCATAATTTATGATTTGTGGCCTTTCTCAAAATAATTGCGTTTATAGTTTTTGCTGCTGCTGCTGCTCAAAGTGTGCCTCAAAGTTCAAGTGGAAAGTGTATAATAAATAATATTCAAAATAATAATAAATCGAAAGCATCTCCTTTCATTGTTAACAAATCTCAATTTAATTTTCAATTAACGCTAGACAAAAGTGCATTTTCAAGTGCAGCAGCAGAACGGCTTTCAATCAAATTGACTGATAGACAGATAGACAGCCCAAACAATATACTATGTTAAAGTTAAAATAGGACCACCACTGCGCACTGGAACAAAAGAAAAGTGGGGGGGGGGGAGAATATGATGCCACGGCACATGTTGCACTTAAAAATAACAAATTAAAAATGCATTTACTCATCATAACTTTACACTTTGCATCTTAAATATGAGCGGAAGCAAGTTTTGTGTTTTTTTCTTTCTGGAGAAGGGAAAAAGCAGTGCTGCATGCACTCAAAATGCATCTATTTTTCTGCCTCCCAACTGACACATATGGCATATATATTTTAGTGAAAATCAACTATAGCGCCACAGATAGATGCCTGCTGCTGGCATTATCGTACTTGAGCTGTAGCCTGCGTTCATAGTTTCAATTAGTTTTTAAATAAACTACAAAAATCTGAAAAATAAACGCATAAATATTTTTAAATTTAATACATTTTCTTCACTCTTGAGCTGTGTTTTCTTACTCAATGAGTTTTCATTGCGAACAACTACTCGGTTATACATGTATGTATGTATGTATGTATGCATGTACGTATAGCAAGAAAAATAACTACAAATTTCGCTGCGTTTGTTTATATAAAATCATGCCAATCGTCTGTCAATCATTTTCCAATTGGAGAAATCATACAAAAAACATGGCGGAAGTCTGCTTAGACTCAAATACGAAAGTACAATATAACTGACTATATATATCTATATATCTATATAGATATATATATCTGGCCTCCATAGCCAGCTAATTGAGTTTGCCTATAAAAATAATAAACAAATTGTATGCTTTGAATATTTTTTCTTTCTTTCGTTTTTTCTTAAATGAAGTTTGACGTCGCTGTTATTTCTATCTTGAATTAAATTGTATTGCATGCGTCGTGAAAACACCATGGGTGGTTTGTCACATACATAGTACACGTAAAGCTGTGCCCAGCTTAAATAAATACTCAACGTGTAAGCATAAATATACTTGAAATGCGTGAGTCTAGTGTGTTGAATTTGATTGTGTTGAACAAAACTTGAAGAAGCTGCGCTTGAATAACAACACTTGAATGCTTCTGACTCAAAGCGCTTCAAGTGCACAACCGCAGAAAGCATACTCAGGCACGACTCATCAGCAGCTTGGAGGCGTGGCTTTGTGCAAACACTTCAAGTGGGTGGCAGAAAACAAACTCAAACATTAAATAAATAAATAAATATATAAATAAATAAATAAATAAATAAATAAACAAATGCGACACACACAGCAGCACAGCACTCGAGTCTCAACTAAAGCAAACAAAACTCAGCTACAAACTGCATAATTAATACAAAATTTATTTAACACACATTTTTTCTTTTTTCTTTTTTTGTTAATTTTATTTAATAATAATTTGACCAATTCGAAATTCAATTGTTAAACACGCTTCCAATAATTCATTGTTCCATTGAAATTGATCACGGCGCACAGTGGTTCGAAAGCTAAAAAAGAAGTTGGCCAAAAACTCAAACTGTCATGGGTTTTATGTTTTTTGAGGTCGCTGATCATTTAACCATTAGCGGACCTAGGGGAAAGAGGGGGGGGGGTAACTGAGGATCGTCACTACCAGCATTTTTTTCAATGCAAAACTATATATTTTTTGCTTCACTTTCATAAAATAAAAAACAACAAAAATTTTTTCAGGTAGAGTTAACCCCCGCTACCCCCAAAAACTTGTTTATTTTTTTGAAGTTATTGAATAGAAACGACATTAAGTTTGCATGTCTTATGGACATGGCTGTTCACGAATCTGATGTTAAATTTTCCGAAAACAAAATTACGGACTCTAAGTTTTGAAAAAAAAAATTGTGCGAAAATTTCATATTTGTGTGATTTATCTATATTTAAGTTATAGACAATTAAAATTGAGCTATTTCTGAAGTAAATAAGACATGAAAAAATGTTCTGATTCATAAAAAGTGCAGGTTTTATTTGGCGGTTCTTATGTTGTCGCTAGTGCATCTTCCAAGGCTCAACGATATAGAAAGCAACTGTAAATCAGCTAAACTTACAAGACAAGGCACAACGATGCATATTCTTCAGGATAAAAACTATAGCATAACACCACTACTACTGAGCATAACCCTACTGAGCATGAGCAAAACACGCATAGCGAACTTAATAATAGAAGTCGTCACAGACCTTCCTTCTCAAACGTCCACTGTAGAATCTCTTTGAAACTCGCTAGGCAGCAGTTTTTGGAGTCGCTGACTATAATACTGAATTCAGACTTTAAAAATTCAATATAAAGCATCTAATGTGGTGGATAAATGAATTTTTTTTTTTGAAAAGTAGTTCTATCTTTTGAATACTCATACTAAGTAATAATTACTTAGTAATATTTTTTGAGGTTGCGGAGTATGAAATTAAATCCAGAATCGTTAAATCTGTATCAGCAATCTGTAAAACTCTTATATACAGATTTATATGAGTTATTTTTTTAAATTTGTTCATTTTCGGTCTGCCATTTTCCGCTGTTGAATATTTTGCTATCGGATTCGTAGGTAGCAACCTGAAAAACACTTTAAACTTAATTATGAAACAATTCAATGGCTTTTAAAAAAAATTAAGTACGCCATTTCGGATTTGCAAATTTGTTTTCTAAAATTTTGACATCAGTTTCGTAAACAGCAACTTTATGGCCGTATGACACACGAATACTATGAGCACATTTTTTTCTCCCTTCATTATTTTGGGATTTGAAAATGTACAGAAGGTTTGCAAAAGTGATAGCTATATACATACAGCAACATCTTTCACATAGTGTGAAATGGTATTATGAGTTTGTCTGAAAGTTTGTAACGCATTAAAGGAGCCATCGTAGACCCCATCGAGACGAATTGATCTTGCCATGTTTGTCTGTCTGTCCGTCTGTCCGTCTGTATGTTGTTGCGCATTTTTTGGGTACCAATTTTTATGCTATCCAGTTGAAATTTTTCACGTGCACTTCTTTTTATTGCAGTTTAATAGAGTGTCAAGATTGACCCGCCACGCCCACTTTTTGGGGTAGCTCCCATACAAAATCACCGCCCACTTTTGTCTTTTTGTATGAAAAACATTTTTATTAAAGTCAATATTAGGTTGAAATGCAATGTGGTGCCTTTTAAGAGACAGCTGCTTAACATGCATAGACAATTGGGCGTGGCCCGCCCACTTTTTGAGGTAGCACCCATACAAAGCCACCGAATCTGATTCATCTATTTTTCGAATTTTGATCACCGTTTTTTGAATTGAGAACCACTGTGCATCGTCATGATTTATGCGCAACTCGCGCAGCTTAAAGCACGAATTTCCAAAAAAAAAAAAAAAAAACTTGTATATTATGAATTATGAGCATTTGTATATAAATGCTCATATTTTTTATTAATCAGTTGTCAAAGTTGCTACTTAGCGAGTTTTAAATATGATTTTGATAAAGATCTGCAATTTATATTTTTTTATTGAGTGCTCAATTGTATGCAAAAATACTATTAAACAATTTGACAAAAGTTTGACATTAATTGAAATGAAATGACATTTATATGGCTTATGTGTAAATCGGAATGGAAAAAAAACCTCAATTGAACAAATAAATAATAGTTTAATTAATGCTAATCCAGTCGGACTTTAAGTTTTTATAGCAAATGTTAGCAATTTATTTTCTTATACGACAAATGCGAAGTGAAACAATTAAATTTTGGAGAAGCAGCGTATGCCAGAAAGCTTTTAAATTGCATTAAAATATGCCAAAATAAAATTAAATGCGGGAGTTATGTGAGTCTAAAAAGTGGTAGGGTGTAGTAGCAGCTTGCCACTCACATGCAGTAAATATACATTTTTCTTTTCTTTTCTATTTTTTTTTTTTTTGTTTTTTTGGTAGACAGGCTACAACTTATGTAGGAGTCTTCAGCAGCACTTTTGGACGTTGCAGCAAATTCGTAGTAAAAATATTTTGTATGTCGTCGTATGTAAGAAAATCGCAAAATTTACTGCAAATTGGAATTTTGCGCAATTCTAGAATTTACCCAGCAACAGAAAAAAAAAATATATATAGAGTAGCTACTACTATGTAGGATATGTATATATATATTATATGGCATAGTATGGTAGTATGTGCGGTCTGTAGTTTTATAATAACAGTAGCAGCAACCAAACAGTAAAGCATGAACCAATACTAAACGAAATTTTTAACAGAACCAGCACTCAAGACTCGACGCCGACGCCTTCGTCGTCGTCGTCGTCGTCGTCGTCGTCGACGAGGAGAACGATTTGCTAGGATGCTGCACAAGGACTCTGCTCTGCTACTCTTACTACATGCTACACTTAAAGCCAATAATAAATAAAAATGCTTGTTAAACAAACAAACACGAAAGCATGCAGAGGCAAGCTGAAATAATAGCGCCAGCACCAGCGCCAGCGCCTGTGACAGCTAGAGTAAAACTGCAATAAAGGGTGTTTCAAGTTGAACGGAAAAGATAATTTAAAACTTCTCGTGTTCTTGAGAATATAATTCATGATGAGCTCTCTTCCGAATGCTAATACGAACACACATCGTAGTCTTATGCCTCTTATGTCATTATGCAACTTGCAACAATTGGTAGTTGCAGGCAACAAAACGCAACACTTCATAGTAAAATATGTCAGTTACATTTGAATTTCGAATAGAAGTTGCGTGCAACTATAAATATTGCGAAACAATTTCTGAATACAACTCTGTGTTTTTTGATTAAAAACACTAAAATTATAGCAAAAAGTGATTTACAACACTGAAATTTGGTCTATTAACAGCTGTTTGAATAATAAAGCAAAAGTAATTACAATTAGCATAATTGTTATAACTCAAAGAATTCAAACAATATATTCGACAAATCAGCTGAGCTGAAGTTGCGTTTGACTTGCAACTTCAATGTAAACAGTTTTTCGCAACTAGTACAAGTTGCAGTTTCTAGTTGCTTAAATGTTGTGTGTATGTAAACGAGGCATTAGTATATAAAAACTAGAGTCCTATATAGAAGCGGATTCAAAACAGCAAACGAAACGCATTACACTTCTTATGTCTAACAATGAATGTCATTTGATAGAATCAAAATATTTCGTCTCTTGCAGTACGATTCCGGCTCATTCAGTTTCCGAACGGCTGTGAGCATAACAAATAGAGTGCGACTCTGTATCATTATACCTTTGAATATGAATAGTGTGCCAATGATTCTTTTGATTCAGTGAAATTTTCTTTATCACTGCGTCTCGTTCATCTTGAACTTCGGCTTTGACACAACACAAGCTGTTATTGATTGTGATTCTTATGATTTAGTGTACAGTACAGCTATGTTTTTAGTATTTAAAATAGAAGCACAATGATTTGTACGAGTCATTACAACCTGCCGCTTATTTAGCGTCATATTTCGTTTGAAATAAAAGTGTAAAACAGTGTTTGAACACGTTTCATATTCATATGACTCATTTCACAGTGAGTCATATTCAAAGTATGTACGAATGCGTATTTTTCTTATTTGAAAGTTATTGCAGGCGAATGCTTTTCGGAACTCATTCGAATGAAACTTTCGAATGCGGATCCGCAAAGTATGCGCAGACATATACAATTCGTCTCTAAGTTTGTGGCAACGAGTCGTTCGCTTGTGATATTATGCAAACCTTCGCTTTCGGAACGCCTAGGCAGAAAACGCATACATTTCAATCCTACACATAGAGATTTAGCTGTAGTACTAAAACTTAAAACTAAATGCGAATTATACGAAACAGTAGCAAAGGAGAAGAGACAAAAATTTGTTTTGCGCATTATTTGCTAGGTATCATTCCCCTTATATTTACCACATCTATACTACATGCTGTTACATTTTGCATGCGCTCGCATAATTCGCAACTAGTTTTAACGTGTCTCAAATTGCTATTATTTCAATATTTTTTGCATTATTTTAACTTAACTGAGCAGTTGTTTTATTTTGAAACCAGTTCATGCTCTAGAGCTGCTGTAACAATAAGCTTATTGCAACAAAAGTTTGGCAGAACGACTATTTCACAGAATGATAACGTCAATTGGCTTCCTTTCCACAATTCAGTAGCAACAAATTACAAAGAATGAATAACGTAAAATGTGAACTAAAAATTATTGTTTATTATAAGCTTCAAACAATTGAAAGACCCTTTAGAACACCAAAGTTTCACTGCTTTGCCAAGTAGCAGCAAGAAGACTGCGCTTAGAATTTATAGACGCCCAAAATTGTAAACGAAAAACAAAAAAAAATACGAGGGAACAAAATCAAGTCATAAAGTCATCGAAGTTAAGGCAGCACACACGACACAAAAAAAAGGACAAGCAAACAAATTAATGAACTGCTGCGAAAAAAAAAACACAAATAATGAACGTAAATGTTGCAAGCTACTTGCTGCTTGCCTCGTGTTATGCTGGCAGCTGTTTGCAGTTTGCAGTTTTAAGTTTACATTTCAATTAAATTGCTATCAAAACACCAAAAACCACTTCAGCAAACAACAAAAACAACCACAACAACAACAAACAAATAGTCTCAAAGAACAACAACACTAAATTGTATCAAAATGATGCAAGAACTATGTAAAAAGTATAAAGTCTATAGACGACTATAAATAATGCGAATGGATGAATGAATGAATGACTGAATGAATGACTGGCTGATGGCTGAATGAGATGAATATATTGTATTGTATGAATATATGCATAAATAGTTCAAGTGCTTGAGGCACAAATCGAATGAGTTACAGAGTGGGGTGTACATACTTGTATATGTAAGAGCAGTGAAGTGCTTTTGCACATCGTTATTATAACAATAAGCAACACGCTCACAAGATTAATTGTGCAACTAGAAAACTACATAAAGATAAACGGGAAAGGAAGAAAAAGCAGCGCAAAATTATATCAACTTGAGGCAACTTGAAGCGCGTAGTCATCTAAAGTAGCAGATTGAAGTGTTTGCTGCAATATAGTAGAGTGGAATGGATGCATGCACTTGGCTGGAATTTACATATCGGACGTAGATACTGGCTTTTCAGTTTGTATACGTTGCAGTAGAGTGGTAGAGCCGCAGCAGCAGCAGCAGCAGCAGCAGTAAATGCATTAATCAATTTCATGTTTTCTTAAGCGTTGCACTGAACAGCGTAGAATAGCGTAGAGTGAAGCGGCCGATTGCAGCCGAAGTGGAATAATCAATTTCGAGGATCATAAACAACTTTTAATGAAGTTGTTAAGTGGCAGAGCGCGCGCATAGCGAAAGTGGAGCATGGGTGTATATAGTATATGTATAGTATATGGTAAAAAAAGACAAGCCTTTAAAAGCAGCCAAGAGCAACAGCAACAGCAAAAGCAGCAGCAACAGCGATAAGCTGTCGAGCAATACCGCTCAAAAGTTAATGGAGCTGGCCAAAGTCAATCGACGGCATTTCGCAAGGCTGCTCTTCATTTTATGCCTTATACATACATATATATTTTTTATGTGCGTAAAAATTAGCATTATTTCTGTTTTATTTAACATTTAACATTTTGCTTTTTCATTTCACTGCGTAGAGCTACTTGCCATTGTTTATGCTACCAACAGCGTGAAAATTAATTTGATTTTATTTGTTTAGAAAATCATTTTACGCTGCTGCTCAGCTCACTCGGCGACTAAATTAATCAAAACAAACTTCCGGTTTACGCAAAAAATTAATGAAAAAAAAAAAAATCGTGCGCGTAACCAACAAGCTTAATAATAAGTACGGCATGAAGCTGCCAAGAAAATATAGAGGGCAGCGGCGTGTGAAAAACTTTTGTGGAATGCAGCCGGTAGCTAAAAACAAAAAAAAAAAACAAAAAAATAAATGAAATTAATGAATGAGTTAACGAAAAATTAATGAAAAACAGGAAAAGGTGTTGCCTTCAAAGCGATAAAGATAAAGGTGAAAATTTATGAAGAGCAAAGCGAAATCTTTCTTGTGTAGTCGAAAACTTCAGCAAATGTTTATTCAGCTTTTTACTTTCATCTATTACCATGTAGACTGTAAGTGTTTCCGCTTACTTAATATCCAGCTTAAGCATAAATAAACAAACAAACAACATAATATTATAAATAGCATACTCAAAACTTAGTAGCCTATCGTAAGCATTAAAGAAGAAATCTAGCGCAAAACTATTTTCTTGTTTAAGCAGCCTCAGCTGCAGCAACGTTGTCAAACAAAAGATAAACTATGAAAATTTAAATTAACCAAAAAATTATGCATGAACATTACTCGACTTGTATAAATATTTTAATATTATTATGCTACGATAGTAGACCAAAAAATAACAATGTACAACTTTACTGTAGCAGCATATAATCACAACTAAACAATCATCACAGTGGGCGGCGTTGTGAGTAAGCAACTATAATAAAGTACATATATTAGCATTACGCAAACCATGTGTACCATACATACTTACATACTTAAAGCAGCTAAAACCAAATTCAAATTGTAACCCAAACCTTAAACCAAACCTTAAACCAAACCAAACCAAATCATAGCAAACAGACAAACAAACAAACAAACAAACGTCATATGAAGCAGTACGAAAGGTTCACTGCTGCCTTGTAATTTTATGCTCATTTTATAAGCAAACAAACAACATTTAATTTATATTATGTGCAGACATATTGACATAGGCCAAAATGATATGCATAGCGCTTGTAGTGGAGCGCGGAGTGTGTAGGCGTACAGTAGCTACACATTTTAGAACAACATTTTATGAATGAACGTAATGAAAGTTATAATTTCGATAAGCCTAAAACTACTTACTAAAAATTTCCCGCCTATTTTTTATGCCATACTATATTTCAGGTGACGCCAGTAATGCCAGCATAGGCAGCGGTGAAGGCACCGGCGAAGAGGATGACGATTCAAGCGGCAAGAAGAACCAAAAGAAACGTGGCATTTTCCCAAAAGTAGCGACGAATATATTGAGAGCGTGGCTGTTTCAGCATTTAACGGTGAGTACACTCAAAAATTAAAGATATTAAACATAAGTTAAAATAGTTCAAATAAATAAATAAATAAATAATTAAGGAAAACAGCGCTCAATTACAATACAACCAGAAAAAATCCAAGTAAAACAACAACAAAAAATTGGACAACAAAATTTAAACAGCCAATGGCATTCGCAAAATGGCCGACCAAAAAACAAAAAAAAAAATACCGAAAAAAAAAATTAAATAGCTCACAAAAACAACGCAAATCTCCACCTACTAAAAACATATGGAAAATGTGTAGTAAAACCAGCCAAAAGAGCGCATGGAAGAGAGAGAGAGAGAGTGTGTGTGCGAGTGTATGTAAGGGAGAGATTGGCCAAGTAAACAGTGGCTGACAGCCTTGGTAAAATTTACTAAAAAATATGTTTAATCGCATTTTAGTGGGGAGGGGAGGAGAGAGCGTAATAAAATATACAAAAATTGTGCGCAAAATTATACACAAACAAATATACACTTGGCGTATAAGCAACGTTGTTGTTGTTGTTGTTGTTGTTGTTGTTGTTGTTGTTGTTGTTGTTGTTTAAATACACGTTATTTTTACTGTAGTTGCTGTTGTTGTTGTTGTTGTTGTTGTTGATATTACTAACATTGGCAACGTCAAGCCTAATCGTATGCGATCTTATCTAAAACATTTCGTTTTATTTTTTTCAACTTGTTCGCAACATAATTGAACATCAGCAGTAGTTGTAACTAGTTGTAGCAGTAACACCCTGTATAAAATGCGCAACTAACTGTTTGCGTAACGTTAAGTGAGTGGTTACCGTTAACTTTGCAACCATATTTGCCAATCTTGTGAAGCTGTTTGCAACGGAGAGCGAGAAAGAGAGAGGGCGCAACAACACCAACTACAAAAAAGAAAAAAAAAAGAGTAGGTGTGATTAGAGACGGACAGACATTTAATAATGGCGTTTAAGTAACGGGAATTGGCTAGTTTTGATTTGTTGTTATGAATTTTGTTTGTATTTGTTCATAAATAAAACACAAAAAAAAAAAAAATACTGATAAGAAGTTTTATGCAGAAGTTAGAGATGACAGTGAAAAATCGTAATAATTAGAGATGGTGTAGTTAATTTAAATACATATGTACATATTTTTTAATAGACATGTTAAAGCAGTTAATTCAAATTAGAGAGCAGTATAATAAGTCGAAAAGGAAGAATTTTTTTTTTTTTAGTTCACAAGCTATCTTTATCATTATGTGAGTTGAATCCTACAAACAGTGACTTTTTTTCACATTAATTACGATCTGAATATATGTATTTTATAAACTATATCTAGAGATGATCACATACATATATATATATATATATATATATATATATATATATATATATATATATATATATATATATATATATATATATATATATATATATATATATATATATATATATATATATATATATATATATATATATATATATATATATATATATATATATATATATATATATTTAAACGTGTCTCAAGCCAAAATCAACCAATTTTTCATTCAACTTTTTAACATTTTTAAAATTGAAATGAATTCTAGCGGAATCTATGAACAAATACAACCAAATTATTTTAGTTTTTCAAATTGGCAAAAAAATAATTTACTAATAACATAAGCAATAATTGAAAAACTCATTAATTGCTAAGTTTTATACAGTTTTTATACTTTGTACTTAGGGGTTTGACTTTTATGAAGATACAAATCTATATTTTATAAAAATGCATGGATTTTTTTCAAAGTTATTGAGAGTTCAATGAAAATATACAGCAGAGTAGTAAAGTACGCAAGAAATTGAAAACTTTATAAATAACATGCAAAGCATTAACTTCGGTCTAACCGAAGCTCTAATACAAATAACATAAATTTTTAGATCTTACTGTAAAACATAAATGTGGGGGTTTAAATAGGGACTACCCACTAAAAATAACCATTGAAATACGGTTTATTAAACACCAGCTCACTTTTGCACTATAATTTTGTCACCCACGAAATAATAGAATTTCAGTCGAGAAATGAGTACATTTTTAATAACCCATCAAAACAGATCTGTTATGGTAAAAATTGGTTTCATTTACTTTTCACACAATACGGCGTAGACTAGCTTCAGCATTACTTAATTTGTATTCCTTTATTACTGTATGACTTGGTTAATGTCTTTAAAATCGCTGCTAAGCCTTAAATAACAAAACTTCCACAAAAATACCACTTGAACCCTTTCGGATGTCCTTAATGCACATGATACCATGCATGTAATGCAAACTATACCATCTAGTAACACTAAAGCGCTTAGCTTAATAGCTGGCTGGCAGCCTTTATTAACTACTACTAAAAACAAATTGCTTTCAAAGTACTGCCAGAAATACAGACAGCAGAAGCTAAACAGCTTCCTACAATAAATTCGAGTGGTCAGTAAGGATCGATCGATTGTACACGTGGTGAAAACACAAACAGCATACAAAATCAGAAATACTGACCGAAATGAAAGCGGATGCGCAACGCAAATAAACAGATTTGTTATGCTCCATTTTACTTCATATCATTCGAAGTCCTATTTCTGCTGCTGCTGCTGCTGCTGCTGCTTCTATTTACGTAAGGCCGGATGTCCTTTTGCTGTGCTGGTCACATAAAAAATTGAAATTTCATTTGTGAACGACTATCAAAGATTCCATTTCTCTTTTTTTTTTGGTTTTTCTCAACTGCTTCGTGCTTCGTTTTATATGTAATTTGGTAAAATCCTTATGTCCGTGTTGCGTATATCCTTTCGTGTATGTTTGTGCATATTAAGATAAGGTACGAAAGGGTTCTCACATATCCTACGTTGCGCTTTGACTTTGTTGCAATAACAACTATAAAAATTTATAGACTATACGCAAAACTTCTTTGCAATATTTGTTTTGGTGGTGTACATCTTTTGATTTTGAATTCGGTTTAGGAATTTTTTTTCTACATTTTTCGCATTGCGTAAAATGATAAAAATCTTAATGGAATTTTGTAAATGTGTTTTGGCTGCTGCTGCTGCTGCTTCACTTGCAATTCAAGGTGGACAAACGGAAGAAGTAACCGCAAAGAAAACGTTCCGGAGTACATTAAGAGTGACCACTGAAACGCATAAAAATGCTCAAGCGAGGGTGAAGGTTTGAGACGGAACGTCCGTCTGTCTGCCTGTCTCCATGTCTGTCTGTGCAATGTGGGCGTCTGCAGATAAGCAAGCAATCGGAAATTAAAGTTGAATCTTCACATTTATCTGCGCTATGCCATGTTTGCTTTAGTTGTTGTTGTTTTTGTTCTTCTCTGCATGTAATTGACCTCAAAGTTTAAAATAGGAAGAAAAAAAAACATCGAGCAGCGTATTTACTTAGTTGAACTTAATGCAGTCGCCACCACCAACGCTTAAGCAGCAGCCGCTGGGTACTACGTAATATCATACGCCGCTGCTGCTGCTGCTCTTTGCCACCCCCGCACTTCGTGCAACTACCTTACATGCCTGACATTGATGAATTGCCGTTTAAATCAGCGCATCACTCATGTTTGCGTAGAAGCCCAAACTGACGCCCCTGCCGAGTCAGCAGCCAGTCACATAGCTCATATCCTGTGCGCATATCCTGGCTGACTGGCTGGCTGGCTGTTGGCTGCTGCTTGCTACTGCTGGCGGCAACGGGGCATAGTCAGCAAATGCGCTTAATGCCATTAACAGCGATTTGCAGAAGCATTAGGGAAATTGTTTTCCACTTCGCCCAAAACGCTTTTTGCTCGATTTCAAGCGTTAACTTTAATTTTGTATTCAAAGTTAGTATATAGTAGTATATTGACACAATAGAATGTATTTTCATGGTATTGGGGTTGTCTAAAAGCAAACCTCTAATGCAATTTCTTTTTTCGACTTTCGTGGGGATTTCTTAAATGCGCACATTCGATCAAACGACTGCCAATTTGATTTATTGAGTGCTTGCATTGAGATACACAGTTGCTTTTCCATTTTCAATCAAGCCAATGCATATTCAAAATGCCACCATTTTGGTCTCTAACGCCATATTAAATGTCGCTAATTAACAGTTTAGTTTTGTGTTCAATGCCAGCCTTTTGAATAAACATACACAAATGTATCTGAAACTTGATTCGCAGACATGAAGTTTGTCGATACGTGCAACAAAATGCGCGCGCGTTAAAAGAAAACAATTTAAGACGTGAGACAGCTGACTGACTGACTGACAGCCTGAAGGCTGACGAAAGAGTTGGCAACATTATTGCAAGAAAAGTGACTGAGGGGAAGTGTTTTTTATTTCTTTCGTTTTATTCATGCTGGAGGCTGCAGTCTGCATTCGCTAAGTCGTTAAACCAGACCCCACGATATGGTGCTAATGAACAGTAACAACAGCAACAACAAAAGCAACAATAACAGCCGCAGCAAAACACGCGCTAGCCAACCAAAAACAAAAGCAGCATCTGTCCCACTGTCCGTCTGTGTTTTTGTCTGTCTGAAACTTGCGTGGAAGTTGCCATAATTATGGCAGGCGCGCGTTTATTTAGTTTATATACAGCGTTGCAGAGGAGTAAAAGAGTAAGAAAATGAGTACGCGAATATTTTTTGTTGCTTGGCAAAAGGCTCACAGTGGTTTTCAAATCAAAAAATGCCGGCAAAACTTTAAAAATTTTAATGTACATTTAATTCGAAACTATCCGGCCAGAGTTCAGCCCACAAACTTACATTGAAGTGTACATTTTACTTTTTTATAAGTGATAGGTACTTACACATCTTTGCGAAAGTCGCTTTTTTAGATTTTTAAATTGCAGTAGTGTATTTTTCTGGCTTAGAAATATTATATATCATGTATTTGAGTATGCTATGGCGCTCATGGTATCTTTGCAAGTTACTCAACTGATAACTAAGAATAGGGACCAGAAAAGATTGCAAGGCAATCAGCAGGACAAGTGTCTTCTTTGCAAAGGGGGTGCAAAAATTGAATACACTTTCAATATTTAACGATTTTTATTGACACAAGCGTTTATTTTTCTTTAAAATTATCTATAAGCCACCGTACTTTTGTTTTACTTTGGGATTGCATTTAGTTAGTTTCAATTTAGTTAGCTTAAAAATTTGACAGACATAATCAGTGAGCTTAAAAAAGGATTAATACCAAACAGTCAACATTTTGTTTTCGAAAAATTCAGATTCGCAGCAGTTTTCTTCAAGTCGAAACCACTGTGCAGCTGTAAATTGTTGCTTTTGCTTTTCCTTTTTAATTTTTTTTTTTTGCATGCCATTCACTCAGCTCCGCCTACTCTTCATGCCATCATGCATTTGTTTTTGCTGCAATTTCTTCGCGACGATGAGATGAGGCCTACTACACACACACACACAAACAAACAGAGTAACGCACAGAGTGCAAAAGCTTTAAGTAGAAGAGAAAATGCAATGAGAGAGAGGCAAGAGCAGCAGCAGATTAACGGCTATTGCAGTATGCAAGTGTAACAACAACAACAACAACAACAATGAGGAATAGTAATGGTGGCAAACGAAGCGGAGCAAGGCGACATATTAACAACAAAAACAACAACAACAACAATTGCAGCAACAAAAAACATGATATGTGCATGCCATGCATTCGTACATTCGCTTACTCACTCACTCACTTGCATTACAACCTCAGTCTCCGTCTCCGTCTCCGTCTCAGCACAGCTCGCCTCGTGCTTTCGTTGTTCGTGCTGTCTGTCAGCGAAATGTTGCACCTCAGCAAACAACAACAACAACAATAACAACAACATGAATTGTAACAACTACAACAACAACTGCGACTAAATGCGGCAAAAAAAGACGCAAATTATTTTTGCCAACTGCAGCAGCAAATGACGTCGCAGACTTTGTTAGTGGGAAAGACGGGGGGCGATTAAGACGAAGGCGAAATGGCGGCGGCCGCGTCGACGCTTCGGTAATGGCGACGCCACACATACGAACTCATTTGGCTTTGTTTAGACATGTGCAACTGGAAAATTTTTCATAATGGCCGCCAGCGGCGTTTGTCGTCGTCGATGACAACGGCGGAGTTGTAGGTGAAGCGGGCCGACCCGACTGACTGTCGTCTGCCTACGCTGCTCTGCAACATGCTCGATTTCCACTCCCTTTACGCCCCTTTGTAACAGCACAAACCACCCACACATGCATAGTTTTCGCACTTTATATACACCAAATAAGCACAAAATTTTACCACAACAACAACAAGAACAACAACTTTTCGCTAAAGGGGCAAGTGAAATGAAACAATTTGCACTGTTGGCGTTTGCAACGACATTGTCATTTAGGCGACAACAACAGCAACAACACGCGGCGGTAAAATGCCATCATGCTGCAACAAAACATGCGCGCTAAACACTGCGCCAGTGTCAGTCAGTCTGTCAGTCAGTGAGCGTGTGTTTGTTTTTTGATGATTAAGAAGACCCATAGAATATAATGGGTGCTCTTAGAAGTGCTAATAAGAGAACTTGTTATTAAAGTATAAACACTCTGTAAATAAATAATTTAATTAACTTGAAAAGGTCTTCAAGTTAGCATGAAAGTTCGGTGAAGCTCCACCGATGACTAGCCGCTTGCAAACGCATTATAGACCATCATTTTTAAGCACAATTAAAAGAATCCAGCAAAGGCTCAGCAGTACGGATCGGTTTATTTTAAGAAGTGCCGTTACAATATGTATTTGTGTGGAGCTAATACAGCGGTACTTTAGAAAGCAGAAAGCTATAAAGTTTGTCGATTTGAACCGATTTGAACGATTTTTAGAATGTTCCTGCATCTGTTAGTTGATACTCTTACCTCTCCAAATCAACGTCAACCGTACGTAGCGAAACCTAAATTAATTTTAGATATACGAAGTATGTGCAAAAAACAAATAATTCCAGGATTTTGTTTATGTATGTTGTATGTATTGATATGTCAATTACATCTCTAAGTAGTCGCCTTTCCGTTCTATGTAGGTTGTTAGCGGTGGCACAAGTTTTTTGATAACCTCCTTAAAGAATTCCTCCGCCATTTCCTTCCTCCAGTACACTCTCGTTACACCTCCTCGTCTGTTGAAAATTTGTTTCAACCATGTGAGTCTTCAGGCAGGTGAAAAGATTGTCTGTAGGCATCAAGTCAGTGGAAAATGTGGTTCAAAATGTCCTAACCTGCGAACGGGCGATGTCGTGCAACAAGCAAACTCTGTTCGTCAACATTCTCCTCCGCTTGTTCTGAATTTTTCTCTTGAGCTTGAGGTCCAACAGTATCGTGTTGCATTAATCGTCTCCCCATGAGACATTAATTCGATCAAAATGATGCCTTTCAATCTATTCGGTATAATTGAAGCTCTTCTACTCCCTGATCGTCATGAACGTTTATACTTGCTTCTTTAAACTCACACACTTTCGATAGATCAGGGAAGGAATTCTGCGCAGTATGGTCGCGATCGCTGGTTATATATGCGCAATTATTTCGCATACTCAGATTATATTATGCGTTGACTTGCCTCAAAAATTGTTTTGTCATATTTTCTTAGCCTACTTTGCAATATAGTTTGTAGAAAGTGAATTGACAGCAAAATTAGTGCGATTGGTAAGATGAGTTTCTTTATATTTTTGATTATCTCCCTAACGAAACATGCTGTATCAGAGTTTCTAAAGCACCAAATTTATTTTGTAGCGACTCACTAGCAATGTCTCTGCTGTGTAAGTATTTGTGTAGACAGGCCATAATTGTGCAAAAGAGGCCTACCGCATCATGTTTTTCTCTACATTTTTCGCTTATTTTTCTTTGGTTTTTCATATATGTTGTTGCTGCTGTTACTGTTGATGTTGTTGTTGATGTTGTTGTTGTTCGTGTTGTTGCAGTGCTTGTTGTGCCATGTGTCACTCTGCTGTTGCAATCATGTTGACATGTGCTGAGCCGACTCAACTCGACTCGATTCAGCTCGACTCAACTCGTAACTCGTAACTTGCAACATTGCAACGGATGGATCGCATACAGACATAGTCGCCAAGTTGAGTTGAGTCGAGTCAAGCCGCAGGCCAGGCCAATTCAAGCAAAAGTATGTATCTGAGGGGGAGGCGTTGTGGTTCAATGAGTGACACCTAGAGACTAGAGCAGTATAGAGAGCATGTATAGCACTTGAGTTGATTGTTTTAAATTCATTTGCCAAGTTTAAATAAACAACAACAATAACAAAAAATAGAGAAAAAAATACTTGACAACGCTTGTGGTAATGGCTAAGACAAAGCCACAGGCGACGACGTATGCCAACGGCTGGCAAATGTGAACAGCAAAGGGAAGCGACAGCGTGCTGCAGTGTTGAGGAAAGCGTTGAGCAACTTACTTAAAGGCGTGACAGTAATTAATTATTTTGTCGTATGGTAAATTAATAAACCAAATGGACTTTGTTTTCACTTGACATTTTGCCCATTTGCAACGACAACGAAGAAGTCGAGTGACGATGAGGAAATAAGGCAGTCAGCAGGAAGCAGCGAATGTTTTGCTTATTTTATGCATTTATATATATATAAAAAAAAGTATCTGTATCTGTAGTTGATTGTGTGGTGAATGCATTATGGTAATTGGCGCAAGTAGGCGTCGTAAAAGCAGCATTTCAAAGTTAATACAAACGCTTACATACGTACCTACAAATTATACGTACGATTTAGTTCATTGACCGATCATGGTTTTAATTTGTAAATACATTGCGTAAATTATATATAGATATAGATATATTTAAATACACAAAGCAGCTTGCTTACTAGCCGCAAAGTATGCAATAAATTCCATTTTAATTTACCTGCCATGTAATTTATGCCATTTGACTGCAAAGTCTTTGTCTGTGAAATGCCTTGCGTTTGCGTGTGGGGACATTTCATTTTATGTTTAACAAGCGTCAATAGAAATTTTATACATACAAATATACTTGTATGTATGTCTATATGTATCTTATGCACTTTCGGGACGCCCACGCAGCAATCAAATAGCACAGGAGACAACTAGGAGACATGCTAAAATTTATTAACACAAACAATAAGGAAAATGCATTCGCAAACAAATATGCTGTACAGCAGCAGTATAGACAATCTTTGGACACAATAATGGGTGTGTACCAGAACAACAAGAAGAAGAATAAGCAGCAGCAGCAGCAGCAGCAGCAGCAGCAGTTGCCATCGAAGGACACTCACTGTAAATACATACAATAGACAATATACAAGTTGAACTAAATTGCATTTCGACAGCGTGTGCCAAAGGATATCAAGCGGAGGCGTATGTAATCAATTGGTATGCACAATATTTTCTGCAACTAGATAGTATACTGGAGAGGTAGTCTCATACTACAAATAGCTAAATACAAATATTGTCAATATATTGCATATGTATATGTAGATGTGTATGTGTATGTGTATGTGTGTGTGTATCTTGCTCACTGTATAGATATTTATTTGTACATATAACAAGCACAGTACAAAACGACGACAACGACGACTGTTCTGACAAGCAAAGGCGTGTTTCTAATGCAATCCTTTGGACAACGACCAAGGAGCAGCGGCAACAACAGCACCAGCAGCCGACAGCACAAGAAAACGGTAAATTTCACGCAACAAATGACAGCTACTAAATATCGATGCAAACAAAGACACACAGATACAAACCAACACACACACACACACACACACATGCAATTGTAGATACAGTTAGACTTCATACTATATAGCAACTAATGCAATTGGTATTGTGCAAGGACATATTTTGGGGCTGCGTTCATAGTCCGTCCAATTTAATGCAGCGTAGGAAACAACCAATAGCAAATTTTAGTTGTTGGCAGTCCAATTCGAAGCAGCAGAGTTCCATTCTACTTGTATGTATGTAAATAGAGATGACATATGCTAATTTTAAAGTATTTGGAACTTTGAACTTTGTGAAATTTTAAGAACATCAACTAAGAATCGTACACAAACTCATGAAAAATTAATCCAAGATAAGTGATACAAAAATAAGTCAAAGATTAGCTGTAGAAATGAAATTATATGCATTCTTAGTTGGCTTAAGATACATTTTTACATTGAGAAATACATTGATTCAAAAAAGTGCCGGGAATTGTTAAATAAAACAAAATTTTCTTTTAACCAGCCAAAATGTATGTTGTTGTCTTCAACATATGCACACTTCTTGCATACTCTTCAATACTAAAAGAGAATAATAACAACTATTTGCTTACAAAGAATGTTAAGCTACAAAGATATGTATTTCAGACTCAGATATGAGTTCTCATCAGTCCGCTATTGCCGTATATTGCAAATTTTGCAACTAAATTTTGCTAAAACTCTCAATATATTTTAATATTTATTGAGTGAGCAATGCAATCTGACCCAACATTATAAAGAAAACTCAAATTCGTCCTATCAATAGTAAGTTCCATCTGAGTTAGTAGAACACGATTTTGTACACTAATGATTTGATAATTTCAAACATGCTCCCAAAAAATTCATTTGTTAAACAATTTACTAAAAATAAATCGTTATTAGCTTGAGCTGTGGTAAAATCGAGCAGAGAGAAATGGAGAAAGAAACATTTAAGTAGGCAGATAGAGAAGGAAAGAGAGATGAAAATATATACAGCTTAAGCTGGATATTTGAAAGAGTGAGAAATACTAGCTAGCACAACTCGATACGTTGAGCTGGTCAAAAATCTACGCACTATTGTGTTTCTAATGCTCTTCAAAATGAACTGAGCATTGTTGTATACATACACAGCTCTTTGCATTAACAGTATAAATTACATGAACTATTGTTGGTAACGCTGCTTTAAGTTGTTGCAATAATACTTTTCACTATGCGGTTGCATCCTTTCTATATCTTAGTGTCTGTCTTGCTTTCTTGCTTTCTAACTTTTGCACACCTACCTTTTGTATTCTCCTTTTGTATTCTTCGTCTAATTTTTAGACACCATTTCGAAGATATCTAAACGATTCGTTGACACAGATTGAAACTAAAATTCGAGTATAATCTAGAAAAGCACAGTTTTAAAAATCACTTCAATTTTGATGATCTCGTAATCAAACATTTGATCGTAAATATTCTGAGTTTCCTATAACAAACAAGCTTAAGTAGAGGCCTACTCTACACTTTTAGTTACGAGAAAATTTCTAATTTCTCTGTACAATTTCCAGTGATCTTCAAAGAAATTTTTAATAGGCAACGCTTTATTATGAAGCAGTGTTTTAGACGTAAATTTCCTCTTTGTTTACTGGCTTTACTCTCTACTTTTCTGCTCATTAGCAAATCTGCTATTTGACCACATCTGAATGCATCGCCGCCGCCTACGCCAAAGGATCAAATTTCGCAATTTTGAAAAACAAAATATAAAAATAAAAAGTCATACAGCTGAGCTGCCAAATTGTAAACGCCCACAGCTGCCGGAAACCGAACAACGACATCAAACGCGTGCGGATATACTTAAAGGGTTCGCAACTCGCTGTGCTGGGAACAAAAGAAGTGCGCAGCGCATGCGTTTTGCTGCCAAATTGTACGAAAAAAAAAAAAAAAATTTTTTTTTAAATAAAAACTTAAAAATGGATTTCAAACAAAGCAGCAGCAGCAGCAATAGGGATTGTATAGCCTGACAGCTACTTCCGCTGCGCATACAAAGCAACAAAAAAAGAAAGAAAGAACGAAAAAAACAGCTGTTTGATACAAAAGCACACTACACTAAACACTAAAAAGACTTGAAATGAAAACAATAATTAAATATTTTTTTTTTTTTTTGTTATGTTGTACAACGCAAATGAAAAACCATTAAGGTTCATTAAATGTTTGTCAAAGCGACAAGAGTTAGATTGAAATCGACTCGTATATAAGATAAATTTACTTTATATTTCCAAACGACAACTGCATAGCACACATAATTGAGTTTTTTCTAGTTTTTTTTTTGTTAAACTGATTGAAAATCATTAAGTAAATATTTGCTGTCAAGTGAGTTAGAGTCTAGTAGCTAAACAACTAAGTAAATAATCAAATAAATTGTATTAAGCGCCAGTTTTGTATATAGTTCTTTTCTTTGGCTGCTTCAAATTTCGACAAATCGACAACTCAGATTAGATATAGAATGTGCATTGCGCTGCAGATAAAATGCGTTTGTAACCATGTATCTGCACTTAGAAGAGTTGTGCAGATACATTATTACACTCAACTATATAGAGACTACTTCATATAGCCAGGCAGACGCCGCGTTCCATTTCGGTCAGTCTTTGTTTACCCACTGACGCCACATTGGCGGCAACCGTGCTCCAAGATTTATGAGGGCGAGCGTATATGGCTTGTTTGGATTGCATACTGCTGCTTGCCGCAGGAAATTTAGGACACGCTGAGTGGCAGCTGATAAGCGTGCAGTGCGGTGCAGTTGGGCGCCGCCGTCAGCGTTGCCGAAGAGTTTGACGATAACAATTAAAGTGCAACTGAATCTTATACTACAATATACTATCTCACACTCTACTGCGACAGATTAATGATTGATTGTGTCATATATAAAATCTAGTTTATGATTTACTAAAAACGCATAAAAAAATTAACAAAAATTTTATTACATTACATTTTTTTTTTTGTTTGTCATTTACAGCATCCATACCCTTCCGAGGACCAGAAAAAACAGTTGGCGCAGGACACCGGCTTGACGATACTGCAAGTTAACAATTGGTAAGTTGGCAACACATGCAAATAGTTTGACTTGTCTACATAAATTCATAGCACACATGCCACATGCCACATGCTGCATGCTGCATAATTCAGACAGTTTTCTAAGCTCATATTACAGCATAAAAATTTACTATGGACAGCCATTGTAAATGTGTATGTAGGTATATAAAAAGATGCCATGATGCAAATTTCTTTTGCTATGGATTATACTGCAAAAGACAGAGCGTAGATACTGTGTGTAGGCAGTGCTTAGTGGCAAAGTCTTTACAAGCAGTAAAGACAGACAGACAGACGGACAGACAGACAAACAGACAGAGGGACACACAGCTTGGTATGCGCAATGCGAAGGCGCTTTGGATTATGTTGCACACACTTCACTGCAACTCTTACCTTGCCACAGTCACACACGTTGCTCTAACAACTTCATCAAATTTGCTACGTTATGCGACAGGCTACAACAGCTTGACACTTTTTGAATACTGCTGCAGCAACGGAACTAACTTCAACTTCAAATGCTGCAACATATGCAGCAAGTTAAAAGTGTTGCTGCATCTTTCATGCGCTCGGAATGCTTTTAAGCACTATAGAGTTAGAGTTATATGCAGAGATAGACAGCATAATAAAATATATAGAAATGCGCAACGAATATAAGCTCAAATATGGAAGGCCGTCAGGCTTCATATATATATATATATATATATATATATATATATATATATATATATATATATATATATATATATAAGGTGTTTTTTTTTAAGAGGTAACAGTTTCCGACATGGATAAAACTGTCATAAATTGTTCATATCTGGCCACGCTATTAACGCCAGAGCAATGCTTGAAAATATATTTCGAAAATCGTGGTACAGTTCGGGAATGTTGTCATGGGTACTAAGTCTTATCACCAGTCAACAAAATCCACCATTCAAGTAACTTATTCGATTAACCATGAATCGTTTTCGCAACATGGCTACGCTAAATGACAATTCGCATCCGCAAAGATGTCGTACCGTGCGTACCGATGAAACCATTGCTGCTGTAGAGCGTAGTATTGAAGGGGCCCTTCACATGAATGAATAGATTAAGATCTCGGCCTACGACCTTGCAATAGTTAAAACTGAATGACCATCGTTTTGCCGCACCTTCGATCAATGGGCTGGATGTCAATCCACTGTTTATTTTTTTCCCCCAATATTCTGTTCATTGATGAAGAGGCTTATTTTTTTTAGTTCCATGGCCAGGTCAATAATGGTCGCATTTGTAGTGAAAACCATCCACGTGAGATTCTCGAAGTACCGTTATATATCACCGTTTGGTGCGCTTTATGCGCCGGTGGATTCATTGGTTTTCACTTATTTAAAAATGAGGCCGGCGGAAACGTTACTGTCAACAGCGAGCGCTATAGAGCCATGATTGTTACGAATATTTCGTGCCCCAATTGAATGGAGTGTTTATTGCAGACATGTTTTTCCAACATAACGCTGCCACATTTTTGTGAGCCATTGCAGAGATACGGCTCCTATTGCTTGAAAAAGTGTCACACATCGATCCCAGCCCAGCAGCACGAAATCATATTTAAACACTTATGGCATAAAATTATCTTTCTAATGAAGCCAATTTTCAATTCGAAATTATATAATCTCAGCATTTTAATGCAATTCAAAGTTCTACACCTCCAAAAAGAAACACCCTTTACATAGTAGACAGTAGAAGGCAGCTCAATTAAATTGAATTTCGCGCTTACCGAAGCACATTGAAATTAACAAATAGCCAAAAGACTGAGCTGCGGATAAAACCGGACGAAGGGCAATTCAAGCGCAACTTTTGTGCAGGCGAGCGTTAAGTAAAAAGAAAAGCCTCAAGAAGCTTGCTGGACAAAAAAAAAATAAAATAAAATAATAATACAAAAAAAAAAAAAAATGAAGAGGAAGAAGTAGAAGTAGAAAAAGGCACATGGAAAATAGCATGTTGACACTTTTGGTTATTTATGGGCAGACACCTTCGTTAAAATGCGTTGGACACTGTGCGTTGAGGCGTTAAAGGCGAAAGGGAAGGATGCCACAGCATCCCAAGGGAATATACACCGAAAGAAAAATAAAACGCTTAGTTGTGGCATACTTTAAGGCGCAGCGACTGCTACTACTCGCATTATTTCAGCTACTCTAAATGTTTATTTATTTTGCTACACACAAAAAAAAAAAAAAAACAAAACAAAAACAAAAACAAAAGCAAGCATTTAAAATGTCACACAGAAAACACCATTAACGCCCAATAACGACTTAAAGCGCAACAAAGTGTTGGAACGTAGATCGACGGCCGCTTGTAATCGAAAAACTTTTCAAATTGATTCACAAAAAAGTTTTAAATATTTTCACTTTTGCTAAAGAAAATCAAAATAAATAACTTAAATAAAGTTTCATTAAAGTTATTTTTGCGCATGAGTCCTACAACTGACTGAATGGCACATGGCTACTTTGCTACGCTTTCTTGGTGGGGTACTCTATATATAACATGTATACCTTCTCGCATTACTATATATTGTAGCTACCTATACATACTACTCATAAATAGCACAATCACTTTGCAGAAAATGTTTTGCCAACGGCTAAATCGATTGCAAAATGTCAGTTTCTAATACACTATATAATGTGCAAAAACATTGCTATTATTAGTTTTGTTAGCAACTTTGTAACAGACAAAGTCGTTTAAGTTGGGAGTAAGAGCTATAAATTCGCTGTACAAAGTAGCAAGTAGCAAGTAGCAAGTGAATATAATTTGTGATATGTCAAATTGAATTTAGTGTTACCAGCACGGAAAGTCACAGATTGAAGTGATGAACTTACCAGTAATTTCCTCTCATTTCGTAGCTTTCAGAATCATAAACAAAATTAGTAGATCTAAGTATTACCGCAGATATAACATTTCTTGTAACTATACCTTATGTATTTGTTGCTTTCTAGGCTGCGATCGACTAGCAGTAAAAAATGGTTGTGATTCCAAAGTAACTGTTACGCAAAAATCGAGCAGTTTACCCGTAGTTCTCAGAAATTCACTGTAAAAATCTGTTTTTTTTTTATAGATTAATTCCATATAATGTGAGATGTTTTACTGAAATTTACTCATATTTGTTAGAACGCTAAAGTTATGAAAAAAAATACTGCACTTTACCAACTTAGGCGTAGAGTTGGCATATATAATTTGTTTTTTCTCTGCCTCTTACTTTCGAGCTTCTAGATAAACTCAAGATTTGAGGTAAACTTGACTTGTGTTGACTCATATGCGCAGGTAGTGTTATAGAGAGGGTATCAAGAGAATTTATGCCCCTACTGATGACTAAAAAGTTATTAATATTGGTCTCACGTTTAATGAAATTTTATAGAACTTAGCTAAAAAAACGCAAAAATTAAATTTTCTTCTTTAAATCTAAAAACAAAAAGTATCCGACCAAGGCAAAATCCTATATACGTCAGTATCTTTAAAGCCAGACCCTAATTTGGACATATTAAATTATTTCGAACATTGTTATCTCTGATCAAATCAATCATATATTTCCATACTTACTTGAACTTGTTTTTTTCAGCCTTATAAGATGGTGTATATGATTGATAGAGCGTAACAAACAGCATAGACAGCTGCTTAGAGAACAAATGAGAGAGACAGAGAGAGAGAGAGAGAGAGAGAGAGAGAGAGTGCGAGTGCGAGAGAGCGGGAGTGAGTGGGAGAGAAAGACAGTATATTTATGTTTATGAAAAAGAACAGTTGCAGCTATAAACTTTCGATTAATACTGAAAAGCGCTTATAATTCACAACAAGTTCAAAAAGGCAGCTTTTCGAAAATATAGCACTACTTGCATGTTAAAGATCAACTCAAACTGTTGCAATTTAGCAGCATTTACATATGTAGTGTACAAAAACTTCGATTCTAGCCAAGTTAACATTTGCGCTTGCCTGATTTTCCTTACGTTTTTTTTTTTTTGCTCCTTTGTTGGCAACGTTATTATTTTGCCATAACTTGGCGGTCATCGAGCAAAAGCAATGAACGAGTGATACAGATAACTGTGCATCCTGCCGTCGCCATGCATCCTTTCAAGCGACTTCTGTCCGTCCGTCCGTCTGTGTGTCTCTGCTGCTGTAGCGCTTAGTTAGTTGCTTGGCAAGTAAGTCAACGGAACTCAATTCCATTTGTCGTTTGATAAACGATTTCAGGGCGTTGCAACAATTTCCGCCCAGAAATGAACACAGCCACATTTCATTTTCGTAAACAACCAACCAAAAAAAAAAAGAAAACAAAAATTAAATAAAACGTGAAACTTGCGCAATTCGTTGGCGAAATTGTGAAAAAAAAACAAACATAATAAATATATATATGAAATCTATATACAATAATAAGCAGAATTCGCAGAGTCGCGCAGTGCATTAACCTCAATTTGTAATTTGCCAAAAGAAAAAAAAAAATGGAAAGAGAGAAATCAAACCTGGACAAGCTAAACTCAAATAATACAAGATACATTTTTTCTCAAAGCCGCAAAGGCGACCCTACCTGTCTCAGAGTCACAAATTGAATTATTATTTTTTTTTTTTGTCTGTTTTGGTCTGTTCATATTGCCTAATGCAGCAGCTTGGATTTTATATTTTTTGCCGCCTGCGCTGATTTTGTCAACTAAACTGACGCTGAGCGGCGTCGGCGGCGGCGGCGGCGGATACTGACCGCCATTACCGCCGCTGCATTTGATCTTGCTTTGGCGGCATTTTGCTTTCATCATACATAGGTATATATATATATATATATATATATATATATATATATATATATATATTTTTTTTCTATCACGCATCCTACTCGCACTTTTTGCGCTACTCCGCTGAACTTCAACTACAATACAGCGTCCGCTGCTGCTACTGCTTCTGCTTATTATTTCTTATTGCATTTATTACCGGCAATCATAACCAAAGTCGGACTTGTCGCTATTGACGTGCCCGACTTATCAGTCAATTGAAAATATATAAGAAAAAAAAAATAAGTAAAATCGCTGTAGCCGTTGCAGATTTGCTTTGGTTTATGGCTAAGTTCGCACATAAACCAAGTTAAGCCCTCCATACAGCAGATCGTCAGCAGCTCGATACTGGATAGCTTGTTTATCGATTCATAAATTATTTATAACGTTAAGTCCGCATTGAGCTACGTTTCTGAGGTTCATTTTTTTCTTTCTTCTTCTTCTTCTATACGTATTACTACTACTCGTACTACACAATTAAATGTACAAAAATAAATAAATAAATAAATGACAGCAGCAGAAAATAGTCTCATACACAATTTAAAAAACAAAAAAAAAAACCAAAAATAAAATCTTCTTTCTTACAGGTTCATCAATGCGAGACGAAGAATTGTGCAGCCAATGATCGATCAGTCAAATCGTGCAGGTAATTAACGCGTAACGCTTCTAGAAGACTTCTTCTTCTGCATGCAACATTTTGTAACGAACAATTTTTTTGTTTTTTTTTTTTGTTTATAGTTTATACACCGCATCCTGGTCCCTCCGGCTATGGGCACGATGCCATGGGTTATATGATGGATAGTCAAGCGCATATGATGCATCGTCCGCCCGGTGATCCTGGCTTCCATCAAGGCTATCCGCATTACCCGCCCGCCGAATATTATGGACAGCATTTGTAATGCGAAGCGCCACGCGCGGATGTCACCGGTTTAGCCGGAGTCAACCACGCTTTAGACGCCGAAGCCGTAAGTCCCGCTATTGCATTGGAGCACGAGCAGGAGCCAAGTAGAAACCAAAATCAGTTATAGACAAAAATATACAATACAACAAATCACTGAAGTTATAATGATTCTGATGGTAATGATGATATGATGTAGTAGAAGCAAAAGCCAAACCCGCAACAACAACAACAACAGCAACAACAACAAATACAACAAAATGAACAACAAAGTACCAGATGCAATAGAGTTAGAGCGAGCACCTTCAATTAAGGATATCATACAACATACTTAAATATTATAAAAAAAAAACAAAAAACAAAAGAATTTCTCAAATGAAACCTCGGCATACGTAAACGAAATTTAATTAAGCTATTTTCTAATTTAATTTGCGCTGGACAACAAAAAAAATTTAATTAAATTATTAAAATACGAAATGAAATTGATTTTCATGGCAGCCATGCAAAAGTATTTCAAGACAGGTAAGCATTTTATATGGTTTATTATTAAGCTTAAGCTTTTAATTATTGTATTTATATATGTAGATAAAGGTGTGTTCTTACATACTGAGTTACGCAACTGAGTTACAAATTTGTCACTTGGCAACTAAACGACTCAACTAAACAAGTTAACTTAACTAAATTTTTTTTTTAAACTATGATCGATGTTTGTGAATAGCGATTTTATGCATTCAAGCGTATTGATTTATCGTATGGAATGCTCTATACGCTTAATTACAGAGTATAATTGTATGTGAACAGGGTATAATAATTTGATACGATTAATAGATCTCCAATTTCCACGTAGGTCTATTCTAATGACAATATTATTGTAACTATAATCTCCACATTGAGCCAATCTTAATAGTCAGCACATTACTTTCGCACGAAGACAATGTTTTGTCGTATCTTTACTGCGCTGTGCTTTTGCCTAGAACATGCTAGAACTAGTTGTGTATTCTAACTCATTTGAAGTTTAAATTAAGTAGTTGTAATTAATTGATATAGAACCACTTAATTTAAACTTCAAATGAGTTATAATTAGTTATTATGAGTTATTAATTAGCTTGAACAACCATTTTGAAACAGCTGTAGAAAAGATTTGAGGATATTACAGGAAGTTTCTTTGCATAACATTATATGGGAATTCACGAGTAACATTTAAAAACTGAAGCTATATTCTTTTCACTGATCATATTTAAGGTGAAATCACGAAAGAATTACTTTCTTGAAATTATTAGTAAACTACTCAGCTGAGCAACTCACTCATATGACAACTTATGAATGTGTACAGGCGACTTTGATGTGTTTTATTTGAGAAGTTTGGATGGCGGAAACAGAAATTAATACTAAACTTGTTAAAACCCATGAAACAGTTTGTCTCTCGCTGTTATAGTTCTTGAACTAAACGACTGGCGAACAGAGCTAAATCAACTAGTTTCCTCAAGGTTATCTGAAACATTTAGGGTGTCTCATTTAGACGAGTTTTACTTTGTTTTTAAATTTAACGCAAACGGATGCGAATTTTTTTTCAAATATTTTATAGCGCTTAAAATGTCAAAAAAAAGAGTTTTTATTGAGAATTATTTGCTGAATTTATACCACACGACTGTTCCGTAGGAGCTCAACTCTTTTGGTCATATTTGCTATGACATTTTGGTGAATTGCGACCGAAATGGCCCAAAATAATCAATTAAATGTTCCATTTCAATGGTACATGGCTGGAATGGTGGTTTTGGGTACTCGTCGTAGACCTTATACTTCGTGCATCTGCAAAGAATATAGTACATAGATGTAACATCGCACTATCTAGGCGGACAAACTTAGCATTTTTACCATCTAAATACCATTTAAAATCCAAAGTTCGATGCTTTCGATGGATTGTGCGTTCGTGTAGCATTGCATATCTAAGTGTCGTATAGTGTCACGATGACACTGATATACTATGTCAAATAAAGAATTCGAAAAATGCAGATTTTAGTCTACATCGAAGTACCACACGCCTAAATGGAACACCCTATATGTGTATGTAGGTACTTTATTAAATCTTCACATTAAATCTCCAACGAAAAAGTTATACAATATTGTGTTGTTATCATATACACACGAGCATGTGCAATTTTAGCTCAGTCCGATCAGTTGAAGTGGTCAAGATTTGAACGTGATAAACAAATTTAAAGACTTGTAGACTAATAAGCCATGTAATTTAAGTTAAATATAAAATATAGCATTCTATATTTTTGCTAGGGGTTCTGAGCAGTGTTGCCATGTTGCTTCTTTTTTTTTTGTGTACGAGAGAGAAAAGAGATAGCTGGCAACACTGGCCGTGAGTACTCTTATAATTTTTGTAGTGCAAGAAAATCTTCAAACTGAAATTTTTGCAGTTAAATTCATAGATAGTTTTTTAGTATCTTATTAGTATTATACGTAAAACATTTGGTACTAATATATTATCTATATTTCTATCTCACTCTCTCTCTCTTTCTAATTACAGTGTTCACCAAGTGTTCGTCTGTCTTGTGCACTCACTCACTCTACAACAAACTAAGTATCTATCTCTAATTATATCTGGCGCGCAAAATTGCTTATCAAATGCGAATTTAATTTTTCTAAAAAAAAAAGGAAATCATTGTTAAACTGTTAAATTAAAAAAAAAAAAACAAAAAAATTCTAAGTGTTAACCACTTCATTTGTGATTGTTTATAAAGATTTTTTATATTTTTGTTGTTCTTCATTTGTAAATTTTCTTTTTAGGCGAAAATTCGAAATTTAAATTTATTGAAATTGCACAAAAAAAAAACAAGCTGGCAAACAAATTCAATTGGAATATAAAAAAATATAAACTTTATAGGATACATAGGTACATTATTTGATCTCCTTATTTAAGGTGACTTAAAACCACACACACACACACACACACACATATACACACAGAAAGAAAATGGGTTAAAGCTACAAACAAAATGAAGAGCAAAAGAAAAAACACAGCATAAGGAAGAGAAAATGATAAATAAGAAGATGCAAAGAACAGTGGCAATATCAGATATATCTTATAGGCAAAATACACTACAATCGTTGTTGATATTAGCTTAAAAGGCTTCCGATAAATCAAAGCAAGCTGTAAAGAGAGAGGAAGCACTGTAAAAATATATATATATATATATATATATAAATATAAATATATATAAGTATCTATTAAATACAAAAAAATAAAATAAAACATAAAAGATAGAACGACCGAAAGAAAAACAAAAAAAAATAAGAAAACTTTAAAGAAACTATTTGTGTATACTTTAAAACAACAAAACAAAAAAACAAAAAACAAAACAAAAAAACATAATTTCAAAAGTAAATGAAATATTTATAAATATATAAATAAACAAACAAAAAACAACAACAACAACAAAATATAGGTATAGTTATAAGCCTCAAATCATAAAAGAACAACAACAAACACACTCACACACACACACACACAGACACATACACACATAGAAAATACTTAAAAACCAAAACGCAAGGAAATATAAGTGAAAAATTATTAAAAATAAATCTTTCCGAACAAAATTTAACACAAACAAAAAAAAAAAAATGAAAATAAAAATAAAAATATAATAAAATTTTGAAAGAAATTGAAATACGCAGCAGCTGTGTATAAAAACTTATCAAAATCATGAAAGACCTTACTTCAATGTTTGCTAAAAAATTAACAAGAAATAGTACCAAAAAATTCAAGAAAATTCAAAACGAAGCAGTCTAAAAAAAAATGTTGTATATGAAAGTTTTAATACCCAAAATAATTGAAAAGCAAGTAGTTCAAAACTAGCTTTTTAGGCATTTCACACAAATTTTGACAGCCTAACTATACAGAGTAGAACGTCTTTCCCGTTTCGTTATCATTCGTTAACAGAAAATCGTGTATTACACAAGGCGATTTTCAATTAAGCATGGTATAAAAGCAAACATTAGCAATGTACGGCTTATGCGATTGATGTAGGGTTTGGCAAACCCTCAAATCCAGTAGAACTTTTCAAAAATATTTGCCCAAATAAGGCATTACACACTGCTTTCGTAGGGATTTATGTGAGACGAAGTCATGCTTATAGAAGCAGTCTGGCATGCAGTACATGAATCAGTACATTTTCAATATATTCGGCAAATAGCGTAAAATAATGTAGGTGCTGCAAAACACCTTTCAAGAGAAGTTCTTCTAAAACAATTTATAACAACACCAATACATGAAAATTAGGCTGCTTAAAGAACGCAACTATAGGCAGTATAAGCAACTAGACATATTGAGAATCGTATGGAGTAGTATGATTATACCACTTATAAGCCACATAAAGATGCAATTGAACAGTCAGTAAGCTCTTATAGGGACAACATAGTACAATAGTTGGTGGAAGACCACCACCTATTAATGAGAGTGAAAATGTCTCCCTCGTAGCATAGCAGCAGAACTAAACTTGCACAGTTGTGGTCCGCATGGAGCAATATGCTGGAGTGCTACAGGGAACAATAGTGATTGGGATTAGCAATAGTGATTGCTGCTCCGAATACGGTCAATTACTGCATGACACAATGCATCTGTTCAATTGTCCGTTCCATCCGGCTCTATTGATTGTTTCCTTTAGACCTTTGGTTACGACCAAACGACTAAAGTAGTACCAACAGTAGTAGATTCCTTCTTGGGACTTGACACCTAGGGTTACATTTCGGTCTGTCTTTCTCTCACATCCAAAATCATTCATCGCGTAATAAAATGTATATATATATATATATATATATATATATAGCTGTTACAACAACAAATAGACTTATTGTGTTGGGAATGTGAAACAATATAATGCTTTTAGAAGATTTTCTATATATAATGCTCACAAGTCTTACTTAATTGTCATTAGTGTAGCCGAACTTACAGTAAAGCACGCAGTACTCAAATCTTGAAGTCCATATTTCAAAGTTTTCTTTTCAAGCTTCTTACACACCTTTAACTACGCCACTGTTTACACTATCTAAAAGAAAACTAAAGTCAAATATTTTGTTAGAATGTATATCAGATATAAAATCAATGATTTTGGGAAAATATTTGTTTTAGAGCATTTCATGGAGTTGCATATAAAACTTAATACAATTCGAACTGCTATCTCTAAGAAAAAATTTAAAAAATAAACTGTCCTATTTCGATGTTTTATGAAGAAAACATTGAAATTTTATAATTTTAAATTCTAGGAACTTGTTTTCCGCTAAATTTCTTTCTCACTTTGAAGTGTATTTCATACAGATAAAACATATAACGCAGTGTACTATTCAAATTTTTGTCTTCAATAAAAATTTAAAAAAATAATGAATGCCTTATGCTGGAACGGACAGATATCTATATATAACGGGATCTACACATTAAAATCAACATTCGAATCTCTAAAAATTGTTTCTCATTTTCAATAATACTCCATGCAGATGCATCTAACGCTTAGTACTATTAAAATGTATGTCTTATGCAGAAACGGAAAGATATACAGCTATAACGGGATCTACACATTAAAAAATCGACATTGAAATTCTAAAATTTTATAAACTAAAGAAAAGAGTTTTCTGATAAATTTCTTTCCCACTTTCTAGAATATTCAATGGCAATGCATATAATGTAGAGAATAATTTAAAATTTAGACAAATTTATATAATATATATAGTGGTTTTTTGATGCTTTATGCAGAAAAGAACGTGTATACAGACATAACGGGATCTAGACTTTAAAATCAAAATTAAAATTTTAATATTTATAATTTATAATTTCTAGGGAAACATTTTCTAATAATTTTCCTTCGCATTTTCGAAAATATTCCATGGCGATGCATATGCCGCCTAGTACTATTTAAATTGTGGTTTTGTAATATAAAATTTGAAAAGTAAACATTGTTTTCTGAATGCCTTATGCAGCAACGAACTTATATACAGATATAACGGGTTCTGCTATCATACGTTCTACATACAGGAAACATACAGCGTCTGTTGAAACTAAGTGTGAAGTGTATTAAAAAGTTATGAACTAAAATATATTTTTCTTTTCATTGGTTTAAAAAAAAAAAACGAACAAACAAAAAAAAAAAATTCGTATACAATATAAACTGAAGCTAAATTTCTTGTAAAGTTGCAGCTGCTTTTCTAATTTCATTTCGAATAATTTTCACTTAGTTTCTTTGCAAATTGTTTTTGTATAAAAAAAAAAAAACAAAAAAAAAATTTGAAGAATTTTCCCAAAAACTAAAAAATGAGAATTTTATTTCGCGTTACAAAAAGAAAAAAACAAAAAAAATTGTTCTATATTTATTTGTACTAAATACATATGTAAATTTTAATTTAAATTTTATAATTAGCAAATCGAATTAAAAATTGCCCCGCCCCATGTCAGCACTAATGCCCCCGCTCCCGCCCCTAAATGTGCTGGCATTTGCCTAAATTTCAAAATTAACGAAATACTTTGTTAAAACAAAACAAAAAACAAAAATCAACGGAGTAGAAGAAGAATAAGAAACAAAATCGAAACAAATTATGCAGCAAGTTGTCTAATTTAATTTTAGTTTTTAAAAATTTTAGTATTTAATTTAAATTTACTATTTGTTTTTTTATGAATTCTTGATAATTGTAAAATCAACTAAAATGTGTTTGTTTTCTAATTTTATGCGTTAATAATTGAAATTGAATCGATTGATTGAACGATTAAACGATTAAACGATTAATCGATTAAGCGTTTACTCGATTACTCGATTCAATTGAACATGGATTTTGTGTGTAGTATTATTTCCAGCTGATTCTTTGAAAATTATAAAAAAAAAACTTTAAAATAATTAAATAAATAAATCTAATGAATGAAATATTTTTTAACTAGAATTATGTATATATACTATATATGTATATGTATGCTTTGTTTATATATATATATATATATATATATATATATATATATATATATATATATATATATATATATATATATATATATATATATATATATATATATATATATATATATATATATATATATATATATATATATATATATATATATATATATATATATATATATATATATATATATATATATATAATATATATATACACTTATATATGTATGTATATGTATATGGATCGAACGAATTGTATCTGTATCTGTATGTGTATTTGGATCTGTATCTATTTAATTGTATTTTAATTTTATGCGTTATATTTAGTTTTTATTTCTATTATTATTCTAATTATTATTATTATGCTTATAATTACACTTAATTAATTAATTAATTAAAGAAAAGCGTGAAAAAAATATGAATGAAAAGCAAGAAACAAAATTTTATGAATGAATTAAAAGCAAAAATGCCGTGAAAAAATTTAAAAAACAAAAAATTAAATGTGTTTTTATTTATTTGATTTCTTTAGCTTGAGTTGGATTTGTTTGTTTTACTTATGGTTTACTTTGGACAACAATTTTTAAATGCTGCTGTACTGATTTTAATATGCAAATTTTGCTTAAATTAAAAACAAAACTAAACTAAACTAAACTGTAAATGTGAAGTGCGTTTAAACTGAAAAGAAATTAACGATATACGTAAATGCAAATGCAAACAATTTCTTAAATGAAAAAAAAAACAAAAAAAAAACAAAATTTTTAATAATAACAAATATAAAACAAGTAATCTATGAGCAAAAAAAAAAAAATAAGAAAAACTAGCGACGAGTACCTTTTTAAATTAAAAACAAAAAACAATTATTTACGATTTGATTGGATTGGATTGGATTATAACTGAGCGCTGACTTTATAGCCGAACTAATTGAGCTTTCTTCGTGTTGAGTTTTGCAGCTATTCAAAATAGAAAACGTCTAAAAACTGTATTTAGTTCGGTTGCACCGAAGCTTTGCTACCCTACACACATGCTGTATAGATTATATATTTGTGTCCGATTTAGCTGAAACATTTAAGGTTCACATACACAAGAAAAAGCTAACAAATAATTAAGTCTTGAACATAGTAAATAGTAATGAATACATACATACATCAGTAAATTCATACATCAGCAACGATTTTATACTAGTGTCAACAAAAGTTTATTGCAGTTTTTAAAGTTTAACCCAGTGGGGCATATACTATTATATACACAGGTGGAGCAAACTATAAAAGTCTATAAACAACTCACACATTAGCAAAGAATTTGTGTTAAGCCCAATACTGACATTGATGGAAATTATAGCTACCGACATTTATGAAATTTGTTACTGCTATGTCAAACAAACCAAAAACAGTGTTCACAAATCAACATGAATTACTAAAATCAGATATTTATTAATTGAAAAGTCCACACATATTGATTTTTCTTTGGTGTTTTCTGACTGAAATGCAAAAGGTCACACTCTTAGTCACCTGTTTTTTTGAGTATATGAAGTATTTTCGGTAGCAAACATTTTTGTTATCTGAGTACTCGAAGGAAAAAAGTTCGTGCATCGATCTCAGTATTAAGCTTTAGTTGTTACAGAAGTTTAAGTAATATATTTATATTAAATTGGTGCATTGTGTATAAAAAGTATATATATTCGAGAAACACTTAAATCAACTTACAGGACAGCAACGATTTTGTACTATGGCTACAGAAGTTAATGACAAAACAAGGCAGAAAGTTTGATCGACTAATGCACGGACTGTATATATTTTAAATGGCGAGGTTAAAGCGTACATTCGAGAGTGCACCAAACCGTATCGAGACTAGCATAGAAGCACTAACTTTCTTAAGTTTGTCTTTTTTATGTGAAACTTCTCAATTTTCGCTATCAGTATGTGATATTTTCAACATTCGATCTGATTTAATTTAGTATGTGTAATGTTAAAACTAGTTGTGAATTACAACCGCATGCATATATGTATATTTAATTCACAACCTTATTTGTTGATATTGCTCTGGTGTTGGTATTGACAGTGACATTCGTTGCTGATTCTCGATGCTGTGAACAACATGTTTCACATCATAGCCTCGTAAGTGTTCATCACTCATCTATATTATAGAATCCACTACAATTTTTGAAGTAATACTTCAATTCTAATAATCAATTGCATAACCAATAAAGAAATTTTCAGAAAGAAACGTTTTCTACTGAGTTTTATCAATAAAATAAAATTTTGTATAGAAAGATCCTATTATCATTCCAGATTATTCCATTAATGCAGTGGAAGACACAAAATTATTAATCACCATGATTTGCTTCATTGTGAGAAAGTTGTACACTTCTTTTTGTTGATTAAACCACTCCAACAGAGCGCATTGTATAACATTATAGGGTAACATTAAAATGTAAATAAAGACAGCTTCTATCTAAGTAAACACTTGTAATAAATGCATAATATGTAAAGTTTTTGACTGGCACAAGGTGGAGAAACATAAGAAACATGGAGAAAAAAACACTAGCAACAAAATTTTGTTTAGAAAAGCTAATTTTAGCTAGTGAGCTAGTGAGTTTAGCATAGGTCAGGCCAAAAGTGCGTACTTTGTACGTAAAAGATAGAAGGCGGTGTGGTAGAAGACATAAAGTATATATAATCTTGATCAGCATTGGCAGCTAAGTCGATATAGTCATGACCGTCCGCATTGAATATCGCGGGATCTTGGCGACAAAAAAGTTAGAGGTTTCAAACTTAGATATTTCGACTTTCCTATGCCCTCTTTAGTTAGTCTGTATTAAATGAACATGTCAAGCTAATTAATAAACTTTTCCACGTTGGTTCAGATCGGACCTCTATAAGAATTAGCGCTATTATAAACTTGACCTTCATGTTTAACATTTTGTATGAAATTGTTATTTTTTTTATTTATTTATTTTTTTTTTAAATTAGTTAGATATGTCAAATTTCGTGTAGTTTACGCACATTCTTACAAAATATTTCATCTAGGCTCAAAACAGAACACAGTGAGGAGTATCCCCCATACAAAGCTGCGCCAATTTTTGATTTTTTGTTTGAAATTTGTATTGTTTTTGTTGTTAATTAGGCTCGAAATGCAATCCCTCTTAAATATGCCACATAGGTTCAGATCGGACCACTATTGAGAAAAATTATGTTACTGTGATGTGATGTGATGAGCTTGAATTAGTCAAAAACTCATACATAAGGTCACATATATATTCGCCATAGATAATTTTTACTATCAATCGCATTAGTTTTTGATCACACCTCGAATATAGAAAACCGCTACACCAAGTATAAATTTGAGCTTTAAAAAACTGAGAGTGTTACTCCTAGCGTACAACCAACCGCGTTAAATCAATACAAACTCCACTATTGAACATACGATGCGATCTCAGATGTAATACGCTGAAATCTTTATTTCAAATAATTAATTAAACTAATTACAAACTTATTATTATAATTCTAACATTTATGCTCCGCTTCGCCACCTTGCTTTGCTTCCGCACTCGAATACGATCATTTGCAACTAATCAAATTGAAAATGACAAACTGTTTTCTGCAGCTGCAGCTGCAGCTCTGCTGTTAACTTGCAATATGTTCTCTTATGATGTTCGTCTGTATGCATATTCGTCCACGTGTTCTGTTGGAGCGAGACAGCATGCAAAGTACCGTACTATATTGGAAATTGGCAACGAAAACTCTAAATAGTTTCTAGTCGAAGAGGCTAGCTGAGTGCGAGCAAAAAACCGTTTTAACTCTCTATTTGTATTAACATGCGAGAGGAATGTTAGCTACTGTAACTGAAACAGACGGACAGACAAAATTGAAGTTGTGACAATTTAAGCGGCGCGCGAGGTTTGTTCAAACAATTTTAAAATGCCTCGCAGCAGATACTTTAAACGTTACATTTCATAAGCTATTGTATTACTTTGTCACACATCAGTAAACTCATAAATCAGCAAATTTTTCATGAAAAAAAAACAACTTAATTTTAAGCCAGAGGTAGAGATTTCAAATTGTATAAGGAAAAGAACCAACGCTGAGAGAAGATGTTTAGGGATTTTAGGGTTACTTAAGGTTACTTAGACAATATAATACTTAGATGTGTTTGTATTTGAATTTATATTCTAGCAGCTAAGCGCTTAGGCTCTCCGCTTATTTGTTTGGATGGCCTTAGGTTCACATGTATAAAATATTTTCCGATGTGTTCTAACCTCAAACTAATAATAATAATGTTTATGCCACAATGTGTGTAGGGTATAATTATAAACAACAACCAGCACTAGACTGCATTGTATCTAAAATAAAACGATGCACATCTAATTAACTGTTTAACAATCATGCAAATGTATACGACTTTCTTGTAAAGAAAAACAAATCATTTTTTCTAATTTATTTACAAACAAAAAAAAAAACAAAACAAAAAACCTACGATTAACTAAACTATATCACAACACAGAACAACAACCAAAAAAAAAAAACACACACACACGCTGCAACTAATATAAAAAGTATATAAGCTATATACACATTTAAAAAATATATAAATATAAAAAACAAGAGTATACATACCTATAAATAAATAAATAAATAAATAAATAAATAATTAATTAAATAAATAATCGATTTGTTTAGCGCTTAAGTCTAGCATAATGTACAGAACGCCTTAAAACAAAAAGATGTATACGAGTAAAAACAAAAAAGATGGAGAATAAAATTTTGAATGGAACTTGAAATTGAAATTTTTACTGCTACGAGTATAAAATGATTTAAAAATCTAAAATATGTATTATATAAATAAATTTTTACTTAAAGATGAAGATGATGATGATGATGATGATGCAGACGATGTTGATGTTGATTATGCAAAGGAACCAAGTTTATGACTTTAAGTATTAAGTGTAGCATCGGATATTGTATGCAGTGTGCGAATGTTTGAAACAAATTGGTTTGAATTTTGAATGTTGAATGGCAAAAAAGAAAAAAAAAAACAGAAAAAAGAAAAAAAAACAAATTAAAAATAATAAAATTACGCATATAAAATATTTCAAAAAATATAATAAATATTGCAACTTGCTTTTTGTGTTTTATTCAAACATATTTCGCTGTTACCAAAAGCAAACCAAGTATTTAAATTTTTAATTCAAATGTGATTTTTGTCGAAACTTTAATGTATACGCAGTAAATAATTGTAAAAACAAAAACAAGAAACTAAATATAAAACAAAACAAAAAAAAAACATAAACATAAAAAGAATTTTGCATTAAAACATTTGTAAATATTTATAATTAATTAATATAGTAGATAACACTAAAAAGATGATATTATATAAAAACACATAAAAACAAAAAAGGCAACAAATATGACAGAACATAAAGAATGATTATAGACTAAATGCAATATTTAAGTAAAAATACATTATATACCTATATGTATATAATAAAAACAAAACAAAACAAAACAAAATCGGAAAAGTCGAGGGATAACTGAAAAAGACAAAAGCACAAGCGCCAATCACAGCGCAGCGCAGACAAGCAGACAAGTCAACGTGTCGACGCAGACAACATTAAATTTAAATTAATTATAATATATAAATTAAAAAACAAAAACAAAAGAAAAAAACCTAAATTTAAAAACATAAATTAATTAATTTAAATTATTGTAATTTAGTATTTGTGCGTGTATGTATAAAAAAAAATTTATAGCATTAAATAATTATGAAAAATTCAAGAAGAAACAAAACAAAACAAAACAAAACAAAACAAAAAACATAAAGCAAAAATATTTAATATAAAATTTAAATAAATTATCAGCAACTAATTAATATAATATAATGAATTAAATTAAAAGCTTCTATGTAAAGAATGACAGTGAAATATAACAACAACAAAAAAACAAAACAAATAAAAAATTAAATTAAAATTAAAAATAAAAATAAAAAAACAACCATACGATCATTATGATTTTCAATTGTAATAAAAATATGAAATAAAAAAGAAATAATTAAAAAAATAAACGTTTTTTGAAGAGAGAACAACAACAAGAACTAGTCACAGATGCGCACGTGTTTCGTACCACCAGCCATGAGTTCTCATCAGTCGTACATTGCAAAATGTTTGCTACTTATAACATGCTATATGCAAGTTTTAATATTAGCGAATGAGCGAAATACCTAGTAGTGATCCTGCATAGTAAGCTCAACTGGACTAAAAACACGGAAGAGCGCATAAAGAAGGCAAACATAGCACTCTTTGCGTGCAAAAAAGCTATTGGAAGAAGGTGGGGATGCACTCCATCTATTGTCCACTGGTTATATACGGCAGTAGTTAGTTTTAGTTTTGCTAGACTAGAAAAGGCTTCTACTCTTAAGCAAATGCATAAGATGCAAAATAGTGCTGAGCTGTGTATCAGTGGAGCACTCCGTACCACAACGACGGATACACTAAACGTACTGCTCCATTTGATCCCATTTGATCTTATTGCGAGAGAGAGAGAGAGAGAGAGAGACAGAGAGAGAGACAGAGAGCAATAGATACAGAGCTCAGACTGAGGGTATCTTTAGCTTGGCATGGTAGCTCCTTCGGACACTTGAGCATACTACACAAATTCTCAAGATAATATACCATCAAATGCGGATTACTGCATACCAAAAATTAACTTCGTTAAAAAGTATGACGTCATAAGACCCACCAGACTACAATGGGACAACTTTCCTCATTATAGAGAAAACGCTATAAACAACTTTACAGACGGTTGAAAGCTGGATGGTCGGATAGGAGGAGGTGTATTTTCACCGGATCTGGTGATTAGAGAATCCTTTAGACTGCCCGATCATTGTAGCATTTATCAGGCGGAGATGATAGCTATTCAGGAAGCAACGCACTTCCTTTGGTCATACTCATATACACAAGAGCATGTGTGTATCTTCTCGGACAGTCAGGCTGCCCTGCAAGCGCTGAACTCTTTCAGCTCCAACACTAAAACCACAACAGAGTGCCGTAAATCTCTAACGAGATTGCCAAGCACTATGTTATACCTCTCATATGTTCGAGCACTTGCTATGTCACCGCCCGGCACACAGTAGGAAGAGACTGGCATTATTAGGGAGTACCTTCCTGGGTAACTTAGCTGAGCTCTCGAAAAAAGAGAGATAAAACATATCTCGACGTTTCTGACACTGTCAAAGTGGTTCTCAGAGTAGCTGCGGTAGAAATAGGAAATACATGCTGGCCTAAGTTACAATGTGGGGTTCATCCATGTTGACCATCCAACCTAACCTTAACCTATAACATGCTTACCAGTAGAAGCACGTTGTGTGTCATACACATTCTGATCTAAAAATAACCGAACTTTTTAGTTATAAAATGAAACAAGCATGATATTCTTTTTCACAGCTAATACTCGTATTTATGCAAAATACGCTGCATTTAACTCAATACAACGTTTGAAACACGCTCAACCGTCAATTTATCCATAGGCTTTTTAAACTCGCTTTTTGGAATGTTCTTTAGCACCTGTGTCACGGCTGTTTGTATGGCTGGCATATCATAGTAAAAAGCTCCTTTTATTGCAGTTTTCACTTTTGGGTAGAGAAAATAAGCGCACGGTAATCAGGTGAATACGGAGAGTGGTCGATGAGACAAATCGGTTTTTTTAAACCAAAATTCATTGACTTTTTTTGTCATGTGAGGTGGTGCATTATCATGCAATAAAAACAGATGCTTTCTCTTGGAATATAAGGGCCTAACACGTAGAACTCTCGACCCCAAACGATATAAAATGCGTAAATAATATTCTCCATTGACAGAATTTCTTGTGAACAATACCCTTGGAATCATAGAAAGTTATCAACATTGTCTTGCTTCTTGACTTTTGAAAACGCATTTTTTTAGATTTTGATTCGTCTTTCGACTTCCATTCAGCAGATTGTCGCTTAGTTTGAGAAGCATATTTAAAACACCATGTTTCATCACCAGCTATGATCGAATCACGAAAATCTGGATCGTTTTCTGCTGTTGAAATGATGTCATCATTTAATTGATGTGGAATAAAAATATTTTGTAGATTGTACAGTAAGCTGAATTTAATTCTTCTGCCAGAATCGATAGCGCTTATTTCATTGACTTTTTGCACTAACTCAGCATGATTAGATGCTTCGGGTCGTCCAGGTCTTGGATCATCATGTAAATCATGACGACCATTTTTAAATCGTGTAAACGACTTGTAAACTTGAGTACAAATCATACAAACATCATCATACATTTTTTTTTAACAATTTAGAAGTCTCAGCATATTTTTTACCTAGTTTAAAACAAAATTTAATGTTCCATTATGTTTTTACGACATAACTACAAAAACTGTTGTTATTAAAACGTGTGTCATGCGATTAGCATTTGCTTAGCTGCTTTCGAAAGAACAAAAATGTGCCTTTCTAACACTGCCAACATTTGTAATAGATGGCGCTACGTGTTCTATGATTTAAAACAAAAGTTCGCTTATTTTTAGATCAACCTTGTATATTGCCTTCTTGCATGTATGCCTCTCTTTCGCACCATGTGTGTTGTTGTTACACTAAACCCTTGTAAACTACGCCAATAGCTAGCAGCACCGTTGCTTGGAAATTTGCCGGAAACGAAACGAAAGGGTTTACCTTGGTGTGCTGTTGCCCGCATTGGAGAGGTTCAACTTTATTCAAGATCATCAGTTTGTGTAAAACTTTAGAGCAGTACAAACCTAAAAAATTTTCTGTAGCCTTTCAAAATAAAAAGTTTACAAAGTACTTTCCGAAACAACATCTTAATTTTATTGCAGTTTTTGGAGTTACTGACCTCATAAGGTCAGGAGCAGCAATGATAAGACTGAAATCATCCTGTATTAGACTTGCTTAATATTAGTAGAACCGGTTAAAAAATTTGGTGTTTAGAATCGTGTGAGCATTGAAAATCATATACTACCAAAATGTTATTCAAATAGCGCTCATAACAAATTAAATCAATAGCTAGTATAAAATAAAGGGTTTTTCAATAGTAAGCAATCTCGGGTCAGATGACAACGCTGTTATTCCTCGACGTTTATGTTCTGTCATAGTCACCATTTTGCCATTTTTATATTTATGTTCGCTTATAGGGCTCTGGAGCAGTTGGAAACCAAGTTTTGGCGAAAAAGACTTCAGTGTCGAAGCACATTTTTGGTTGAACGGCTTCATGAAGAAGAAAAACTGTCGCATTTGGTGAAGGAGTAGTTCACAGCAGTATCTATTGCATCCCGAGCAATTTTCTGTTTGGAGTGGTTTGGTAGGCGGCGTCATTGGGTTGTACATCTTCCAAAATGAAAATGACCAGACAGTGGCGGTATCAATTGAATGACAAGGACCTAGGCGACATGTAGTTTCAACAATACGACGGAACATGTCACACTTCGGGCGTTACATTCAAGTGCTGCGAAAAAAATTACCAGAACGCGTAACTTCGCATTGGTACGCAAGATGGTGCGATTTAACGTCATTCACACCATTGAGGAGTTCCAGCCCGACTTATGCAACAGAGTATCAACCAATCCGAAAGTGTTTAGAGCATTGTAGAGTGGAAACACTTCGCTTTTGTCTAATTATCAGCACGCGTACAGCACTTTTCAGCCTTCAGTGTCGACATCTTAATCGCTCTCTTTTTCACCAACGAAAAATCGAAATACTTTTCAATAACGAATTTCCTGGCAAACATTTGTTAGTGCGATGGTGATCCAATTTAGAAAAATTATGTCCGATATGCGAACCACGGCACAACCAACTTCGCTGAGTACAAAGTCTTATCATCTTAGCTAATTCAGCTAACAAACAGCTCATCGATTTGCTAAATCACAGGATTTTTTCTTTTGTTTTTTGTTTTTTTTTTTTGTGTTTTATTAAAGACGACTACTTCTTGAACTGCCGAACGAAAAATATTCGTTTTTGCAACGAACAAAGCAAGCAGAAGTGAAACACACTTTGATGTTATTGTTGTATTGTCTTTCTGAGAAGACGATTGTCTTTCTAACTCTTTTAATATGTTTTAATTTGTTTGCTCGCTCATATTTAAGCCAGTTTAAGAGCATTTAGGGAATTTATATTTGACACTCCTTTTTTGTCCTCTAAACGTTGGTTTCTCAACTCGCTCATTTTTTAGTCCAATGGGTTATTTCAAAGACTTAAAGCAATCAAACGGTCGAACTAAAAACTGGCGAATAATTTTTGAAAAAATTTAGTTTGTTCTTATTGTACAAACTTTGTACTTTTCAAACTGGATTGATGATACAATATAATAATGCAATAAAAAAAAAAAATAAAATGCCCATTGGCTTAAGAGCTTCAATTTCATTAAAGTTAATTTTTTCTCCAGCATTCAAACTGGGTAGTCTACAAATGCCTTTTTCAGCTGCAATGTGGCAATAGTGTAAACAGCTAAATCCCTTGGCACAGCTGGTGTCACATATGCGTTGGATTAAACTATGCAAGAGTATTATCAAGCGCTATAAAAACGGAAAGAAATAGTACAATGCAACCCTCACACAACGCAGGAGGGCGTCAGTTGCATGACGGAAGGACAAAGTGATACGAGGGTTGGGCGCGGAATATTTACAATTTTAAATCAAATTCATATGCAAAGCAACACCAACAGCAACAACAACAACAACAACAATAGAGCGTAAAGCGACAAAAGCCAACACCAAACTTAACATTATAATAACAATCCAACGACCGACGGACATCCCATTCCATTCCATTCTAAACGAAACCAACCCAATCCAACCTATGTACGAGTACCAACCAACAACAACGTACAACAACAATAAAGCCGGCATTACGAGCATCAAAATGCGCAATGAAAATAAATTAAAGTTCCAAAAGCGTTCAAAACAAGACCAAAACGAGGCAAGACTGTAAAATTTTCAAGCATGATAGGAGAGGGAGGTTTCAAAAAAAAAAAAAAAAGACAAAATAAAATCATTATAATGTAGTGGTGGTGTATCTCTTAGTACTGGGATCTGTGTGTATCTCTGTGTGTGTGTGTGTGTGTGTGTGTGTGTGTGTATTAGTTGACACCTCTTGGCGAGCAATTCGTGAAAGTTTTTCAAATAAAAATTTGCATAAATTGACAGAAAAAATATACGAAATGGCCACAAATGGACACTAAAAGCTGTAAACAGCTCGTAAAAGTAATTACCATAAGCAATGCAGCAAGTTGCAGATTGAAGTAGGGGAGTTCTGTGTGTGTGGTTTAAGTTTAAGTATACATATGTAAGAGAGAGAAAGAGAAATAGCATGTCGCTCATATACCTGTCTACTAATGCGCTACTAATTACAACCAAAATGCGTCTAATTTCCACACTTGGCAAATGATTAAAATGCCATTTGCCAAGACACCAAACGAAACGAACTATTATTGTATGAGTTGGATACGAGTATTTTGCTTTAGCATTGCATGCCGCCACGCGTGCTAATTAATATTAATTGAATTTCTCAGGCGGCAGGCAAATAGACAAACGGACGGACGGACATACAGACTGACAGACTGACGGACGGACGGGCAGCCAAGCAAAGATGCCTGCGAAACGCATTTCCTTCTTACAAATATAATTTATTTATTTTTTGTTTTTTTTTTTTTGTTTTGTTCCATTTCGATCATTTTAAGTGAAATGAGCTGTATATGAAATGGATTCCCTGCAACGCCAACAGCATTTGAGTGGCATGTGAGTTTTCGTGCGCCTTGCAGCTGTTGAGGTGTTGAAAATTGGCTGACTCGCATTGAGTTTATTTGGGAATAGTATTTTCATAAACACAAACACACACACAAACAGACACAAATGCATGATAAAACTGACCACAAAACCAGATAAATATTTAATTTCAGCAAAATCGAATCTTGCATACACTTTAAGTAAAATAATAGATTCGATCGTATATTATGGTGATTCAATCAAAATTATCACATATTATTGAAAATAACTTCAAGTTTTAAGTTTTGAAACACAACTACACGAGTTTTTTAAAATTCAAACCATATATCGTTTGGGATCTACTTATAATAATAATGTATATTTGTTGAAACTTTTGCTCTTTTCAAAAATTCCAATCTAAGCCAATCTGAAAACAGATACCTTAATTAAAGTGTAGTCTGACTAGTCAGATTAAGATAGCTAATTCTCCTGTTCTTCAAGTATTTTGGTACATAGATGTTATTCCAAGAAGTGCTTACATCCGGAAGCTTAATATCCACAGTTCATCTCCAGTTTATTAAAGTGTATTGCCCTCTGTAATGAAGTGTTTGTCACGTTATATGCGAGTACCAAATGAACCTTCTCACTGCCAGCATGTTACATTATCATTTGCGTTGTCATATTTCGCTATATACATTAAGTTGACCTGTTCAGAAAGTCGGTGTAGTACATATATACGTTCAGGCCTCCATTTTTTTATAAATACATCAAAGACCTACCTCTGAATGCTAAAGTGGATCGCTCTGAAATACTGTCACTTGAAGAACCACTGGTAAAATTTATTGTAAAATCAATAATTAAGTTTTTAGTGATGGACAAATGAAAATGCACAAAACGTCAGCAAAGAAAGGTAAGACAAAAACATATTAAAACTAATTGTGTATTATAAACGCCTACAACTTAAAAATTGAAGATTTTTCAATTGGCAAGAAGTTTGATTTTTAATTTAGGTCGCTTATGGTGAACTCCATTTAAGTTATTAGCAAGACATCAACTCGATTAAATGTGAACATTGCAGTTTTCACAACCAGAGTTGAATGAGTTGGTGAATTTACGCAAAGCGAAGCGGGTAGTGACTGAGACAGGGACTGTGGTCTGTGATACTGTATAATACGCCCAAAATGACTACGTTTTAACCTGCTTGTAGTAACAGCACTGCCCAAGAGTCTGTTCAACCGATTTTCGGGGACCAGTAGCCAAATATTTAATCTGAAATTACATCTCGACTGTTGCCAATGCATGTCTCTGTGCAAGGTACAGTTGGAAACGTACCACTCAAACCGTTGATTAGGCGAAAATCTTTATTCTAGAGCGTCTGGAACCTTTTGCAAATTCGATCTTACTGATATACTCCAGATTTGTATACCATATATCTTTTTAGAGAAGCGACAATTTTTACGTAAATCTTTCTTTTCTTGCGCAGTGTAAGTTTATTCCTCCAATTTAGAACAGAGAACAGCTTCCTCAATTTGGCATGATAGGTACACACGCCCACGTTGGCGTATCACTGCGCTGTTGAGGTAGATTGCCGGAGGGGTTCGTTTCTTCTGAGTAAAGCTTAAGTTCACTATAAAGTAACAAACAGGTTTACAGCACACCCTATCCTTCGACAGATCAAAATCCATATCAAAGCATTGGTGTGGATAGTTCGGCCTTCTATTCGCCTCTGGTAAGTTCAATTAAGTTATTTTTTGATTGGAATCGAATGAACTTTATTTAATTACGAATGTTCTACGCATTCCTCTAATGCTGTCACTCGGTCTATTCGGATCAGTAATGATAGCGTAGCGACAGTCACAGACAATCGTTATTAGTACTCGTAAATAAACATTCTCTACTGATCGACCTACAACTACACTAAGGCATTGCAAACTATGCAAGTAGCTGAGTATACCCTTCTCAAACTAAATGTGCAGCGTATTCGAAAGGGGCAAGCGTGATAAAGAGAGCAAGGCAGGAGCGGCGCCTAGTTTAATTTCGCTTCGATTATGTTCAATGCATTCAAGCGGACACGCTATGTAAACGTTGAACAGTTGGCTATAATTCTGCTCGGTAGCCGTTGGTCAGTTTGCCATACAAATTAGTTGCGCTTGCATACTCACAGATACACACACTTACACACACACACACACACGCGCGCACATAAGGTACACACAGTTCGACAGCTGTTTGAGTGCGGTGTGGTGTGGCACAAGAATAAATTAAGCCCACATAATTTTTGAAAAATTCTTTACGAAATTTCGAATTGTAAATGCAATTTTAATCAACTCATCAATTCATTAAAGCCAAATACATTATACATGCTATAGCCTAGACGATTTAATGTAATAGATACTTTAGAAGAACAAAAGCGGCTGGCAAAAGCGCCTCAGGCTATGCTATAATTTTCAACTCAACTCAATTTCAACTGAATTCATACTTTCTGTACGTCCGTCTGTCTGTCCGTCCGTATCTGTAGCTCCTTGCAACTCATTAATGCACTTTGCATAATCGCACAATCATTTACAACAATGAACAATGCCGCAGCGTCTGCCGCAACAGCAACAGCAACAACAACAACAACAAAATGACATTGAGATGAATTGCGGAGACGATTCGAGCGCGCGCGTTCAAGTTTTTCACTTTGAAATTGAAATGTTTTCGGATAATTTGAGTGACTTAAATTATGTAAATTGTCGCAACAGACAAAAGTTCGTTGTATTTAGTTGTCGTCGTCATTGTGATTGTCATTGTTGCATGCAACATATACGTACTGCGGGGGCGATACATCTGTACACACAGTCGAAGAAAACAATGCCTCATGTACGAGTGTGTATCTAGAAAGAAGGAAGCTCAACCCGCACTAGATTCACTTACAAATTTAATTAAGTTCAATTGAAAGCAACACCATTGCCGTTGATGTTCTCGCCGTCGGAGCAGCAATACCAGAACATTTTGTAAAATATCGTATATAGTATATAGAGTACTTAGTATAGTATAGCACTTTGTTTTGACAATTGATACAATGAATTATTTAGCAACAAGCGTAGGCAGTTTCGAGTGAGCCATATGTATTTGTTACAGCTGTAGTAAAAGATACTACAAACGAGAGTTGTTCGAAGAATACTTTGCACATAACCACTAATCTGACAGACGAAAACTATAGTTTTTGTTGTTGTTTTCAATAAAATTACTTTGGTACACTAACTTTTATACTCTTCATGCAGAATGTGTTTTAACTTTTACTTAACTTACAGGCCTTTCCATTCTCCCCTTTCCACTGCCAAATGTTCGTTGCCGTTTACATGTGAGTGGCAAAATGACGTTCGCTTAGAATAAAACAGCTGTTTTGTATTGTTTTGATTACTGTTTATTTACAAAAAAAGCAAAAAAGTACAAATCCCGCTTTATTATTGGCGATTAGCGAGCAACATCGATAAGCACAAATTAAAATTCGAAGAAATATTTATAGAATATGGGGACTTGAAAATGCCAGTCAACGTCGGCTGAGCGCTTGAAGCATATGTGAACCCGTGACCTCCATCAAATACTGGCACGTCTGACATTTTGAAAAATGAAGTCATGTAAACTTTACCTACTCATATACTCTGCAGCACAATTCTCTGCATTCGCTCATAGTGTCTCCAGGCTAATTTGCTCCCGCCCGAGGCTTCTTCGCGTTTCAAATCGGCTCTCTAGAATAATACGTGCTAGAAACCAGCATAAAAAGTATTAAAGCAGCCTTATTTATATTTCGGCATCATAATATCAATTTTGATAGAATGTGGGCATTTCTTATGCAGACTGTAGCACTGAAAAATTAACCTCGCACAAGTCGAAAAACATGGTTATGCCATTCATTGTACGTTCTCCTTGCGTTTAACTGAAGAGACTCTTGTTAACAATTTTATTAAAATTTTAAAATTGCACTTGCTTTTTTTTAACTATCCGTTATTTGTGGTGATGATATCAACTACCAACACGAAATTCGTCCTGGGTGAATGGCAACATTCATCGAGAATGTTGAGAATGTAAAGCATGTTGGCCTGTAATAGGGATATTACCGTATGTATATGTTTGAGTGCATGTGGGTTTGTGTGTCATGACCAAATATGGGAACGCAATTTTAGCACACTTTTACTGATCGGATTAAGCGGAAATTCCATATGCACCTGTGGCTTCCATGATAGCATTTTTTCTTGTTTTATTTGACCTTATTTCCAATACTAATATCAACCAGATTGCGAAAGAAAGTTGAGTGCGTTTCCACTGAGGAGGCTAAAATCTATGCAGCTACTGTCTAAAACACACTTAGCCGCTAAACAATTGCATCAGATGAAAATTTAACTCTCTACGCTTTCTTTTAAGCACTGGCCAGTATAATGTGATGCGATAAGTCTAGCGCTCTTGCATGGAGTTGCTACACCACTTTAGTCATTTTTTGATTCTGCCCATTATCGTTTATGATTGATGATCTGCCCTTGAATTTGTCTATTGGGTTAAGTAGATTTCGTACTGTACGATATGTTTGTGAGACTCTGATGGCACCCGGGTACGATTGAAGGCCACGTCTGTGATTGAGACCTTAAAGAACATAGTGAATACTTTTATGTCTTGATTGTAGACAATGATTCAGTACTCTTGGTTGTAAATTCGTGGTAGTGGCGTAGATAGAGGAGAATGAAGAGTATCAATTCCACCATGGCCTTAAAATGTATCTAAATCCGCCCGCGAGCCATTGATCCTTCCTGCCATTAACGTAGGAATCGTTTTATGTTCCTCATTCTAAATTTGAAAAAGTTTCATCTCCCCATGACAAAAAAGTTTACTACGCCACTAATCCCTGAAGGAACGCATCGTGTTCCGCCAATCTCGATTGTTTTTGATAATTGTAATTCACAGCTATGACTTCACCAACTAGAATTTTCGCCAGTTCTCCTATACTATTGTACTTTCCTCCGGCTTAGTATAAATAAGACTTGCTTTAAGTCAAGCGTTTGAAAACCACCGTGAATAGTTCTATTTTTCTCACTGGATTCGATTGCATTCCAAATTTGTTCGTGTTTTATAAACAGAACAGTATATAAATGGTTTTATAAATGGTCAATTAATAAAACATTTCGAAGTTTTCTGCGTTTGCTATCAATTGAGTAAATTTTATTCACATCGAGACCGTAAACTTATCAAACGAACCACGCACTTACATGCCTCGCTTGTGCTACTCTATATTTGCGCATAAAAATTGCCAGCGTCGCTAAATTCCAAACATAATTTTCATTTCATACGACTGTATGTCGATAGATAGATAGATAGATAGATAGATAGATAGATAGATAGATAGATAGATAGATAGATACTATTTAGATAGATGGATGAATGGATGAATGAATGAATGAATGAATAGATGGATAGATACATTTACTCATACATGCATCTATAGAGATATGTTACAGAGTTTTAGTACTAGTAAATTTAGTTGTGGTCGTCGGCGTTGCTGCTCTTGATGTTGTTACTGTTGTTCTGATTTTTAGTATTCATGAATTTACATAATTGAATTTGTTTCTTTATTGCCGGCGGAGTGACGCAGTAGAGTGGAGCGGCGTCGCTTCTTTAAAAACAATTGACAGTTCCGGTGTAGATTTGTACGTTGATGAGGACCCCCTGCCAGCAGTATGCCACCGGACGATGAATTTGATGACGGTGATGACGGTGACGACGACGACGACGACGACGACGCTGCAGAAATCACCGCAATTTGTCAATAAAACTGTAAATGTTACTATGAGTAAACGAATATACTCGTACTAGTAGAGCAAGCAGTGAAGTGCAAACTCTCTTTGCTTCATATGATTGATGCTGTGGATTAGTGCCGTCGCCGCAGAGATACAGATACAGAGATACAGAGATATATAGATACAGATACAGATACATTTACACGTACTATCAAAGTAGTATAGCGTGATATATTCAAGTGGAAATTATTTGATTTGATTTCAGTCACCACTCAAATGATATTCAATTGAGTTATAGTATGTATGTACGAGTACGAGATATAATGCTCCGGGGGCACTTGTGTATGCATTTCACGCAGTAATAAAAGTACTTTAAGCTATCAATTTTTGAGTTAGATACAGCTGCATACTTTTATTGTAATTTTTATTGTATTGTATTGCAATTGAAATGTTTCTAAAGCTCTACACGATTTATTTCGCTATCAACCTTAATGCATTCGACTGCAATGTGAATTTGCAATAGCTCAGCTATCTATCGATACAAAAGTCTTGTAACTTGCTGAAAAACATACAAAATTCATTAAGTGTAACATTCATTCTTTCATTTTAGTCAGGAATTTACTCATGCACACACAGTCACACTCACACACATACACATACACTCGCATACACATAAAATCGAAGGCATTTCAATGACTTTTAACAATTTGCATCTAAATACTTTTATATATATTCATGTATATATATGCAAAGCGGCGCTAACCAAAGTTTAGTATGTTGCTAATATTTGAGAACTATTTAATAAATTCAAAAATTTTAGTCAATAGCTTTCAAAGGCTGAATCAAATAACTACGTCAGCACAGCAAGAAACTCGCTTTTTTAAAGTAAGATGGAGAGTCGGCTGCGGCGACTATTTTGCTTCAAGAATTTTGTTACACTTCTTCGTCAAATGCTTTTAAAATGTTACTTGGGCTGATTACAAAAAGATTTTGACATTTAATCTACATTTTCTTCCAGAGCGCTCAACTGGAAGACGTGGACTATTCTGTGACGAAATTGGTTGAATAATGAGCAGTGACAGGGTAGGAGTTCAGTAGTATCTTGCTTCTGTTCCTTTTGACAGCTTCTGCAGTGTTGATTGAAAGTTGGACCATTATTTAGGGCATACTGCAAGTTCATCATTTAGTTCATCATATTTTTCAATTTCGTTGTTATTCCTCTGGCCGAAAACCCATTCAGAGCGATCGTTTTGCTGTTACTAAACGTATTTAGCATCTGTTTATAATTCGCAACTGGGTGCTGGGCGCCAAATTTCGGCATTCTGTGCCATTGTCTTGTGGGAAAGCGCGTCAAAAATGTATTTTCGAAGTGGAGTCTGTTCTAGTTAAAATCCAAATAGAAAAGAGTGATTACGGGAGCATTCCCCATAAAAACATTATGAAATACCTAACACAAATCAAGTTAGCCTTAGTTTAGCCTTACTTATAGGGTCATACAGTATGCACAATAGATTAACTTTCAGTCGCAGTACGTGGGCGCGTTACTATCTACCCGGATCCTCTTTCATCTTATTATTATTATTATTATTGGGAATGGTATAGATTGTAGTTCCTTCTAACCTGGTTTGTAAGCTTCATGATTTGTAAATTCTCTGGGTCTAAGAGCATTTAGGGTTGCTTAATTTGTATACCTTGTCCTCATAGTCGAATCGATATGGAACTGTCCGTCCGTCCTTCTACCGTCTGTTTTAAATGCGAGATGGAGACTATAAGAGATGAAGCCTTAAAGTTTGAATATTTGCCCTCTCATAGTCCCTTTTCAAATAAACTTTACAAACCTCCAACATCATTGTTAGGGAATGCCCCCTGTCCCTCTCCCTTATTAAGTCTTTGTATGCAAATTTTGTAGTTTTTGTTGTTCACTAGTTTCACAAACTCATACCATTATAAAATGTAACCCCATACAAATTTATGATTCCAATAAGTAAGCCTTAGGCAAGGTACAGGATGTTTCGAAGTTGAGCACACTTGACTGCATTGTTTTTCCTTGATATAAATGGATGGTTGTTAGGAGAGAGTGGACAGCATTTCATTGCCTCAATGACTCACAGACTAGCATGTTGTATGTTATAAATGCAATTACATTATAAATGCAATTACATTATTTTGAGTAGACCTCTTTGGGATGAAATGCAACTCTGAAGTAAAGTAAAAAGAACGCTGATTTAAGGCTAACTTTAGTGCTAAACTGGGCCCGAATGCCATAGTCACAAGTTCCACGATTTTAAAGAGTGTCTTCAAAAAAATTATTTACCGACATAAATTTATATTGATTATAATTAAATGTGTATGAATAGTTTATTCATTTCAATTCAACTTACCGAATTTTCATTAGCCCACTGAAATATGTATGCATATTTTAGTATGTGCAGCAAAAATTTTGCATAAAATTTATTTTTGCAATTGTTTCTATAAAATTTTGCGTATGTCAACAAATTTTTGTCTTGCAAAAATACAAGACAAGACAAAAGTATCTTTGTATCTTATGAAGCTTAACTGCGTATCCATGTAGCTGAAACATGTACATGTGACTGTGTGTGTGTGTCTGAATATAGCGCATCCTTCTTGCATTTTATTTTATGTTTCCTTCCGCTCAAATTGTTGTTTCTTCTTCTTCTTCTTCTTGATTTCTCTATACAATATCCGAACTTAATGCTTAATTCAGCTGCGTTTCTTGCAGTTTTTGCTGCTGCTGTTGTTCTATTGACAATGACATCATCATTATTGTGTTGCAACATCTTTCTCTTCAACATGCTTTTGACATTTATATGTATATAGTTATAGATATATATATCGTAGTTATGCTATTGTTGCTCTTATTAGTATTGTCCTTACAGTTTTCGCATGCTTCTACAATATCCTCGTGCAATATATACGCCCTCGTCGCTTTTTGCATGGCAAGAATGTCACATTCTTGCTCTAATACAATATACCAAATATATATCTATATATATATATATATATATATATATATATATATATATATATATATATATATATATATATATATATATATATATATATATATATATATATATATATATATATATATATATATATATATATATATATATATATATATATATATATGTAATTTCTTGCCAAAATAAATGAAGTAGCGTAATATTATTGCACTTAGACCGCATTAAGCTCGTACGTGGCAATTTTCACCCGTATCCGCATCCTTGCTTGTTTCCTGCTTCTTCTTCTTCCTGTTCTTGCTGAAATGCTATTCAGAAAAAGTTTTTATTTTCTTGTTATTTTGTTTGTTTGTTCTGAAACTAAAGTGCTAGAAAATAATATCAAGTCATTGCAAAGTGTGTGCACTCGCACTTGAATTAGTTTTCTTTGCTTATAGTTACAAAAGTATTTAGATACAGGGTGTTACTTTTTATCTATCTCTCTCTGTTTCTCTCTATCTCTCTCTCTCTCTCTCTCTCTCTCTCTCTCTACTTATATCTTTGCATTATATTAGCTATGCTAAGCATTTTATTGTAACACCATAGAAGATACATTTCTAATTAGTGATTCATATTAAAGTTCAATTCAATATTTGTTAGCCCTCTATGAGCATGCAACGGGCACCCTTTACTTTCTGTTTTGCAACCCTAAGTAAAAAAGTATCTTATGCACTCACCCGCTTGTTATATGTCGCAATGCTGTTGCTGATGCAACAAACTCAACAACAACAACAACTACAATGCCATATTGCTGTTGACATGACTTTGCACTTTCGCATCGACTGCATTCGGCAATTAGATTTTGTCATACCGAGTGCGCGCAAATATACACTTAGATACATAGATAGATAGATAGATACTATTATATATGTGGGGATACGTGTACTCCTACATATACATACATAGAAACTGCAACTTCAGTCGTTCTCCCGCTACGTTTTACACTAAAAAAAATGTTTCTATAAGACGTGCTCAAAGGAAGAGAGGTCAGAGGTCACATAGTAGCGAAATTTGATTTAAAATTTTGCTGAAATTAAAGGATGTTTTCTTACCTAAATGTTATATTGTTAAATAAGTGAATCACATCCATATTAAGATACAAATACATGAGTGTTTCATCATACAATATCACGATATCCAATGAAATCTGAATCTCAGCCCAAATCATGAATTATAAGTTAGACTATATGATTACACATTAAGTAAAGGCTCCTCGGCTCTCTTGTCACTCCCAACTTCACCAGATTACAACAGCGCTTGGATCAACTGATCAAAATTATTGAGATTTATTTTGTGTACAACCTTACCTAAGAAACATTTATGCTACTGAGATGCAAATTACTCGTCGCCTCCCACATCGAAGCAACACACTTTAAAAATCGAAGTTCTGCATTATGTGACACACAGGTGCCTCTTGACAGGGCGTTTCAATATAAAAACAATCTACAAAGTAAACAGGAGTAAAAGTTTTGTGGAAACAAAAGTAGTCCAAAAGAAATGTTCATCATTCTGAAGATAACTCCAGTGTCACAAAATTTTTGACTAGAAGTTGAAAAAGCATTTGCATTTCCAACATCCTAAGTCATATATAGGATATACTTTAAAACGCACTTTGTAAATAGGTCATCTCTTCGCTAACGTAAAGAAGCAGCTGCATGTGATGCTTGTTGATTATTTCGACAACATACTGAAGATTCAATTAGAAGCAATGGGTTCAATATTGGAAAAGCAATTGATAGTGCAAAGCGGGAGTTTTTCGTAGGTGTTTTCTAAGATCCAAACGAAAACTGGTTCCTCGTCGACATTAAGATGATTGATGTACTAATTACTCTGCATAAGTTACTCTGTTTTACTTTGCTGAACCAGCTGAAGATCAAGATACCTAGACCTTCTTCAATCTAACCTTGACTTTCCTTATGAAATCAATTAGCTTAAACCAAAAAAAAAATGATTCCTAACAACTCATCTCCATTGAAATTCTCTTTTTGATGATGATATTTGACTGCATGGTTTGTATCCATCAGCTACTAGTCCAATGAAAGTGTGTTGTTATTGTGATGAAGTCGAAACATACGCTGCGGCAAAGAGAGCAGACCAAGTACATACCTATTTGCTTAAGGTCCCAAGAAAATTATTGTTCATCACCAGATAAGCACTATGTCATTTCAGAGCAAAGCCGAATCTCAACTAATTTGGAATCGATATACACTCCTCTGGCATATTTTTATATGTCTAGTAGTCATTTATTAGGTGGTAGAATGTCGGGTTAGTACTGGATTACTTATGACTTATGACTTTATCAGTGAGATTAACATTTATTTTATTTATTGCAACATTATCATAAAATGATCAGAATCTCAAGTATGTTCAAAACAGTTATATATGTAAATTGAGTTGCTAACATTGCCACAGGTTTGAAGCAGCTAAAAATAGTCACAAAATTTTTCCCAGAAGTACCCGAACTGATGTCTGTTTGCGGTTTTAGATTTTAAACAAGTTTCCTTTTGACAAGTACTACATTAGACTACGGAACATTTTTGAGCAACCTGCATCATTAAGTTTGTGTTTTACAGCCATTGAGCGCGAACATGGAAAAGAGCAGACAGAAAACAGAGGGAGCGAAGTGTTGTTTGAACCGCAATATGCTCAAGTTTTTGCGCCGATTCATGATTGTGGTGGAAACCTGAATTTTTGGAATAAACCAGAGGCCACGTTGTAGTTCAAACAGTGCCTTTCTCCGGCCTAATTGGCGCAACTTTTTTATTTCTGTCCGTTTTTCTGCATTTCATGTCTGCTTTAAATTGCAAACAAAAACTGATTGATGCAAATTGCTCAAAATCAAATTTAAGAAACTTTATTCGAGGTAGTTTGGACACATCCTCTAACACTGAATACTGCTAATCTTGTTTTACTGCGAACTGGACATGGATAGCGGAGATGATTCAGTCTTTCTATCTAATTTTTAACTATATGTACTAGTAAAAGTGACAATTTTTCACAGTTTAAAATGCTTTGTGCGTGTACATATATGCATATATGAAAAATTTTCATCGTTTCATTGTTGTTAGAGCATTATTGCATTGCATTGCGTAGCTGTCACTTTGACAGTTGTATGTGTAGCACACTTTTGGACATTTGTATTAATAATAATGCAAGCAACTCTAACTTCAACACCAACTCTAACTCCAACTCCAACTATGACTTTAAGTTTAACTGCAACAACAGCTGTCGCTCCTTGGCAGCATTGAGCTGTAAAGCGCGTTTAGGCTTTGTTTTGTCCATATTGGGCGCAAGCAACAGATTCATGGCTTTTTTTTATGACGGCAGCCATAAAACCAAAAAAAAAAAAATGTATTGAATCCGCTCAGAGCTATAAACCGTGCCGATCATAGTTACCTTTATACGGGTATATAGAGATGCAGCAAAAGCCGACTCAATTCATGCAGCGCTTACTTAGACATTCACTCGGTGGTGTGGTGGGTGTTACCCACTTTAATTAGCCTATGTCAGAGTTATTGAATGCGCGAAGAGTTCCAACTTCAACTTCGACTAAAGAAGTTGATGAACTGCACAACAGGATGGCAAAAGGAGAACATTTGCAGACGCTTGGCCGCCAATCTTCACACACAGTTCGTTGGTAATTAATTTTTGCAACGATTTTTCATTTCATCTGCAAATGCAACTTAGCTTCACTGTGACTGCCGCTCCTCACCACTCCACTTGCACACAGTTTGCTTGCCACAGCAGCCGTTGCTCATTCATACAATGCGACTCGTCGTGTTGCACGCGGAATACATTTGCTCAATGAAAAGTGCCAAAAGTAATTAATTTCATGCGAAATGCTACGCGTAGTCACCGCTGATGTTCATTCTTTTCTTTGCTTCTGGTGGTTTTTAATTTTTTTTTTGCTTTTTGTCATGCGGCCATGTGCTGCAAAATTACTCATGTGCTGCTCCAATAAGAAATATAAATGGAAAATAGATTTCACTCTGTGCTTTCTTTTTATACGCTTCAGTTATATTGTGGGAAAAGAGTATTATTAGTTTGTCGGAGAGTTTGTCAGGTATCTAAGATGCTACGATCTATACACATACATTCTTAAGCTCGGCTTTATATTTATTCAAGTTTTGTATTACATCAAGTAAGAAACACATCAAAAAGCCAAAATCACGTCGAGCGCAACATGCTCGACGATCATGCTGTACAGTCAGAGTTCAGCTTAAATAGTACTTGTAATACCTCATTAACAGTTGGATTATACCCACTCAATATATCTTTCGCAGCTACACGGTTCTCAAATGTGACATCTATTACTCTATTATCGCTGGGAGCTCATTCAACGTGGCTCACATCTATTCCTTCGTCTCTAACTGTTAATTTTTTGAATGTTTTTGGTTTGTTGGTTGGAACATAAATATGCATATATACGAATGTAATTAAGTATGAAGCGCACTAAAATTTCGATTCTACAGCATTGAATAATTTTCCCAGTTTTTCTTTTTACTTCACTTGCTGATTTCCACTGATAATTGCTTTAATTTTCTATTAATAAGCACAAGAATGAGACGACGCGCTTGAGTAGCTTCGCATTAATGGCAGTGAAGGAGATTGGAATGGGAAGCTGTTGGCGCTGGGCGCAATTAGCCGCCAAACGCTTGTATGACATTCACGGCTGCTGTCCCGTCTCCCTACCTCCTCGGTACCACTTCTGTGCCGCCCTGCCGCTGAAGACGTCGACGAGAACGACAATGCGCTGACATTTCACTGCGCGATTTCTACTGAAATGCGACGAAAATAACGCGACGACAGCCAACGAAAGATCGCCAATGAGCGATGTATCTACTATATACCCGTACTACATACACGTATTATATTGTAGGCATGTATAGGGAGCGATATGGATGATGTTGGATGATGGCGGGGATGTTTCTGGCACAACATGGCGACATTTAATTCGATGCTTTTCATTCTTCTCGTTACCATTCGTTTACATTTGTTCAACGTTCTTGTTCTGTTGATCTGGCTGCAGTTGTGGCAATTAATAATATTCGCTGCTCATTCGCAATTAATTACAAAGTCAAACTCAGGAATTTTTTTGCGTTGTTAAGATGCAGCAAACAATTTGTTTTAACGCTTTAAATAGCTTTAATCTGTTGCACTGAATACACATTTTCCGATTGTTGTTCGTATCTATAAAGTACTTAGTACGAGTACATACATACATATATATATATATATATATATATATATATATATATATATATATATATATATATATATATATATATATATATATATATATATATATATATATATATATATATATATATTTTATATTTATATAATATATATATATATAGTCACATATTTATTCCTTCGACTCGAATCCCAATTGGCGACTGGCATTCGCGCGTATTTAATTTCCATTCACGCCGCACTAAGCATTCATTTTCCAATTAATTGAAGTACTATGCTCGACGCTCGATACTTTCACTTCAGGCGCAGCAGTCACAGCAGCCGCTTTGGAGACTCTCACTTTCGAGTAACATCGCAACGAACTTGTATATGTACTATACGAGGTTTGTTTAAAAAAATGTATGACCCTTTTTTTGAGAAAATTAATATGTAAATAGGAGTTATTTGCAGATTCCTACACGGTACCAGGAGTCTTTATAGCTTAGATACATATATTGAGTTTCTTTTGCTCATATTCAAATTTCGAACTACAACAGTACTACAGAAATCCTTGAAAGGTGATAACGAAAACGTTCGATTCATTCGGTGAAACTCTGCTTGCCGCTTCCGATTTTATATGAATAGCTGAATGTTACCAGCTATTAAATGAGGGAGCAGTTCCGAAGTGGTTGAATGGCTCCACACAAAAAAATAGAACTTCACCAAACTATAGAGGAAACAACATGCGGCCAAACCACAACGGCAATGAAATCATGCAAATCGACTACTCCAATTACGATTCTCAATATGTAATTATTATTCATATAGAAATACAAAATATAGCACCATAATTAAAAGCATAGAATTCTTAAACGATGATGATGACGCAAATCATCGCCACAAATACGTTATCGTACATATTTCAAGCTTGCAGGAATATAAGAAGCACAATCTACAATGATGAAAGTTAGGTAGGCTGCGTGTGGACGCAAGTATATTCTCGCAACACATGAAAATCGAACGCTTAATTCAATTACCAGACTATGCTAGCGTATTCGAGGCTGAGGTTCTTGGAATTATGAAAGCGGAAGGTATCTATTAAAGTTGTTGGCTCATTTTGTCTTTATTTTAAGCTAGTTGCTTTGTCTGAAATAATGCTAGAAACATGCCCTCTCTGATATAAATATCCAACAAAACAACAAAAAAGGAAAAGGGCACACATACATCATATTGTTCCCTACGACAAGAGCTTACCACCGGTAAACATCTTATAACCTCAATTAATGAACACTTGCATGCATGCCCTCCATTTAATGCTAAATCAACAGCAACGAATGCAGCATAATTTTAAGCATCTAGATATTTCCAAATAAATGCTCTGCAGGATTTAAACCCAGAACGTCCACGTGGCTGTGATTCTACCATATCATAAAAGTCACTGAGTAAGTCAATGAAAATAGAGCTAAGCTCTAATTGTGGTCGCATCAAACTGACTACAGTCCCCTGAACTAATTCGAAATGGATGAAGTTAGATGGTAAAAGCGATTGAGAAGACGATTATAATAACCATCAGTAGACTTCAGACAAAAAGAACTTTTCTATAATTTTCCAGATCTTCTCTGCACGAAATCATTTCAAAATCACTTTTTTTTTTTTAAATTTGTTTATGTTATGTATGTTAGCTGCTTACCGTTCGAAAAGAAAACCATAAATATGAGGTAAAAATTCGTTAAATGACTCAGAATCGAAGCGCTTCTGCTCTCAATACCTTGCTGTTGAAGACAGTGAAAAGAATTACAATAAAAGTTGCTTTGAGCGTCAAACGCTCAACACTTTACCATACTGAAAGTGCTTCGTAATTGCACTTTTACAAACTTATGCTAAAAGTTCTGTCGCTATAGTCCACTTGTCCACATGTTCTCCGATCGTGATACGACAATCAACATTAGCATGGTCTTTTTTGGTCAAGGTTTCCATTTCTCCATTTTTGAATGGTTAAAGCTTTTAGTCATCAATAATGTGCGATGATCTCTGAGGCGGCTTTTAATTTGCCTTCGGAAACATATTCAACCATACGATTTTGGGAATTTTCAAGTTTTACTTGGTTTAATTCGGTTAGCCATATCTCCATAACAAATATAAATTGAAGCATAACCGATTCTAGTTTGCTATTAAATTATGTATCACTTCGAATTCAAAGTTCACAGTGAGTTGAGAAAAAGTTTTGCCATCATTCTTTACGCAGAGTTCTTATTATTATCTTCTAAGTATGGGTTACGTCGCCCACAAAGCAGCATGTAGACCGTGTGTGTAGCGAGATTTTGAATATAGTATGCTGAATTTTTTTACAGCTTAGTTTGCATCTTGGTTGGAACTATCAAAACTTATCGTGCCAGCTGTCAGTCGAAAAACCTAATCTCTGAACGTCGTGTGTCAATAATGAGTAGACAGAATTAATTAATCTGTTTACAACACAAAAGCTCTGAGTTTAAATCGCAATTTAAATGACGACATTTAAATTGCGATTTAAACTCAGAGCTTTTGTGTTGTAAACCCTATTTTAGTACCACCCTAGAAACCGTACTTTGAATCTCTACTAATAAAATTTCCATGATCAACGGAAATGTAGTTATTCATTATTCATCGAAAGTCACAGATTGTATTTTTCGTATTGGCTATCATTTTTGGATATGGATCTTAATGAGAGCTTACTCCTCACTCATCTGCGATCTGTCGACATTATTTAGACAAACCTCGTATGTGTGTGCGTGAGTGGGTGCGTTTGGATCCAATATAGAAAAAAAAATCTGTTTTTTAAAAGGCTGCGATTCGGTTTTTCTTTCTTTGCAGTTGAACAGCCGCTACCAACAACAACAACAACAACAACAACAACAAAAACAACAACAATGACGATGATGATAATAATGATGACGTTACGTCTGTTCGATACAACTCTGTACTCACAGCTTTGGCATATGATAGAAATGGTTTAATGGCACTTGAAAATCAAATTGGTAAAAGCAATTAAATGACGCCCCAAGGACACATTACAACAATGCAAAATCGTTGACGGCGGCGGTGGCGGTGGCGGAACGGCGTTGAACGCCCACCAAACGCATACATAAACAGATACATACATACACATGAGTACATAACTATATATATAAGTATATATATAATAATAGAGACAATGAACGCATGTTTGCCTATAAAAATTCTAATTATAATTTGCCAAAATCTCATCTATCTGTTGTACATAGCTGCGTAAATATGTATCTGTATCTGTATCTGTAACTCTGTAACTCTGAGCGCGTGTGTGCGTTTCTTTGTGTGGGTTTTGCATGCCAATTTCCAATTGGAATGATTCACTTTCCGTACAGATCCTTCTACGTTCTACGACTATTATTACATTTGGCTCATTCGACTTTATGTTAAACTCATTTAAACGTTGTAAAAATCATCAGCATAAATTTTGTATCTGTTCGCTAACGTCGTAGTTATTGTTATTGTTATTGTTGTTGTTCTTCTGGTTGCCACCCCTGGTGCACAGTGCTGTTGTTGTAGGTGGAATTGTTGTTGTTGTTGTTGTTTTTGTTGTTGTCGTTGCATGCGGCCCCTGTTGCGCTTAAGCAATTCTTATTATTGTTGTTGTTATTGCCGGGCGTTTTGTACTTTTACTTGGTTTGCCGGCTTACAATACGCACATCAATTGCAGACTTCACTGTTTTTGACATTTTCTCGCGTTATGCTCGAGCATCAACATCAGCGGCAACACAAAAAAAAAAAAAAAAAAAAACATGAACAAAAAATCCAGAGCAGAACGCTTCAAGCGCTTCATTCAAACGAATCATTCAAGCAGTCATCATTGATTCATTGAAGCAGTCCAACAATCATTCAAATGAGCGCACAACGCATTTGCGGTCGCAGATTTCTTTATTTAGATGCTAAAATTGCGTTTCAGATACTTTTTCCCTCTATATCTCTCTCTCTCTCTCTCTCTCTCTCTCTCACTCTCTGTCTATATATATATATATATATATATATGAACATCTATTTTTAAGTTGAGATTGCATTGCAAAAATTGAATCAAGTCCTTAGCAGCAGATTCACTTACATAACTCATACACTTGAGTTAGTAGAAAAGTAGGATGTAGAAAATGTCTTAAGCATTGTGCAACGAAAAGTATTTGAAGACGAATTTCATGTTATGTCAACTTTATGGTTGGTTATATTCCTACAAATACGTCACTGCACAACGACGTGGTTAACAGCTTATTTAATAATTTAGATGATTTTATTGTATAAAAATAATAATACTTACTTACTTACATGGCACTACAACCGTATATCGCATAGCGCATCATTTGCTATAATTGCATTTGAGGTCATGGACATGCCTCTCTGACGCCGTCGCATATATTTAGTGCTGGAGGTTAGGGGTGCATCCGGATGAGATAATCAGTCCAGTGCAGCCACAGGAATTTCATACGTTGCACTTCCGTACGAAGTTGGCACCCCGAAGTGTGGAATTAAAATTTTTTCGAATGCTGTTCGTTTGTCCAACTTTAGTCAAGGTTTGTAAATAATGATTAAATTTTTGGAATTAAAATTAGAAATATTGTTTCGCGGCACCGCAAAGTATGAAATGTAGATTTTTAGGATTGTCCAAGCTAAAACTTCGTTTGTCCAACTTCCAAAAACACATTAAAATAAAACATTAGTAAAAAATAAACATTCTGTGGCACCCCGCATCATAAAATTTAAATGTTTGGAAGTGTAGTTCGTTTATCCAACGTTTGTCCAAGTCAAAACTTCGTTTTTCCAACGTTCAAAATACAATAGAAAGGAAAAAACTATTACAAATTCAAATTCTTCATTTACGCATAACGATAAAAAAATAATTATACATTGAGTGACGTTATCTCTCTCAATTTACATAACTTCACTGCTTTTTGTGATAGACACATCGAGATCGTGGATGGAATTGCCCGATCGACACCGATCAACACGAAAAACATTTATTATGTTTCTTAAATATGGTGTAAAATTTATTTGCCCTTTATCCTTTTAATTTTAATTAGAGTTTGCCTGGTGGTCAATGTTTAATATTAGACATATTAGTACGTGCACTAGCAATGGACGAACGAATTGCATTAAAAAAATTTAAATTTTACACTTCGGAATGCCAACATCACCGGAGTATATCAACCTCATCATATATCTCGACGCAAATTTTAATAGGAACAAAAATTCTACGAAGAATTGTTCTCCCGAACACTCCCAAAGACGCTGTATCTAATGAAAAAAAGAATAGTTCGCATCATTATAATGTATATTCAGTAAATTTTGAGATTAGCGTAAGTTTTTACACCCTTAGTACAACCATGTTAAGTTTCAAATTAATATTGACTAATATTGCTGCCTTTTATATTATGCGCTTAATAATGGAAAAGCAGTATTTTAGCATTGCAGATGACTTTATTGCTTTTGAAAATTCTCTTCATGAATACTTTTGCATGTTTTTGAAGCAATTTTCAAAGTACTTTTATCACTCAGAAAAAAAAATTTTTTTTTTTGATATGAAGGAGCAAAATGAAGTCATTAGGTGCCAAAATCGGTTAAATATTTTGAACGTAAAAGGCTTGAAGATTCGTCACTCATGCAACGAATCAACCACACAGAGGCTGGATAAGGATTACAAACTTACCCATGCAATTATTTAACGATAGCATGCGGGCAGCCAGATACAAGTTGATAAGACACTACGAGCACGAAAAAGATAGAATATTGAATATTTTACTTTGAATGTATTATTGTATTTTAAGTCTGTCTCTGTTAGTAGTTTTAAAAGACGCGCGGTGAAATATCAATAACAATAAACGCTGTATTGTAAATAATCATTCCTAGATTGGACATACATACCTGTGTGCATACATCCATAACTCGTTAACTCTTGCGATGTCATAGACATGTTATGAACCACCGCGGCTAAATCTCTTCAACATTTATTTGCACTAATCGGTACGAGCCTTGTTTTTGGCTGATTGTCAAATTATGCGGTATGCTACGCGAACAAATTTCAAAATTTTAAAAGTTCATCTAATATTGAATGTGTGCTGGTTCTAATAATGTGTGTGTGTGTGTGTGTGATCAAGGATTCCTTCATCTCTCGAGAAACAACTGTTCTTGGACGACGTTCTCTAGATTCGCCTTTAAGCGAACAGCGACCACGTTTGAATTCTGCATACCAGACATAAACAGCAACTTTTGATGGTACTTCATCGTCAAAAGTCGAAGTATATTGACTCTTGTTGAGATTATCTATGCCGAAAGTCGTAGTTAATCATCGTAAGATTCTCAATGCTTTAAAGTTAATTCCATTTTATGGCCGTAATGAATTTTTCAAGCCACTGTAAATAACACAAATAGTGCTCGTACAGCAAAACGTTATGCGTACGTTTATGTTAAAAAAATTTCAAGCTTTTAAATGGAAATGGCAGCTAGTACCTAACAAGAATATACAAAATAACACTCATAATGTGAGCCTGAACTATTTAAGCTAGACAATTTTTTGATTAACTCTGGATTTGCTTGTTGTAATAACTTCAGTTAAAAACCTTATCAACTGATATATGTAGATACATTTTATTTCGTTTGCTCAGATCCATTTCCTTTTTATTCTATACGTACTGTTATAAGTTTATTAATCAATTATCACAAAACTTTATATTAGAAAATTCCATTGAACGGTAGCATTTTTTTTCCCCCGATTTGAATTTTAATTTTAATCAAAAGTTTAAGTTAAAAATATTTTCACTGCAGATTGCAACAAATCTAAGTTCAGTTAAGATTCTCAATGATATAAAGTTTTAGATATAAATTTTTTTGACAATATCAAACATATTTGATGTAGGATGTAGATGTACATAAATCCGCAAGACGCCGTTTTGTCTTCTTCGCTACTTTTTGCTGTTTGTTTATTAAAATTAAAATGAGCAGCTTTTCCAATCTTATTCTAGGTTGCCCACTCTCTTTCGCTTGCTCCCTCTCTGCACTAATATACTAGTGTACTGTAGCGCATAGTACGCGGCCATGCGCCATTTTATAAAAATCCATTAAAAGCCATTGTCTTACTGAGCAGATTGCTGTTCCTGTTTTTGTTGTTTTGTTGTTTTCCTAACCATTAGAAAAACAAAATAAAATACAGAAAATGGAATATGTATTAAAATACAGCGGTAAATTGGTGCGAACCGAAGCTTAAATACCCTCTCTTTACTTCTTTTGATATAATTTTACTCTTTCTTAGCTCGTATCGGTACGCCTGGATGTTGACCTTGGACATGCGCATGCTATGGATGACCGGTTCCGCACTGTGTCCAAATGTAATGCATAAAACTTTGGAGCAAAAAACAAAACTACAACCGAAAACACACTCAATTTATGATCGCCAACATGTTGGGAAGTGCGCCCACAACAGTTAAAAACCTAACGTCAAGCAGTTCGACCGACCGACTTGCCTTACAATGTGAATTACCCTTTACAGTGCGACAGAGGTAGACAATATTGTTTTCCTTGTTCTGTCGAAGGGAACTAAAGAAAAGAGATTAGCTATGTGGAATACGCTATATTATATTATTTTATCACGGGCAAAACGTTCAAGTGCATAGATAGATGTAAATGAGAAACAGGACATATCAAATTCCTCTTTTTCACTATTTGTCTACAATGGCTACAAAGCAAAATTATACATTCCTGTGCCGTCGCGCACTTTTTGTTGTAATTTTTAACAAATTGAGAGAGCTGAGAGGCGGAGAAAGCTCATATATCTGTGATTGGCCGATGGTCTTACCGAATTATTAGCAACTTTAGACGCAATACTTTAGAAAAAAACACGTTAGTCCCAACTCTTTCCAATAATCTATTCCAGTTCATTGATACACAGGGTGATCTATTTCCAGACAATATCACAAAAAGAATGTCAGCTCATTCCTGTTGGTCGCTTAAGAGAGACACGGTCGACTGTAGTCGCAAGAGACCAAGAAATTCTTTGTAAACGCTACAATCGAGTTTCCATTTAGCTGACCACGGTTCTCGTTTCTTAAGGTCAATATGTCAGACTAAACATAAGCAATCCAGACGAGAATTGTCTTTCTTTCTTAATAACTTTGTAAATTTTTAGTCGATTTTGATGAGTTTTAGCTCATTTTATTGAGAATATGAGGATGAAAAAAACTTGCAATGTATGCAGCTCCAAGTTTATAAATTGGAAATTAAACGTATTCATTTCACACTATTTCATTCGATATATTCAAATATCAAATTCGTGTTTACAAATATATGGATTAATTTCTTGTTTCCAAAAATAGTGGAAGACTCCGAGGAAGAACTCGCTTTCGGCCCCAAAAGATGGTGCTATGCCACTGCAGATATAGATCTGAAGCTGAACCTTTAGTTTGAGCAATGAAAAATGGCGTGAGGGGTGGCCAGTTCTGGAACAAATTATGTGGAACTAAGTATAACAATATTAACAACATTTTTTTATATGTAAATTTTATTTAGAAACCAATATAATGAATATTTTTTTGTCAATATGAACAGTGGACTATAGTAATAACTTCTGTTCATAAACGTTGAATAGCTACGGAGACAATTGTTTCGGGTTCCGCTACGAACCCGTTATAAATGCGCTTGCTGTTATTTTTAGTAGAATAATTAAAAAATTTGAAGACTCAATAGCAGGCACCTGGCTAAAACAACTATGGCTGAGCGAGTAAACATCTCCTTCACTTTTTCTGTTAAACTATTAATACCCTTTTTTATACACAATGTGTGTAGGGTATAAAAAACAAAGCAGTTGGAGGATTTCACTTGTTTATTTTCTATAATTTTTGTGTTTATGCTGCTACAACCTTACTGCAACAATAACAAATACCAAGAAACCCCTCGTCCCCCCGACTCCAAAAAAAAAAAAAAAAAAAATGGTAAAAATATACTCACAAATTCGCATTTTTGTTGAAAGAGCGAAAAGCGAACGAACCAAAAAAAAAAAAAAAAAACGCCAACATAAAATACAGCAAATGAAAAAGAAATAAAGGAGCAAATGCCGAGCAAGGAGAGTGAGCGGCAAAATAGAAAAGAAATTGTATAAATTGAAGTCCTTTTGGACCATATATCACTTTACTTGACAGAGCAATTCCCTTATCTTTGAGAAATCCTGTCGACTGGAATGTAAAAAGGACGTTGAGTACAAAGCGGACGAAGGACGGCGTTGGGCGAATATTGTAGCTGAAGCTGAAAATGAAACTGAAGCTGGCTGCTGCCGGCGCCAGCCGCTGCTGAAGACGGTGTTCAGCGTTAAGCTCAAGTTTAGTTTTGTCGTAAGTGGAAATACTGGGCGGCAGAGCGGGCGTGGCAACAGCAACAGCAACAGCAGCAGCAGCAGCAGCAGCAGCACCAGCTTCACTTCGCTTAAGTTGACAGCGCGCGGTTTATTTGAATTTCTTATTATGCGCGCCGTTTGCTATTTTTTAATTTTCTCTCAATTCCAATAAGAAATGAAAATCCTTTTTATCCATCTCCACTTTTTTTATGCAGAACACATTTTATTTTCAAATAACAAAATTTGACTTTAAATCAGAGAAGAAAAAAAAAATAGCATCTTAAAGACAATGCTGAGTTTTCAATTACAACTCCTAAAACGTAAGCCAATTCGAATTTCAATAAGTTACAAAAACACACTCCGAAATCTGCCGAAAACAAAAAAATTATGCAAATGCAGCACACGCAGTTCAATTCAATTGAATGTCGTACAAGGCAAATCAATTTAACGAGTTGCAAATATTCGATATTCAACACCTAAAACAGCAAAGGACTCAACGACAGGATACTACAGCAAGAAGTATCTAGAAGTATATATGTAGAACAGCGTCAGGAACAACAAATCAAGGTAAAACCTTAACGACCATTAAGCGTCCTCCATGCCGTGCTTTGATTTTGTCTCAAGGCAGCTCAAAACAGGCGGCAACTTCTTTTCTTTAGACTTAAAGAAGTACTTTTTTTTTCTTTTTTGTCAAAGTCAAGACAAAGACGTCTGCTCGCAGCCTTTTGCATGATGATGCCTTTTTTATTACTACTATGTACTGTGAAGATGCGTAGACAAAGGTAAGCAAAATACTAGCGAAGGGTTCCTTTCTATGGGTATTCTTGCTCATCTCCAATGTTGGTCGACAAAGCGGAATTAGTTTTCTAACCTGCGGCGTTTCTAACTGATAATTAAAAACGCAATTTTTTATATTTTTATATTCTACGGATTTCAAACGCAGAATGTCGCCCATGGGAATAACTTAAGAAGTGGTGGCGGCATCTGTGGTCGTTCCCTCCAAACAAAAAAGCCAACCAAATGCACATAAAAATGTCTTAGCACACGCAAATCAATCCGCATGCAACCCTTTTCTCTACCAACCTTCTGCCATCCACAGTTCATCTGTCTATCTGCCACCAATAATATCTTCATTTCGTTGTTATCCTTTATGGTAAATCTGTAATTCTCGCTTTACTCGCTTGCCAACCTGGAGCCTGAACCCTAATGCCATAAAGCGCACATTCAAAAGAGGGCGCGAAAATGTTTCTATTGGGAACAATTTTAATGGCAAAACTCCTCCTTTTCGAAGCAGTTTTCCGTGTCGTTTGATTTGCTTTTATTTTTGTCTTTAAGATCGTATCGAGTCATTATTTGATGCTTTGCTTTGTGGAAATTTGCTTTTGAAGGCTTTTCAAATGGGCAGCTAACTGCGTGTGGCATTTAGTGAAGTAAATATTTCGCATGCAGTATTTAGTACAAATTTCTAAGTTTAAAAATAGAGAAAATGAGGCAATAGTAGTTGTCAGCTGAAGTAGTAACAGTAGCTGATGTTTGTTTCAACTATTTAACGCAGAGTTTATTATATTTTTTACACTTAGAAAAAATTTAAAAGTAAGTACACGAAAGATGAAAGAATTTCACTTCCTGCAGCAGTGAACGCCCAAAGAATACTTAGCAAATAACTTGTAACAATAACAGTCTCGATGCCAAAATGGGGCTGAGGGATGGTCACTCCAAATCGTACCTTAATGCGATGAGGAAATACTTTCCTCAAAACAGTCATCAATGATCTTAAAGTTTAAGCCGTTGTTCCCTTTTGTTGATACCAAATGTCTCCAGTCGAAATAAAAATTCTTGAAACATGTTCACATGCCGGTCTGGATTCACAGTAACTGTGCAATAATGCCAGCGGAGGAAATTGCACGCCACATTGTGAATTTAGATTAATGCACAGGCCTTTTATGCAATGCTCGGGGATTGGTGGCAGCCCAGTAGCACTTGTTTTGTTTTTTAACGCATCCATTCTGGTAAAAATGCGCTTCTTCGCTGAAAAATCAATTACATCCTCTGGAACGTTTACGAGAAGCGCCTTAGAGCCAACTTGTTTTTATGGCAATAAAGGTCTTCGTGAAGAAATCGCCTCCCTGAACGGTCGGAGAGTTCAATGACAGACGCCTGTCTGCTCGCTGAAAGCCGCGAGGACCGTAAGATTGAAGCTTTCACTGCCTCAATATTCTAAGGTGATCTAATGGGCCTAGGGATTCCACTTCTTCACCTTGCCCCACTCGCGGTTTGTCTGAACGTAGCGACCCGTACAACAATTGATTTTCGGTCTAGAACAGAGCCCAATGGGACTACATTGAAGTGATTTCGGAAGGCACTCTGGCACTCTTCACAGAATATTCGTATTAAAAGTAGGCCGCAACCGCAAACTCCTCAGTACTGTTCCAACGCATGATGCCGACTGACTTGGAAGGAAATAAAACTTTAGAAGCAGGATTGTCGATCCAGCCAAGCTACAATACCTACAGCCTGAATGGCGCGCAAAAAAGGAAAATTTTTGCTGCATGTCAAAACTATTTGTTAATTGTAAACGCTTTTAAGTTTTTAAGCATACAATCATATAAGAGAAAGACATGCTAAATCTTTTAATTCACAATTAGTTTTAACATACGTTTTAAGACGTGTCGCAGACGTTGAAAATGGGAAGATTTCGCATTTTACAACTTTCTGTACACCGATTTTAAATATTGAGATGGTTTTGGAAATTCAAATTAGATAGCAGCATCGTTAAGTTTGGTATTTTTTAGCATAAACTTACTGAGAATATTTGGACATAGAAGACCATCAATAATTTGTCTCAGAGTTCTGAGTTCTGGCTTATCTCAAAAAGAGTGAATCGATGAACCAAATTTTTAATTCAATGTTGATGTTTATCACAATTCGCAATTTTTAGATATGCACGTATATACTCCGTTTCTAGTTTCTAGAGTAACGCGTTATTTAAAACTCAAGAAAAAGGCAGTTTACTTTGAAAATTGAGATCTAAGGAGACTCTAGCAGTATTCGTATTAAAGTATTCTGCTACAGAAAAAAATCAACCAACGATTTTTTTTTTATAAAATCTCAATTTTTGTGAGTGTATTCAACGCTACTGTATTCATTTTAATGAGGCGATAATTAATTGCGATGCTGCTGCGTTTTGACAACAGCAACAACTGAAGAAGCAGCAACAACAACAACAACACCATTGAGTGGACACAAACGGCAACAGCAGCTAACCAAAATGTACCGGACGAGGATGGGGGCCATCTGCAACGGCGAGCGAAGACAAGCCAAAAGATTTATTGTTGCTTGCGATTTTTGTTGCTTTTGTTGTTGTTGTCTTCGTTGGCGTTTGTTTCGCAGACGCTCAAAAGTGTTTATTAAAATATTACATTTGACATAATTGGGATTTATTGCCGCACTGAATACTGCTCTCTCTTTTCTTCATAATTTCTAGCCTGCTTACTCTTTCACTCTATATGACACTTTATACTATTTGTAGTTCATCTTCACATTCACTCTAACCCTTTCGATGCTGCTGCTGTCAACAACAGCAACAGCAACAGCAACAACAACCACAACAACAAACCATTCACGGAAGTTGCAACTAATTATCACCGTGTAGTGTCAGGCTAACTAAATTGCTGCGGCAACCTCATTTGCATATACGAGGGAGCTAACAAAAGTTCAAATGAAATTTTAATAGTGAAATTAGATCTGATAGACCGAGAGATAGACAGAAAGCAGTTGTATGCCGCGGAGAAACCCACTGCTTTGTCTCTAGTGTTTCTAATGGCAACAAACAATTGGCAGTGAAAGGGGATATGTTGCAAATGCAAATACATTCAATGGTTGTAAAACACAAGCTTAATGATGCTGCTTGCTTAAAATGTAACAGTAGTCTATTGACAGAGGGTACTAAACGGGCGCAGTATGTCATTTCAAGTTAAAACGCTGAAAATTCTACTTTTAGCCGCCGTGCTATTCACATTACTACTGAAGGATTTTTGCATAAAATGTAAAATAAGACTTAAATAAAAACATTCCGAAACCATACAATATGGTGCTTCACCACCAGTGATAGGGTAAATAAATGGGTAAATAAGACTGCTTATAATTGAAGTAGTACTATAAGCTGATACATTTTCGTGATGCAGACAAGTTAGCCTTCTTATTTGTTTCACAACAAGTTTCTGAAATATTCCAGTAAGCAGTAATCTATGGACTACTTGCAAATTTCTGAAATATTCCAGTAAGCAGTAATCTATGGACTACTTGCAAATCACATTTCGAACAATTTCTGCATAAATAGCAATCACAATTTGGGATCAGTGGATGTAAGTCGACATTATTAACTTTTCTAGCTAATTTTTATTGCCTTACTTTAATGGGTCACATTCTCAACTCCAAAACCTGTTTGATTTTCGGTTTATACTTATAAAACTAACATTCATCATCTGTATTAATCTTTTTAGAGCTATTGAACTTTCTTTCATTAATATTTTGTAAACAAAAATGTAGCAATACGCATAGGTGTCTCTTGTTAGGTGTTACACCAATTTCGTGGAATTAATCGAAGATGTTTCATTCTGAAGGTCAAATTAATCTCTAAAACAGCCATGACATTAAAACGTAGTTCATCAACATTTCCCTACGCGATTATTCCGAGATTTGCATTGACATTGGAATCAACCTTCTCGAGATTCGTTCTACACAGAATAATGTGATGTCTTGCATCGCTCAATCCACTTGGAAAAAGTATTTATGCGTGGCATATGCATTTTGGTATTCATCGAAGGTTTCCATTGCTTTCAGCAGAATTTAAAATAAGTAGGTAAATCGTATGTCCTGTACCGAACTTACTTCAATACTTTAACGTTTTTCGATATCCATTTTCACCAAAAGTTAAAAATGAAATTAGCTTTATTGAAACTAATTTTGGTATTTGTTAAAACTTTCAAATATAAACTAAACTATTGTTAACCCATCAAGTCATCGTCAAGAGAGATGAGCAGCAATTGCAAATGTCTTAAGCGAAAAATGGGTCAACAAATGCAACAATAATCATAAACCTGTCTAATTAGAAACAATTTGGCAAGCGTTTTATACAAAAATCACATCGGTGACAGCAGCAACTGATATAGCCAATCATCACAAACAAGTACAAGAACAACAACAACAACAACAACAATAATAACAATGCAGGATTTAATGCTTAAAGCTATACAGGATACTATTGTCAACTTAAATGTTGATCTCTTGTCTAAATGCACATAAAAGTCATCAAATTCACTGAAAACAACATTTTGTATTATTGTTATTGTTGTTGCTGTCACGCTCTTCAGTTGTTGTACACTGTAGGCATGGGGTAAAAGGGTATATTGAGTTTCTACAAATGTATGTAACAGCAAAAGAAAATTGGGACAGACCACATACAGTTTATGTGGAAACGGGAACAGGCCTACCGTATTCACTTTCGTGAAGATTTTGTGAAAATAAATTCGATAAAATGGTAATTTTTTTCACGTGATGCAGAATTTCGCGATTTGAATACAATTAAATTTGAGCATGTGAATTTTTCATATTGCTCCATGCAAGTAAATTCATATCACAAGTACAACAAGTACAAAATTTTACATTCTGTCGAATTTACTTTCGCAAAATCTTCCCGAAAGTAAAAAAGCAAAACAGTATATATTTTTGATTAGCGTTCAAATTATTGTCATAATAAACCGTGAGATCTCGGAAACAACAAAATATAGAGAAACCAGACTTGCATAATGAAACTTTTCTAAGAACTAAGTAGCAACCTCACTATACGGAGTAGCACCATGCCAAGCAAAATTTGTGGGTTTTGTATTTGAAAGCTTTTTTGTTACTAAAAAATACCAAATTTGATAAGAATGGTTCTAGTTTTACATCACTACATATAAATTTATTCTCCAACTAAGTATTCCTAGACTGACTACAGCGTATCTTATAGTCGAGCAAACTGGATTGTAGCCTTCTTAAGCTTAATTTTATTGTACTTGTGCTTTGTAATTTTCAAATGAAATAACAAGCAACAACAAGCTTGGATGATGGTAGAGAAAGGTGTTCCACCCTGTTTTGCAATCAAACAGAGTGCTAGCGTTCGGTTGCTTTTTCGCTAACGCCAACTAAAACGAACACCAAACAACATCCTGTTGGTCCTTGTTGTCGGCATCGTCTTTCCTCAGGGAAACGTCAAACAAATGACAGCTGATTAGACAAGCATCTCCAAAAAGCCCAACAACTGCGGCAAGTAAGTGAGCAGTGAGCAGCAGTAATGGCAACTATAAAAACGTTAACAAAACGAGCATCAAATGGAAAATTGTAAAATTATGCAATTCGCCTGCGAGTTTTGCTTCTGCTTCCTGCTGGTCTTGCTGGTCCTGCTCCGCAAAACATCTTGATGAGCACAGCAGCAAACAGTACCCATCGACGTCGAAATGAAGTAGTTTGGGTGATGAAATTGAGCCTGCCGTGTGCCTTCCGCTGCCGCTGCTCTATACAAAGAGATCTTAACATGGCGATAAGATTAAATCCAGCAACAACATTTGAAGGCGCAAGTCCTTCGAATCAGTACATCCTTCGCTCGTATGTTGGCGCATGGCTTACGGCTGCAGGCATTTAGCAGGATTTGGCTTCAATTTCGTGCAGCATAAAATAATTGAATGGAATGAGATGACTTGATATGAGTTTGAGTTTGAGTTCAGATTAGTTGAGTTGAGTATGAGTGTGAGTGTGAGTATGAGTTAGACAACTTGGCGTGGCATGGCGTGTTGCTGCTTGATTTTAAGTGCTTGTGAGTTGTAGTATTCAGAAAACAAGATCATTTCGCTTCGATTTCTTCACATGCACTGCAATTGATGTTGATAAGGTTGCTGCTCTAAACAACAACAACAACAACAACAACAACAACAACAAAACATCCAGTACGGCAAGCTTATGCTATGAGACATAGAAATCCTGCCAAAGGAAACACATGCACTGCATGCTATGCCGGCCAGGCATCCTGGCAATAAGTATTTTCCATGTTTTCTATTGTAGAGCTATGTAAATTCAGCACCTTTACATAGAACGTCTGTTCCTGTTCGTTTGCTGACGCCATACAGTGGTTCAAAACGCAACCAAAAAATTCAATAAATTCGATATCAATTTGGAGCGCCCAAACTGTTTTCAGTACAGATCCAAAGTTGAATTTGCAAAATTGATAATATATGTTGTACAAAATTAACTTTATATTCAACAAAAAAAATATTTCGATCCGACTAAAAATTTCTCAGAATTTAAATTTTTAATAATTTAAAAAACAAATCAGTCATCAAAATGAACACCTTTCTCTACAAAACTATTTATATTAAACTAAAAAAAAAAAATATGTTGTTTAATGATGATTAAATGCATTTAAAATAGTAATCAGAACAATCTTCGGGATCAGCATTCTCAATATTGTGCATATGTGCTCAACTATCCGGAGGCAATACAAAATTTACAGCATTCGATTACAGAGGTTTGACATCTGAATTCATTTTAAATGGAATAACTTACCTTAAAAATCGAGTTACTTTTCATCCAAGTTAAAACTAATTGAAGAAAAATATTTCGTATGATTTCTGATTTGAAAGTGACAAATTAATTCTTTATCTCCGAGCTATAGACACCACCCCCTCCCACCACTTTCTACAAATTTGTTAATATTATTAGTGCTCGATCAAAGTGAATTGTTTTGATTCAGAACATCTAGAAGTATACATTCAACTTTACAGAGTCTCCATATCCCATCAGTTCAAAACTATTTCGATCAACTAAGAAAATTTAAACCTTCAATTTAAAGGGATTGCAACCAAAACTTCATCAAAACTATAAAAATGTACTTAGAACTAATGAATGGGAACATTACACATAATCTTTTGGTACACAGTTCACTTCCAACAATATACTCCATTTCTTAGAGTTAAAAAGAGAAACTTGTTCATAAAACTTGTGTTCTAAAATTTATGGAAGATTTAAATTTAGCTCCATTTGAACAAAATCATCTTCAGCAATGAGAATAATTTTCATTTTAATTGCTTCGTTAATATTCAAAATTTGGGTTAAGAAACCCCATTTCGAGTGATCGTTGACAAACAAATGCAAATATCAATAATAGAGTGCGTTATGCACACAAGCTTTGAAGGTCATTTAACCCAATATCTATACACGCGTTGCATCTACATGACTTTACCCCTTGCTCCAGTATTCGAACCCAAAAAAATTTTTCGGAAGTGATTTCCTTAAGGTGCTCCATTTTTCAATTTGAAAATTGTTTTGCAATTTGAATTCATTCCAGATTGTCACTATGAAATTCATACTCCCAATGTAAAATCAATACAAAACGCAAATTCAAATTCGAACAATTTATTCGAACTCGAAAACCTAAAATTTTCCTTTACTCTGCTTTTTGCCAACATTTAGTGGTTTGGTTCCACTGTGCATCAGCAAACTCTAAACAAAGCCGCATAGAACGCACTTTTCTGTTTTCTGTACAAATGCATTCATTGCGAAATCATTGTACTGATAAATAAAAAAAAAAGAAAGAAAGGAATACAAAAACCTTGTAAATAAACTACTATACAGAAATGAAATGCTGCTTTTGTGCATTTAATTTTAGAACAAGGACAACGATGCGCTGAAGAACCACAACAATAATAATAGGTAAATTCATACAAAGAAAAGCTGGAATTGAAGATGTTTGTGCATAAAACGCTAAAAATCACCCACAACAATGGCATATTGTTGTACTACAACAACAATCGGATAAAAAGGACACACCAACGCATGACGACAATACATACGATGAACCCCTTTCACTATGCTCTACGCTACTCTAACCGCTATTCGACTGTAGTCCTTTCACATTCACAGCATACAAAATGCTTCCTCTTGCCTCGCCATGCCAGTCATGCAAACTCATGCAAAAGGTCGCACAAAAGGACACCAAGTGCAAAGAATGCAATTTGATCCTTTCATTGCGCAGTCGACAACGTCGTCTCTTGTCGTCGGTGACAAACAATGCATCCAGCATTAAGGACAACAACAGCAGCAGCAGCAGCAACAGCAGCATTAACAACAATGAACAAAAAAAAAGGAATAAAGAGTGAAAAGGGTTGGCAGCGACTTTTTTAAACCATTGAAGATCCTTAATTATTGGCACGCGTTGCAATTTTCGCATATTCTCTATTTTGCATTCTGTGATTAGAAAATAAAAAAAAAGAATAATAAAACAATAATAAAACTTTAAAGTAAATTAAGTGTGTTATATTGTAGTTATGCGACTCAAGCAAAGTCGCTGGAGTAAAATTCGCCCTAAGCAAAGTCGATGGACACTCCAGAAGAAAAGAAACTGCCTACGTAGGAGTCACCACGATAAAACAGCATGCGGTATTAACATCGGTCTAGGTATATTCGTTTGTAGATTTCTATTAGAGAAATGCCTCAGGAGTGTTAGTGTGTCAATATTTTCTGATAGCCAGGTGACCATCAGGACCATTGGTGCAGGTAATTTAGCTGAAAGTTATTCAAGGAATGTCTTCAAATAATTAATATGGCTGCTAATCGTAACAATATGACCCTGATATAGGATATTCGTTACAGAATCATTGCTGAGAAGAAGACCTGGTACGTATAGGGTTTAGCTTGAAGATCCAATGAACAATTATATCATTCCAAATAAACAACATCACAAATATAATTTTGTCTCACTTCTAGACGATTGCCAACAGTATCTAGGAAGCTGAAGAACTACTAGAAGCACCTGGCGAATGTAAAATGTCCGACCATCGACTAATTAAGTTAGAAATAGAAGAGAGTACAACATCCCATGAAACGAAAAGAAATACTAGGAAGACTAACTGGGGAAATTATGCGTCGAAATTATGCTATAGAGAACCTGAATGTAGATATCATGGGATCATACCCAGCCCATGTCCTGTTGTTAAAGACAGGCGCGAATGGGACGCCCCATGGTGTAATGAGCGGTTGCAGAAGCTCAGGATAACATTTAGAAGACTCTTCAAAGTTACACCACTGAACTTACTCTATGTATCTATATAATAAAGAGATGAGGAAAGCCAAACGCAGAAATTACAGATCTTTCTGCGAAAGCATAACATCAACCGTTCGATTTTATCGTGCAATGGCCAAGATGCAAACCGTTGCGAATATCTCAGACACATTTTTCAGGAGGTACATATGAGCTTCTCCAAATCGAGAAGATGTACGAGATACGAACAAATTGGAAGCCGCCAAGAAGAATAAATGAAGAAAAATTAAGGTGGGCAATATGCACCTTTGAATCCTTCAAATCTCCTTGAGTATATGGATTATTTCCAGTACTACTGTAAAAGGGAGCAAAATAGCTATTCCCAACTTGCACTTGGTCACATTCCAACCCCTTGGAGAAGGGCCAGGGTTGTCTTTATCCCTATGGCGGGGAAAGAGGACTCAACCCTCCACAAAGCAGTTAGGCCTATTAGCTTGACATCGTTTTTTGCTAAAAACAAGAGATTGTACTGCATCAGAGTCCCATACATCGGGACCAACATGCATATAGAGTTAGATCCTAGGATAATACTAATGTGCATTCCACAGAATGGGCTAGAGGGGGACATATATGTAAGAAGGACGAAACAATAGATCTTTTTTTGGGTCGCTGCTTACAATAATGTCCTACAATAAAAATAAAATAATTGTAAAATACGCTTAAGAAAACAAATACCCTAAGTAAAGATCCAATGTCCATAGACTCATTACCACACGAGCGCGTACCACGGAATAAATGCCTAAACAATTGGTTTACCCTAAAATACGTACTGTAAAAGTTGTCAAGAGACAGGAGATGCCAAAACATCGCCAGAGAATACCCAGTGCTTTTCAGTTTTATGGCCTGAAGGACCTTAATCAATCAAAGTAGCTATGATGGTAATGAATGACTATAGCTATAATCTAATTTGGAATGGACAGAATAATCATTTACAGCACTCTTAGCGAGAATGTCGATTGGTTGAGTTTCGTTAAAATTTCATTAAATTCCTAATTACCACATCATAATAATACTCGTATTGCATTTAGAAGATCATTCTTCAAAAGGTTGCCCATTCACATTTGTAGAATGCGAACCAATGGAACTATAGATGTGGATAAGGCTCGTCTGTGTTTGAGTCAAATATTAAAGATTTCTACTCGAGGGACAGAGATTCATCCGTAGATATCTTTAAAAAATTTTCTAATTGTTTAAAAATGTGTTTGTTTTTTAGAACTACTCCAATCGCAACACTGATACACCGTGCGTATGCGTAACTTATTCCTTAAACCTTTTTTATCTTTTGTTGACAGCGGTCAATATTAAAAAAAAAAGAAAAGAAAAAAGAACAACTTTAAGTATGAACTCCAGCGGTGTTTTTAAAATGTATTCAAACGTCATCGAGTCGAGTAGCAACAACACTAACTATTAAACAACAACAGCAAAACAACTCCCTGTGCGCTCGTTTTGTGGCAGCTTCAAAGTCAAAGCTGCCAAAACAAAGCCGTGAGCGAGTCGTACACGATACAAAACAGTATACAAAACAGGAGCAGCAGGAGCAGCGACAGCTCAAGGAGTGCGAATGAATGAATGAACGTAAAAATTACATAAACGGATTTAAGCATGGCAACAACAAAGCTGTACAAGTCCTTATCGTGCTCGTGTATTCAATGAGAAAATAATTTCTTTATCCTTTTTATGTGCCCATTTGGCATGTGCCATAACGTTGTGCGAGTAAAAGAGATAGAACGCGTATACGTACTAGGGAGCGAGGACGACCAGTACAAGGTGTGAGAGGACATCTCATGTCATGAGCAAGCGGGTGTTGCTAGAGAGAAATGCTACCCAGCTAAAGTGTAATAACATCCCCCAAATGGGTCATTTGCGTATCCTCAAACAGCGAATAAAAATCAGTGAATAAGAAAAACAGGAAGTGTCAAAGGACATCCGTAGCATGTTGTTGTTGCTGTTGCTGTTGTGGCTGTTGATGTTCAACTTGGCAGTTTGCTGTCTAGCTATGCGTAACTTAGCGTATTGAAGCGCATCTTGAACAAAGTTCTCCCATATTGAAAACAATTCCGTATTTACGAGAAAGAAACTAAAGTAGTCCGAAAAATAAGAACAAGAAAATTCGATTTCCGACTGTTGCATTACATTTTATAGCTTTAGTAGTTTTATATATTTTATTTTGACTGGACATTATAGATTCGATGTAATTATACCCTGCATTATGTGAGCAGAGTATGTTGTTTTAGATTTTGTATTAACACAATGGGCTGATAACCATAAATGAAGCCACTACTTGCTTGCCATTTCGATCTAACCAAAGATATTGTACTAGCCAGTATTTTTTGGAAGATAAATATGTGAAGAAGAAGATTATACCTACATATATGCACTGACACAAGAGTCCGTATAAAGTCATAAAGTTTGAACTACATCATTATATCTCTACATCATTATGGGCATAGTCAATTATATACATAAAGGAAGGGAATGTCCTTAATTTTATAGAACTGAAATACTTTTTTTTACTTTAATCGAATCATGGACGCTATTAGACGTTCTCTCAACTTAATCAATGTGGTGCTCGAAGTTTTTAAACAATTTTGTTGCTGGCAAGTACCAACTATCATAAAACTTCTGTCTAATTTTGAGCAAACAGACAGGGAGAAATCAAATGGATGACGTTGTTCATCCACAATTCAGACGCGTTTTTGCAACATCTAACACGTCAGGGACTAAACAGGAGTCGATATAATTTCTGTCGGCATTCCGGTTTTAGTTAGTCTGTCTGTCTGTCTGTCTGTCTGTCTGTCTGTCTGTCTTCGTTAACTAAATTCAATAACTGTCAAACACAAACGTAATGATGCAGATTGTTCATAATTTGAGCCCAGCTTAATGATAGATGGTGCATGTCATAGAAAAAATCTTGTTAAAAAAACTATGACCTCTATGGCCTGTTAGCTATCTTTTTGGCATACTATCATACTCTGCCCAACAGAAACGTAACCGATACCAGAAATAATTTCTTCTCCGACAGTGAGAATGAAAGTTTCAATAATAAATCTTCTATTGAATACCATAAAATCTGAACTATTTCAATAGAGTCTGCTTTATGTGAATTAAACGATATACCAACTTCTGGTCTCAGTGCAAGGAATACCTAGATATATTAGTACCGATACACTGATCATATATTGTGCAGAGAAATATGATTTGGGTCAGTTTATTATTCGAGTTGGCTATGTTTGAACATGTATTTTTTTAAACACGGAAATCAATTGGTTGCGCAAAGTTTATTTTCTCCCATTCTTTAATGCTCGTGAAACTTTGCAGTATAGATTCACACATCTTGTAGAACTTATTTGTTTCATAGCAGTTACTTAGATTGTTATTGAAGCTTTTGAAGCTTTTTGTTGCGATTAAGTTGAGACGTCTTCTTCAAAAGAGCTGGAGTTAAGAATCTGAAGCGATCTTGTAGAATGACTGAAAATTCCCAAGAAGGCAAATTTAAGAGAATGCAATAACTATAGCGGCATAATTTGGCTATCTATCCCTAGCAAGATTCTTAGCAGAACATTACACGGCTATGTGAAAATAAGTTCGAGTGCAACGAGTTGCGAACGTCATTCTATGCAGCCTTTGAAGATTTTAAAAGCATTTGACAGTGTCAATAGGAAACATCTCTGGAACATAATTGAGAGGTGTGGAATGTGGAGCTGAGGGACATTACCATTCAGAAATCTTCAGGCGTAAGTGGGGTTGGATGGGCCACACGATACGGAGTTAAACAATCGCTGCTAAGTTGAGAACAGCGAATTGCTTCTGGAACGACAATAGAGTTAGAATAGATATAGATATATAAGCCTGATGGAGACCCTATGCTTCTCTGATAGTTTAGGATGACATAAGTTGAAAAATGTTCAAAGTAATCAGTTAGATCGACTGTAGTGTCCTCACTGGTGCTACTTTACCTTTTATTACTGTGCCCACCAAATTGAAACACCATATTTGCCATATGTGTCAACACACTAGCCAGCAGTGGAGAAACTCTTCTGCCTCCTGCTGCCAAAACTTGCTAAGCTACTGCCGGCATATGTATACTTCATCTAATTACTGCTGCTGATTGTGTTGCATGATTGCCTGCAACCGTCGTAACGCACGAATTCATGTGCAACGCCAAACTCCACAAACTCCCTTCTCCAACTCTGCCGCTGCAAAACCAATTCATAAGCATTGCATTCCATGTTGCTCGTAATTAACAACGCAATGAGCCACGAATGCGTGTCACCTCAGTCAGCAGAGCCGCTAGAGAAAACTTTGCAACGCAGGATTTTAGTTTTGCATTTCGCTGTGAAGATTAATGAAGAGCGCACGGAATAAGCCCGGCGGCGAGCGACTTATGGAAATTCATCATTACCGCCAATGGCGACGACGACGACGACGACGACGAAGATTGTAATGGAGCTGCCAGTTGGTGAAGAGGCAGACATTGGAACTCAGTGTGTAATGAGTGCGCGCAAATGGAGCCAAATGAAGTCGACTGGCATGGCATGGCATGGCATGGCATGGCGTCTATAGAGACGCACAGACCGCCGTACATAATAGACCCAGGGAAGCAATGTCTCAGCACTGGCGTATTTGTCATTGTCAACATTTATGTACATAGTACTTATATAGAAACCATGGCTAGACAAAAAACATAGGCAGCAACAGCATTAGAAGTGTTCGCTTTCATGCAGGTGATTAACATAAATGCAAAATGTCATGTACCAAGTTGGAGTTTACTTTTTAATTTAAATTTTGGGCTGGGAATTTACTTCTTACAACACGCACAAACAAATAAACAAACAAACAAACGAACATAAATTCCAATACACTTTGGTTTATTGTATTATTCTCGATTTCATTTGATTTGGGCGCGCGAATGTAAAAGGATTTCCTAGGGATCAAATGCCCAAAACCCAAACCCCAAATCGAAAAAATAAAAAAAGAAATTGCCGAAAAATCAGCGCAAGTCATAAATCACAGCAAATGCCAAACAAATACCAGAAACTGAAATTGGCGGCCAGCACCTTGATCAATGCAAAGGCACGCTTCAACCCACACCATACCATCCTCCAAAAAGCATCCTCTCCCTCTATTGTACATAGTAAATATATATAGAAATCAATTGGAAATAAAACTTTTGACTTTTCCCCAAAGTTTTTCCGTTTCGTTTCACTGCTCAGCGCGACTTTGTCTTGATTGCATTTCTGTTTGTGTGTTGGTGTATACAAAATCTCCATAATATATGCCAGAACATATCCTGTACACAAATTGCACAGCAACGGGTGGGCGGCGTACGTCATTGACCGGTAGCAAGTCTAAACATAACTTAAGGAGCAGGAGACCACACCACTTCGCACATTATAATTCAAATTTATACAAAACAAGTCAAGGCAAAAGCAAAAGCCAAAGCCAAAGCAGCGTATTGAGTGGAGACTAACCCTTTTCAGCATCCTGCTAAGCACGCCATTTTCTTATCGAAATCATATCATTAAATTCATGCAGCGGCGCGTCTTGAGTCCGAAAGCATGCGAAAATAAAACACAAAAAATTCCCGGCACATTTAAATCAAAGATTTTTCTCATTTCCATGCACATGTTTTTCCTTGACTTTTCCGACTTTCGGCATTTTGTGTGGCGCTCACAAATCATGCGGAAGCTATAAGTGGAAATCGCGCCAGGCAAATAAAAATGGCAGCAGTGGAGAGCGAAAAACAAATTTCAACGAAATGGCAAAAGAAGTTGTACATCCTGTATGTCCTCGATGCGTTTACGAGTATTCGAGTATACATTGCCTGTCAACCGGTATCAAGTTCAGTACCAAGGCAAGCAACCGAAAGCAAGCATTTGGACAGTCAAGTCGACTGACTGCCACGCCCACATTGATACGCCTTCCGCAGCGACATTTACATGCTGAGTGCGGCAGCATCAATGCCAAATATCGACTGCTTCAAGTATATTTATGGCGATTTTAACCCTTTTTATTTGGACAGTTTTTTTTTTTTTCTTTTTAGATTGTTAGCGGAAAAGGACTTTAGTGCAATGTAGAAGTGGCGAAAGTGGCAACTATGCAACGGCTTTAGCACAATTTGATTGCTACTTGATGGCTTGTGGTAAATGTAAGCCCTAAAAGTGATATGTCTACTTCTGGATATGGTCTTACATATTATGATTCTTTTGTAATTGAAACTTTATTGTGAACTTAAAATAAAGTTTAAAGCAGGAGAAATGATTTTAGAGCTTGGTACATCAAGAACTACTACACTTATAAGTACTGAGTATAATGTGAGAAAAACGTGTGCACAAATGTGGTAACTACTAGAGAAAGTGTTTCTAGTGCTAAATATACACCAAAACCATTCTACAGCATAGAGAAACACCACAGAATGGAATATGTATGCGCAGAGTAAAGAAGAAAGATGCATTGTGGCAACCAATTATGGAAACAGAGACCTAGAGCTTTCTAAACGACAATATTGAGTATTTATCAATACAAAGTGAAGTAAAAACATATAAAATGGAGCAGTTATGTATTCACGACAACGATGTGGCCTTATGTAGACTTTGAAATTTTAAACTACAAAAAAAAAAACCAAACAAAAAAAGAAAAAGGAACATTTTTCCGGCTATGCGGCCTTAAAAAGTGTGCATACACGAGTCAAATAGCCGTATTGTGGGCGTGGCATCCACAACATTCAATATAAAACATCTGCGTATGGTTAAGGGGAATATACATGTCTAAGTTTTAAGTCTCTAGTTCCTATAGTTCCTAAGATCTATCTTATACATCTTGATGAACCATATCGAATGCCACGCTGATATTGACTTAACTAAAGAAGTTTTTCATAAACGTCGATGTTCGGCTTGTATGGGAGCTAACCTAAAAAGTGAGCGTGACATATCAATATTCATGCCCCATAAACTCAGGAGCAAAAGCAGCTTAAAAATCGGCATTCAACCCGATATGTAAAAATAGGCAAAAAAAACCAAAAAAATCACAGCAACCATCAGACAGACCGTCATGATTAGATCGGCATGTCTCGTTAAGCTGGTAGAGATTTTTTTTTGGGTGTCGCCTTCAATCCTTTCCAAACATTCTGAGAAACTTCTAATACAACTACGTACGGATATGTGTGAATGGTTTAACAAGAAAAAAAAACTTTAATTTTGATGGAACCGAATTTTGCATACTCTTCATACGAAATATCAAAACGTATATCAATTATATAGAGTTTCCTTAAAAAAGTCTGCATGATTTAATTTATAAATAGAACGCATATTTCTAAAGTGAGTGTTAATATTTCTATTGCAAGTGTTCCGACTATGTATGGAATCAAATATTCGGCAAAAGGAACCCGAAGCTCTGAACGCAGATTCTTGCTCTTTTCATGAAATATTCTATGACATTTTGATAAAGATGTGACCCTATCTCACCGACGACGCGTTAGATCTCGGATCGCGTTAAATCGTACCATCTTGGTGGCCACTTGACATCGCAATTTCGAGAGATGACTCGGTCTTTACATCGTTGCTCCAATAAATCGACTTTTTCATGCGTCGTGCGGCAGGTGGCGCCGTTCTGCTGAAACCACATGTCGATCATTTCCAAACCATCCAGATAATGCCACAAGAACCTCATTGGCATGTTCCTGTAACAAATGCCACTCACAGTCACCTCATTTTCAAAGAAGTAAGGCCCATTCACAATGCCTGACCAAAATCCCCACAAGATAGTTGCTCATTGTGAATGCTTTTGTTTCTCATGGAACACGTGCTAAATTTCAGAGCTCCAAATTCGACAGTTTTGTTTGTTGACGAACCCATTGACATGAAAATGGTGAAGTGAAGTTGTTTGTGTCGTACACTCTTGTTGGGACATTAATTGAAACCAATTCTTAATCACAACCATATTTTCACAAAACGCATTTCAAGCATCTTTGATTTTGCATGCACAAAAGTTTCCGCCGCATGCATATTTTGCATTTATAGAATCTTGGATGCCTTGCAACAGCTGACTTCCGAATAGGCGGACGGACATAATTAGATCGACTTATAGCGTCAAGCTGATTAGGAATATTTATACGACGCCTCCTTTATTTTTTTATAAATAGCATTTCACACTACTCGGATGTATAGAATGGTATAGAAATGAGTTCACGAGTTCAGTCATATATAACTGCAGCAAAACTATACTCAATTTAAGAAAAAACAGCGCCAGTAAAGATAGTTAAACAAGTCGCATTGTCGTATTCATAAATCAGTTGTCAGTATAGTGTATGGCTTCCTTTAAAACTCCAGTGTTTATATCTTAAAAAATATCTCATTGCACATTTGTCTAAAGATCATTTCAAGTTTCATATTACATCTTGTAATTCAAATTGGATCGAGGAATTTCGACTTATCTTTTTATAAGCTTACAAATGAATTCATTACTTTTAATGTTCATCTATGTAGAAATCCAATGGATGAGACACTAATATTGAATTTTCATAATTTAGATGCATTTCAAGAGCATAATTTAGAATATCACGTTGGTTTAACGGCCTATATTCAGATTGATACAATTTTTTTATGTTAGTCGTTTATACAAATGGATGCTGCAGTAAACCAGTCGCTTGACAATTTGAAACTCTCTCATCCAACTGCATTTACCTTAAACTTATTCACTTTCTACGTATTTAGAAACCAATTACAACTTCATTTAGTACAAAAATAGAAAGCTTGAACTCAATTGGAAATCCATTGCTTAATTTGTTATTCAAACAGACTCATCTGCATACAATACCAATTGGGAAAAATCTGTAGATACATTAATTCTAAGACTTCTTCTTGCTTGTATAATTTTTGCATTTACATTTAACCCGCAACTTGTCGCCAGCATTTTCATTAGCAGCATTCAACTTCTTGCACAAGTTTGGACACTCTTAAACCGCTGAGTAGCGCTTTGTATAGAAGAGCAAAGTATCTGCTGCATAAGTAAAAACCCAAACCGTAGACGATTGAAGCGCAGATTAATGCTGCAATTATGATAAGACGCTAATGGAAATTTCAACTCGCAAAATGTATCTATATACTACTCGTATGCGTTGAACGGGCGCCCGGTTGCTAAATCAGTTTGGAGGACATTGTACGAATACGAGTACGGCTACGGCCGGCAGCCATTATTGGCTACATCATTAGGCACTTTGGACTTTTAATGTTTATCTAGAACGATTCACAGCTTTTACAGTCAGCAGTGCAGCAGTGCATTGTATAGTGCAGTGACTGTGGAGTGAGTGGATTCTATAGGAAAGAAGAAGTTCAGCGCATATTTCAACAGGCAGCCACCTTGATTAAGTTTGATCATTTGAAGTTGAGGTTAGCTTGTCTCTCATACATCTTCGTGCAAGTTGTCTCCATCGTGGTTTGCTCATTTGTTAGATTAATTAAATTGCAAAACATTTTTGTCGCCAACAAAATTTTAATTTTTTTATATATTTTTTTTTGTTTTGTTTTGGGTTTTATTACATTAGATGATGTATGCATTGAAGTCGACACTGGTCAAAATGTTGTTGCTGATGACCTCATTGCATTATACAGACTTCAGTTTTTGGAGTCTCTGCTGTGAGATGCAAAACCGCGCGCTTCGTGCCAACCTGAACTGACTTCAACTCTGAGTTGTTCGTTAATAATTTCAGTTGTCCAGTTTTTCCGACTATTATATATTTTTTCTTTTTTTATACAATTTTTCGCATAATGACAAAAGTTTCTACTATATATACATATATAATTTATTTTTTTTTCAGTTGCTTGGCTGCTAAAGTTGGTCTTGAGAGCCATTACCCGCTGCCTCTAGCATTGTTGTAATTGTATGCGCATGATTGTCCAGTGTACACCATAAAAAAATACAAAAAAGATGACAATCATTTAATTAGAAACTTTCCCATAGGCTCTTAATTGTACTTGATGAGTGAGTGAATGAGTGAGTGAGTGAGCGAGATAGAGAGTGAGAGAGAGAGAGAGATGTGATCAGATATACACATATGGCTACAGTGATGCAGCCTCCAACCATGTCTATATCTTCCATAACATGCTGGGCTGGTTTAATATGTCGCTGGTTGCTGTTAATTAAGTTGTTTGAACAGGTGAGAAAAAGTTGCTCATATGTAATTATAGTTTTGCCAACTTGTACAATCCCCGACAACGACGACAACTACTACCACTACGAGAACAAGAACGAGAACGACGAGTTCTGGCGAGTTTTGTCGCGGTAGTTTATGAGTTATTATTAGCTGTACAGATCAGGGCTTTGCAGCGGAGCGGTAGCAGGGAGCGAGTGATTTTTAACAGAGCAGGAGTGAAACCTGAAATATTGGAATATCAATAGTTGCGAAACTGCAAAAATTTATGAACAAAATAAGTAAACATCAAATTACAGTCATTCATCTACAAATTAATAGGCAAGCTGATTTTTTTGCAAACCAATTTTGACAGGCAGAAAATATTCCATTTGAAAGGAATTCATTTACAGTTGTGAAAAATCTTTATTTTATCAAAATCGGTTGAATTTTGGGAAGTAAAACGGAAATCGTCACTTAAACAACGAAACAAGCACACATATGCTTTACATAAAATCAAAATACACACATGCAAATATTATAGTTTAGCATGCCACCAGCGAGTCACAGATTGACAAGGAGCTGTGCGAAAGAGAGAAGATTGCATGTTTTACTTTGTATGCGCTTCGCTATTATTTTGGTAACTGTATTTCTGTTTGCAATTATTTTGATTATTCGTACATTGATTGAGTCGGCTGCTGACCATACATACTACATTTATTAAATAGCCAACACAAGCATATTAAACTTGATAGCGACATATCATTTATTATAAAATATTCGATACCGGAGTGCTCCAGGATGTAGCCCTTACACAAATTGATCATTCACACATTTATCCTCCGTAAATAGCCTCCTACAACAAAATATATTTTATTCAAAGTCAATATCTACGAAAGGCCTCATGTGCCATACACATAATTTGTTTCTCGGTTTGCTGCTTTTGTGAAGCTAGAAATATTGTTAAATCAAAAATCAACTGTAGCGTGCGGTGCAGATATAATCACTGAAGAAACAATAATTTGCGTGGAACACTGTAAGCAGAATACCTTCTTTATATTGTAGTTGAAAATTTGAGAAGGTGGAGAAATCTTTTCTAGAACAGACTCTCCAAAGGGCCATCGAAGTTGGACGACAAATCGCCCTGCTTAACAGTAATCATGTTTCCGGAACAAGTAGAAGTCACAAAAGAGTCGAATATAGCGAGTAGTCACTCACAAGTGTCAATCGATAAGAAGCAGAAAACTTATTTACTTTGGAACGAGCCTTCTATTCTGGCCGAATACGATGCACCAAAAGCTTTAAAATACCAAGATATTAATCGACTGTCCAGATCTCTAATAAATTCACGTTCCGCTTTGAGTACATCATCGGACATCAAGTGATTTGACTGAGCACATTTTTGGACGTCATTTACATCCTTTCGACCAACGTCTTCATTAGCTTGTTTCGTCCACTAAAACGTTTTGCTAAATGTGTTACCAAATTTACCGATAACGATGCAAAACACACTTAGAAGGAAATAAACCGGCTCTTATTCTTCGATTTTCATCAAATCTAAACGGTGTTCAATTTAGAATTGTGGACTCCAATTTTTTTTATTGCGTTTGGATTAATATAGCATGTCATATAAAAAAGTCGTTTACGTAGATTTCAATCAATAAGAAAGTATTTTACGTCTAAATGGAATACCCCTCCAGTATATTATGTAAGTGACGGATGTACATCTCCATAGCAGGCAACTTGTTGTTTACTTTGGTATGCTCCGTTCATAAAATGGTAACTCGTAAGGTGGACTTCTTTTTTATACTCTGTTCGTGGTAATGTAACAGTCAAAAATGGATGGATGAGGTTTAGCAACCTCACAAAATATTCCTTTTCTTGATCAGCATCAAAAGTTGAGTCGATATTGCCATATTCATTTGTCTGTCAATATATGAAGAATATAGCCACGAGACGTGTGAAAAAATCGATTAAATCGTAATAAGCGATTTTATTGATGTAGTTGGCAAGATCAAAATAGTTTATAATCGGTTATGATACGACTAATCGCCTACGATATAAACTATCGAATCGTATAGAAACATTGAATTGATACTTTGATCGATTATTTGCGATAAAGTAACCTTCATAGCTACTCGTAAAAGAGACTTTTTCCCACCAAAAAAGAAAAGGGTTATTCGCCAATACTCTAGAATCGATATTTTCACAAAAAAAGTATAGGTCTAATGTATATCTGAACACTTCTGAACCTCCACTTTAAATATTTAGACTCCACTAAGTCTTGGTCCGGTAATATAGACGAGCTGGGAGCACGTTGTACGGCAGCCCATTAAAAATCTCTCCCCCATTTTCCAGTTTTTGTATTAAAACTTTGCTTTCACTTTAGCTAGAAACACCAAATTTGATATTGATAGTTTTTGCATTCAGATCGGACAACTATAGAACAAAGCCCCCATGCAAATCTATGTTTCAAGTTAATATTCTTAGACTGGGACTGAGAGTATTACGTAGTCAAGCACAGTTGATCGCAGCAATTTTTTTTTTTTTTTAGTCAGCCAGTGAAGATCTTAATACTATTTTGGATAATTAGAAAATATTTATTATTTTCTATTAAAGCACGGAGCTGGAGCTAAAGTAGTGGCGCATGCATCGAACCGAAGCGGTACAACTTTTAAAATAGCCTCATTCCCAAGCCCTGGTAGAGATACTTGCATTCCTAATAAATAGAGGCAATGTCAGCTCGACTCGTTTAAGTCCGCCACCTTCCATAGCAAGAAATTAAAATTCCGATTAAGATTGCCAATTGGTGATTAGTACAGCTGAAACAATTAAATATCATGGCGTCTAAGTGTACTTCAGATGCATTGCTTATGAAGTTGGCACGGCATGGCATGGCTTGAAATGGCCTGGCCTGGCGCTGTCGCAGCTACGTGACGCTCCAACGAGTCTTGGACCGAATGAACAATCCATCGATCGATCGATCGCTGATATATCGCAACGAGTATTTGCAGCAATTGCTGTATGTGATTTCTTTTATTTTTGTTTTATATTTTGCAGTACGATTTTCCCTCATGCGTCTACTTTTTTTCATTTTTTTCGTTTTGTGAAATTGTCATTGCTGTGACGCTATCGCTGGCGACAATCGCAGTCGCGTCCGATTTGACTGATGAACGCGATTTAATCAGCCGCGCACATTGGAGCCAAGCAGCCAAGCAGCCAAGCAGCCAAGCGTCCAATTCAAGCCATGCAAATGCATACACTACACTATACTGAACTACCCTACTCTAGTCAATGTGGGCGCGGCTCTAGTGAGACGCCATCGCCATTGCTATCGATTGCTTGAATTGCATTCACATACGCTGCTGCGTATTTAATAGATGACATTCGATCTGCGCGCGCTGATAGATACACTTCAATTGCGAAACTCAGAGAACTCAGAAAATCTGAGGAATGCCGCATGTAATGCCTCTAGTGCTGCAAATTTGATGTTTTCAGGCATGTATGGCAATGAATATATCACGCAAAACTAATACGTTTGCTAATGATAGATACATGCATGCAATCAAAAGCCGCTTTCATAGATACTTTTATACGCGTACTCGCATGCACTGCGAAATAAGCTTTTTGCAAATAGTGTTTTGTTAGTTTGTATTTAGTGAACGACAAAGTATGGCTACAAGACGCGCAAATAAGTGTCAAATCCCGCTGGAACATGTTTGTCCACATATGCAATTCGCAGTTGAAAAAAAGTATCTTCAAGAAGCATGCAGTCTGGCGTCGCGACTTATTAGAATTGAACACTGTAAAAGCGACACGGCGGCGTCGTCCTTTAACGCTTTTAATACTAAATAAATGTCTGTGTGAATGGCATATATGTTTTCATGCGAGGGTTGTAACACTCGACAGTTAGTTTCGAAAATATAAAATTATAGGCAAAAAATACATGAAAGTGTAGGATAAAATTGTTGCATTAAAAGGATATTGCATTAAATTGTTTCAAAGTGCAATTAGTATTGGATATCATTTGTACGGAATTAAAGAGTTTTTCATATTATCAAAGGGTCACAAAGTATTTGACGCATACCATCAAAAGTACTATTAAGTCTAGAAGATCTGTTAAAGAGATAGTACATCACCTCATATTATATCTCAACTGGTGCTACAGATATTAAGATCAATAGATAATCAGACAGAGACATCCAACCGACATGCTTTCTTAGAAGCACACGGTTTCGATACCATTGAGTCTCACCACACTTAAAACACCTCTAAGTTAATTTTGGCTAAATAAAATTTCTAAAGAAGAGCTGCTTTTGTGAATCACAATTAGTGAGACGTCTCAACTCTAGCGATATCCTTTAAAAGAAGATTGTCCAATAATAAAACGCGATACTGGGCTAGGTATCTGCTTCAATAGCTTTTGTAAATGCTTTGATAATGTCGAAAATAACAAACAATTATCGAATGCACTGTATTTGGCTAATAGTAGAAAAGGACTCACAGTGCTTAAGAGCCCATATCTAAAAAAAACTAACAGAAATTTATAATACAAATTAAATCCATATCGAAGTTCTTAGCTAAAATGAAGTGATACATGCAAGGGAAGATACAATGTAGTAGAATTAGAAGAGATTTTAGGTTTATACACTAGGTGATCATACGCCTAACTGACGACTTGGGAGCATTCATGAGCATTTCATGCCCAATGGAGGAATGTCACAATGCATTGAAAAGTTATTTTAATATTCTTTAAAATCATCACACACATAGATTATCCGATATAATGGCAGATTCTGTGGAGCGATTAAGAAAGTTTATTCGATTTGAAAAGTTAATATTCATAATTAACACATATTCGAGTATATTAAAAATTAATTTTTGACATTATTAGCCTGTAATTAGAAACAGCTGTACTATCTATTGACGTCATATAGATGGTGCATCTTGATGACGCTGCCTTATGTTCCGAGGTAGCGCCATCTTTTGGTAAAGTATGCATATATGGTACAAATTGATGCATTATGGGCGACCTACGTATGTATGCGGCGATTCTAAAAGTTCAAGTTTATAGTTTTCGAGACATCATTGTTCAAATATACGCAAAACTGTCACAGCTATACCGAACCGACTTTTGATGTTAATCTAGAATATGTACAGTTTATTGTGAAAATTCGACCACGAATGGTCAAAATAGGTAACATCGTATACTTATATACTATACTATTTTTATCACTTAGTTTGTAACACTTTAAAGGAAGCAACGGAGATCCCATAAAGTGCAATATATTTAATCTTGAACTATTCGACGATCTAGTTACGTCCCATTTGTGATGATGTAAATCTATCGCTCGATAGATATGATACGAAGGCTTCGCAGTGGAAGTTAAAACGAAGCAAATGAATTACATCAGCGTATCTGGAGACTCCGATTAATTCTAACAGAGTTGCGGCTGTTTCTATTAAAAAATATTACTACAAAATGTGAAAGCATGAAAATATTTATTAATAAGTATCTTTAAAGCATCGTAACCATAATCTGCTTATATACATATATGAGAAAACTGAGCAAATTTCAACCTGTTACCGAATCGATATTCACAAAAATAGAACTGAATTGATTACGCCTAGAAAAGAACACAAGATCGATTGAAGCCGCAAAGTTATTTACAGAAGAGAAACTACAGACAATATCTGAAGAAGTTTTAATTCGAATGTAATGAAATCAATTGTATTAAAAGTGTAACCTGAACGCTGAACTTTTAATTCCCATAGTTTACAACGACTTGACTTATGAATCCTTTAACATATTTAAATTCCTGCACAAACTGGATACATGTGAAGAGTATAAACGCTCCACTGCTGCTGATGCCTCTGCTTATAATTTCTTCTTCGTCTGCAACTTCTTGGACGATGTCTTCACTCTCGTCCGGCTGATTATGCTTTAGCCACTTGTCAACATGCAATGACAACACACTCGGTGCCCCACAGCAAAGAACCCATGCAAGCGCACAGACTCCAAACGCAAACTCCAACCGACGAAATATCGAAGAAGTCAATTGATTGCTCTGCGCTGCTGGATGCGCTTGCTTCGATAAGAGTTGCTGCCACAACTCACAGACTCAACTGAATACACTACTTGCCGCCTTTTTTTTTTTTTTTTTTTGTTCTTTTTTTTTTGTTTGTTTGCTGAGGCAGCCAGTTTTGTAAGTAGTAGAAACGCTCTAAGCGTTAAAGCCCCTTGCCATCCAATGGCTTGAGTTGATCATCATTAAGCGAACGTTTTGTATAAATTATGCTAATGATGCTTCAATTGATTTGTAATAAAAATCCAAAACGTTGAAAAATAAGATAAATATCCGCAAAACACGCACTTTAAAGATACTCGTTGCGCACTAAGTTGTTGTTCTTCTTGGTTGTTGTTGTATGTTTAGATCAAATTTATATATCTTATTCTGGTATGCATGGGAAAATTTACCACGCCTACTCGCTGCAATGAGATTTTGAGTTGTTCTAATTAGAAAACTGCCACATATGTTGCACATGACTATAAACTCTATAGCAATGCTTAACCCTCTAACTCCTCGCACATCATCAACAACCCTGCGCTGTGTTCATAGATTGAAACAAGTTCAAGTTGCACTTTAACCCTTCTTTTGGGCATAAACATTTGGCAGCGTGGTTTGGCTCCAGCTGCCGCAATTAATCCCACGACGCCGAAAGCAACAATATCACACATGAGAGAGACAGAGAGAGTGTGTGTATCTTTTTGTGTGCTTGTGATTAGATATGTGTATATGTAGCTATGATGTGTCTGTCTGTTTGTCTGGCTGTGTGCTTTCGCAAAATTGAGAAAACATGCCTAATTTCGTGTAATTGCTATTTGATTTATTGCCATCTAGAAAATTTGACTTTTGGCGCAGTCTGCGCTGCCAGGAGCTACTCGTACTACATCAAACCCGTTTTTGTTACTACCGCCACAGGACTATAAACTCATATATGCGAGGGAAGACTGATAACTAACTAGTTGGCTTATGTAATAAAATAAACACTTAATTCAAAATAAAGTTAGGTTAGGCCCATTGTGATGCCTATTGTCTTGGTTTTTATTTTGGCAGAAAGTATCGCAGTTAGTTTCGTTTGAAATAGAGAAACATATCAGATCCTCCAGTAACAGATTTGCCAATCTCTCCACGTCTTCAAAGAATGGTTTCTCGATAAGTCGGGTATGTTTTCTAAGTAGTGCAGAGCACATAGTAGGTGTTGGGTACATTCCATATTCTATTCATCACCAGACAGAAGTCCTGATAGGAGACGTGCGTCCGTTGGGTCATTTGGCCAATGGTACAGTGCACTTTTAAGGATCCCGTCAACATACTGATGATATTCTTCTTCCGCTTCGGCTAATACTAGTTAATCCTAATAGAATCTCTTAAAAATGTCAGTGTATATATTCACTGCAAGAGCCGCTGACAGTGCTGATCCAGTCATGGAGCACTCGTCCACCATCTCGTTACCTAATATGCTAGAAGCGCCAAAAACCCAGATGTGTTCAACTAAGTGCTGTGGAGCTGACCCGGGCGAGCTTGCTTTCTGTGGTGTGCGAAGACAGAGCCCAAATTGGAGCATGTCTGCCGACGTAAATTGTTATGTTCTTTGGAGTTTCCTCAAGGGTGCTATTCAGTTTAACTGACTGCCAGACTGCTCCATAGATCTCTGATCCATACATCTCTGTTCTCGTTTGTGTAGATTAATTATGCGATCCGCCTCTTGAGGGTTCCTTACTTCCTGTCTTCCCTCTCCGGGAAACTTACCTCGAAATTGTCATTCCATTTGAGCTCTGTAACAAAGTAGTCACCCTCCTTGGCCTCAGCCGGGTTCTCTATTAAGTGTAGAATAGTGCTGCGGCTGCCAGTGCACGGTTTAAGAAGATTTAGCTCCGGAGACTGGGCACCTGACTGCTGCGTGCTTTAGGAGGATGCCTACAAGTTCCATATTCATTATGGCAAGGATCGCAAGAACCCGAAGCAGGCTGTTTTTTGTACTTTGTGAAGGTTGAGTTCGTGATATTTGGTATCAGCCACATTTTACAACCCCAACGCTCCAAAGCGTTTCAAAAAAAGATCATTGAAAATCAGAGTTTATTTTTTTATAGTAGAGGGAACATAATACTAAAGAAGTTACCTGTACCAGTAGCCCTATTAGGAAGTAGGTTTACATGGGAGCCTTTTGATACTAAATAATGACGAATCTGTTAAAAATCATTTATACCAAATAAGCAGTTCAAATCTTCTTAAATATAAATAGATCTCCATTCGAAAATTGAAAAGTGGACGATGGATTTGTATCACTGCACGAAATACGATTTTCATCATTTCTGTGCAGTTAAAAAATTTTATACAATAAGATGTTGGTGGCAAAATAATAACGCTTTATAATATGTTGGTGTTGAGGACATTTATTTCCACGGACGTTAACTTATCATCCTGCTCTCATACATGCAATTATGTACTACTTTGATATGCGTTGTTTTAATGTAGCATACATGGCGTCTATTAAGCTGGGTTGGGTTCTCTTCTCAGTATTTGTATCTGCCTTTCTCTTCTCCTACCACAGAATCCATTAAACGCAGCGTTAATTTCCTTAGAAGCATTGCAGTCGGGATGACTTCGTTGCACATCTTTACATGCGTTGACATTTCTGACGTCGCATTAGAGATTGATGAGCTGCAATTATTTTGCAAAGTCATAAGAAAACTGAACCGAGCCGGAGGATAGGTGTCTAACATGCGCTGCTAATGAATTAGTGGGCGTGGCATATGAGTCGTGCCTGCTAATGTTGCATATTAGTAAATTAAATGTCAGGTGTGCATTGACTTTAATGAAGAAAGTTATTAGAAGCTCCTGCAAATTTCTTTAACTTAAACGCCTTTTTTAATGGCACAGTAGCAAAGGAGTTGCCCGTCTGCCTGCAACTTAACAAACACACACAGCTTTAGATACATTTACTTATATACCATACATACACATAGGTACAGCATATCAAAAACTTCATATGGCAGCGAATGGCAATAACACAAATTACGCAGCATATGGTGCCAATGATGTTGCTGGCCCTTTTTTGGTGGCAACAAAACAATTCAATTCGTAGCAGTGGCAGTGGCAGTGGCAGTGGTAGTGGCAGCAGCAATGGCAGCCAAACGGCAACACTTGGTGTATTGTATCTGAATGTGGGTAGCGCACCCATGCCTCTATGTACATATGTATCTGTGTGCCTTACAAGGCTTCACTTTCGACTCAATCCTTTTCGCTATTGCTGTCACTGATTTTAATGCCTTTATGCCAACTGCTTCGCAGCTTTTCCAATCCAGATACACTTACACAGATACACACACATAGAGTACAACCTCACTTCATGCAACTCCTTTTCGTCTTTTGTGGGCTCTGTTTTTCAAAGGGAGATTTTTATTTTTTAATCTCAGGTGACGCCGCTTGGGTGTCGTAAATCAAACCGACTTTGTACCATATAGAAAAGGGTTCAGCTTTTGCATTGTATCTGAAGTAGTACATATCGCTGTATGTATGTGTATGTGTGTGTGTGTGTGTACTTATGTATATGTGATAATTGAGTTGTGCATGTGTGTTGCTGTTGTTGAGAAATTGATATGCTGAAAGATTGTGAAAGTTCGGAAAAATTTTATTTGAATTATGATTTCTATTGAAGCCACAATTGTAGCATAAGAATGGAGAGATGAGAGACAGAGTGTTACAGATGTTGAAAATGAGCAAAAATAAAATAAATACATATAAGAAAAAACAATACATTTTGATAAAATTCATGTCATGAAAAAGCTTTTCATTCACAAAATTAGAGTTGGTAATTAATCCTTATAAAAGGCTTAGCAGATTCATTCCAAAGTCTGTCTATACAAAGCCTTACTACCTAGTTAAAAGTTTATAACTTATCCATTAAAAACAATTATAGTAAAAAGGTAGGTCTTTCTTGGTCTGTCGCTAGTTGGAGGGCTTTGCTCAAAATTACATGGATCATTTATAGTTTGCTTCGTTTCACGCTTCCAGTTGTAACTATGAATTGCGTCATCAGTTTATCAGCAAACAATTCGTTGCACCATGTATAAATTCGAACGTTAGTACACTTTTTTAGAATCTTAAATCACCAACTTGGGAGATAAATGTTCGAAGTGAGAAAAACATAGCCCCCGAATTGGCCATTGACGCCGTCGATTAATCGGTTTAGACCCTGCGCGAAGAGGACTTTTGGTCAATTGGTAGCCGCGATCATGCAGTTTAACACCTCTTGATTATTTTCTCTGATTTATATCAACAAGCTAGCCACTTTAGACAAGCTCGAGGCCAACATTCGTGAAGCCAATCCAAACTTTGGATAGAGTCGTCAAAAGTTGGACCCAGCAAATGTTGCACTGCTAATGTAACCGAGGTAGTCCTTTGAATGAGCTCTTATTCCATACATAATAGCATCATATTGACTGATAAACATAAATAGAGTATCAATTTGATATCTCACACCGTTGCTGTTTTATTTACCAATCTTTGTTTCGTATCATACTTATGTGGTGATCCGTTGCAGCACACTCTATCAATAAGCTCTATTGTTAGCAATTTAAACCAGACCCAAAGCTATGAAACTAAAACATTGTACGTTGTCTACATATTTTTATTATAGAGTGGGAGCTTTACTATATAGTGGTCTGATATAGACTAAGACACATCTTTGATTTAATTTAATAAACAACGAAAATAAAAATTGTTTATAAAAAACTCCATAATGGGAGTAGATTTGTATCGATGCTATCCCTTAAAGTGGAGTTGGCACGTTCAATTAATATACTCTGCCTGAATTGGGAAAAGGGGATTCTAAATATCAAAGTTTGGAGGCAGTAATGGAAGTTGTCAAAGGACCAAGCCTCAGATGTGCTTGCTTTGCCGCTCTTTCATGATAAATTCCAGAAAAAAGTGTTCCAAAAATCGATGGACAGTTGGAAGTGGATTGAGTGATTATATTTGTTCTCAACTAAAGCTAACAAGTAACAAGTAACAAGTTTTTACTTTTTCGCACTACTTTTTGTTTTCCTTCATCAAATTAGATGCATCAAATACTTTAAGATAAAAAATTTATTGTACTATATAAATGCATGACTCTTTTTTGATGGCTAAAAGTAATCAAGGTTTTAATGCGACACGAATCGTGTGAATAAGTAACCACATGAAGTGTAATTCATATTTTGAAACTTACGGACCAAGAAGTTTTCATCGATTTAAAATATTTTCAAAGAACTTTAACAATTTTTTTTTATATACAACCTGTAGATGGATATTCAACTTGAAAAGGATCGGAGTGTTATTATTATATTCTCAGAATATATGGCACATACATTCTGACCAGGAGATTTATTTGAACCAGCAGATGCCTAGCTACCAAGGCAATTCATTGATTCAGCTGTAGAATAGCAAAGGGTCGGAGGAATAGGCGAAAATATTAGCTGCCTATATTCGACTTTGACACAAAAATAAGAAATATTGTATAAGTATAAGTAAAACTAAACTTTATGACGTGTCCTATTAATGCGCTGCAAACTTTGTAACAAAATTAGAATACTATTTACATATACATTGACAATGAGTGTTTTCCGGAACTGTTTTAAGTTTTCAAGCTTTTTCACTTGAACTTCAGAACAATGCCGAAGTCCCGCGGTGCGCATCCGCCATTACAATAAAGTATTATAAAATTTCTTAATGGCGAAATAACAATTTTGTTAACAGAAACAAACAACAAAAGACACTGTGAAGTTGCTTTCACAAAACGAAGGGATGCACACAAATGCGGTGGTGTGGTGTGGTGTGGTATGGTTTGGTGATGTGTTTTGTGCTACAGAGAAAGGCGACACTAATCGCCGAATGAAATTAAATTTACGCAAAAGTTGACTGTGAAAATATTATTAGAATACCAATTGTATTTACTGTTAAAGGGGGCAAAGCGGGTAAAGGGTTGCAGGACGCGTGTGGCAGCCACATTTGACAAAAGACAGCCGCTCGCTTGAAAGGCCACAGAAAAAGAGGCATCTCAGTGCAGAATTAAGAACAGAGATACCGGAAAGTGTTAAACATGCCAAGGAATTTGTTTATTGGTTTTGCGCAGCAAGCAGTCGAATCGAAAGAAAGAAAAATAAGCTGCAGAAGAGTAGCTTAATATAGCGCAGCACTTAAAGTATCTGAATACCTACTAGGAGTAGTGGCAGCGGCAATAATTACGCTAAAGGATAATAATAAAATTGCTGTTGTCGGCTCGCCTGCACTTGAATTATTTTATAATTTTAATTGCAAAACGTCGCGCAGGTTTAATTAAAATCTAATGCGCCACTTAGATATAGTATCTAATTCTTCTACTGGCTTTCTCCCACCACTGAACTTCAGTTTGCGAGTTATGGACATTTTCATTAATTTTCTAAAAGCCTAAGTAGCCTGGTCTGTTGTCTGGCATAAGGACAGACAACCGTGCTAATTTTTAATTAGCTGCGCATTTATAATTCCTTGCATAAAATATAAACGTAGAACTGCAGAATTCCAATTGGGATACATAACTAAAACATAACCTCAATGTTAAGTTTTTTTAGTCGTTTCATTTTTCCATTTCAGTTCTTCGTATAATTATCATTAAATAAAAGTTAATTGACATTTTGAATGTGGATATTGTGCACATGCAAATAAATGTGACAAAAGTCAATTAAACAAAAAGCATCTCTATCCACTTCTCACTCCATAAGGATAAAACATTCCGAGCAGCGCGCGTTGAACGCAAATTAAAACCCGAATTGACAATAATTTAACACTCTTTACAATGAGATACAAACAACGAGATACAGCATACATACCAGTAGTATATGCTGAATGTATGTATTCCAATTCCAATCTACGAGTATGCCTGGCTACATTTATCCATTTAGCTATGCACAGTGTTGGGTTTGGTTCTTTTTTTCTCTGTTGTTGTTGCTGTTGTTGTTGTTGTTGTTTTCGTTTTTGCTTAAATAGCTTTTTAACGCCAACTGACAGCTGAAAGTTAAAATTGTCCGCTTATCAAATTGTTGTCTACTAGCGAAATTATTTAAATATTCGCTGCTAATTAGACTGTGAACACAAATGCGTTTATTATTATCAGCATTCACAGTGACATTTCATTTCAATTGAATGCAATGCGTTCCGATACGATCCGATGCGATGCGATGCAATGTGTTATTTTAGTTGTTATATGTGGTAGTCCTTGATATAGTATATATTTTTAATGAACACTATTTAGAAGATGTCGATTTTTGTGGCATATAAATAGGTGGAACGTCGTAGAAATATGTTGCATGTGTAGGAATGCATATTCATTTTTGACCATAGCTAACAGGACTCAAGTATTGACTATAAACATGTTCAAATGTAGGTGCCCAGGCCATATGTTCTTCACACACACACACAGCTCTTTGCATTAAGCATATGAATTACACAAAAAATTTCATCGTTCTACGTTCTTCGCCCATATCAAAGAGCAATGCAACAACATTGTACCTGGTTTTGTTGTCTTTCTGCTTATTGACCGCGCACACAAGCAGCTCTTTTCATCAAAAAGCGAAATTTAGATAAACAATTTCATTGTTCATTGTTATATTTCTGCGTATACCGAACAGTAAAATAATAAAAGTTTCGTATGTATTAGTGTATGGCACACACTTCCATTTGAAACTGTTTAGCTAAATCATACATAAGTATCTGAATCAACAGTTTCAAATCTTCATTATAATATGTTATACAAAAGCAGACATGAGTGCTATATCTTCAACGGTTTAGTTCTCCCAATTTTTAAAAAGTGACTAACTAGGTACGAAAAATCATTCTCTGCCAGGTGTAGTGTACCGCACAACTGACCATCCCAGTTAAATAAAGATGAAGCTCTTTGTGCAACGGCATTAATGAGGAAAATGTTGTGGTGTACTTAAAAATACATGGTGTACTTAAAAATAGACAGTAATATTCTGAAGGAACTAAACGAAACCATAAAACAACAAGAATAGAGAGAAACCTGCCAAAAATTTAAAGAGCTCAAATTGGCGCTTTTGCAATCTTAAATTGTGCCTAGAGTCACAGTTTAACTAAACGTCCTCTGGCCAGAGGAAGAAAGCAAGAGAAAGAGGAAATAGCTTTGAACAATGCAAATGTTAATGAGGTATTGCAACTACACAGAAAATTGAGCTATATTTAATTGTTTGAAACAGATGTAATAAAGCAAACTTTTCAATTGTAACTTCAATTGTCCTTTAAGATTTACTCAGACTTTGAATATATCATGGGCGGATTCAGAACGCTCACATAAGGGGAACTCTACTAAAACAAACCTCATGATGTTCCCCTGGATCCTTCAATGAATATATCAAGAATATATTTAGAGGACGAAAATAATGCATATGGATTTTTTCCTAAGGTATTGATGGGATATGCTACGTCTACAGACGATGCAATTTTGTTTCAATCTTTGAGACTTAACATATTGTGAGCCGTCTCTGAAATGAAATACCTCGGTGAAATCCTCCATTCCACAGTGCTATCTTTAAGACAGCCTTTCATCTAGAGATAGAGCACATACGCAAATGAATATATGTGAGCAAGCAATACTTTAATATCTACGACTTACCTTTTGCTTAAAAACTCACTCTGAAATCTGGCAGAAAAGTTTATTTTATATACTCTTTATACAAAGTGTGAACAGTATTTTAATTTACACATCATGTTTGTAACGCCATAAATAAAGTAGCGAATTCTCCATAAATTAGCAACAAGATAAGTCGCATCGTTCTAGACATGTATGTATGTCTGTCCGTTAGTTCAGGGGAGAATGCAGAACGCTCTCCCCAGTTCTCCCCCTGGATCTGCCAATGGTTAGTGTGTTCGTTCGCGCCTTATTCCATCAGTTTTTAAAATATTGGTTAGAAAGTTGGTCTGGATACTTTCTATAACTCTAAGCTTATCAAAATGACCATGATTTACCCATTAAAACGTTAAGCTGCCAAACAAAGTGTGAAGTGTATTAAAGCTTCGGTTCCACTTTGCATTCGGTTACTCTGCGTGAGCATACGCGAAACTTCCACATAAATCTAAAATGCTTGGGACTAAGTGATCTTGTATGTGGTCAAATCTTTAAGTTTAATGTGCTCTTGGAACGCCCTCTTGCAATAATTTCACTCGTATAAACGCCCAATTTGGTGTTTTTTAATTTATACTTTTTTGTTTTTCATCTTCATCTTTCATAGTTTTAGAGAACTTGGCTTTTTCATTAATTCCCTACATAATCGCTATTGATATCTAGCGTGAAGGATATCCGAATCTGTTAAACAGCAAGCAATATCTGGAGACACTGCGGTTGCTTCAAAAAGACTTCGGAGACGACCTCACTTCCATCTAGCTACGAAACCAACTCAAATTGAGGGTTGAGCCTAGAAATCTTCCACATAAAAGGGTTTATGTGATAACAACAACAAGTAGCATTTATTAGTGGAACACAAACTGTGCTGATGACTCTATATAAAACACCATCTACTTGAATTGCAACCACCGGCACTATTCTGTGCTATATCTTTTCTCCCCACTGGCAATGTTCTGGAGATAATTGCATTGAATTGAATAATTGCATATTTTCTGGCATTTCATGAAGATATTCTATAATACAGTTCTACATTACCTACATTAATGCTGTTACGGAAATGGCTATACTGCACTAATAGAGTTGGAACGAATTAGTACTACGATGTGCCATCTAGATGGAGTCAATATAGGACACAAATAGCTCTATTCTAGGCGTGCTAGACATAGCATCGATAAGTTTTGTCTAAACTGAACCTGCGTGTGCATTGGGCGAATATAAAAATCTTAGCTTGAAGGTTCTAACTTTCATGTTCTCCCGGAATTAGTTACTCAAATACATGAAGGACGGATATACTATCGACTTGACTTGTAATACTGATCAAGAATATAAAAAATGGTTTACCAGGTCTGTCACGCCTGCTTCAAACATTTGCACCAACTTAGTATGCCATTGGTTCTCCAGGGCAGCTTTTTTTAAATTATTAACAATTGTTTTGAAAATTCAAGTTGCATGTTTGAGCTATGTAAGTATTATATATATATAATACATATCTATATAGCCTCAAGTGCAGCATGTGGCATTAACATGAAATAAAAATAAACAACTACATATAAACGAGTATGTACAATAGTAAAAAACATTGTCGACATCTATCGGCAACAATGCACTGACAACTGAAATGTCCGATTATTTTCCATAATTCACAAATAATAATTCAGTTTATTTTATTTTAATTTTTATATTTCATTGTTATATGTACATATATATGTGTGTGTGTGTGTTTACTTTTTTTTGCAAACAACAGCAAAAACAATAAAATGTCGAGCGAAGTCAAATGCATACAGATACAGATACATAGATACATGCATTTGTATCTATGTATCTGCAACTGAGTGTCTGTGTATGCGTGTGGGTGTGTGTGTGTGTGAGTATCTGTTTTTCATATTATTGTATTTTGCATTCATTGCATTTGTCGGACGGATGTTAACTTCCACTTAAATGGCTTCGTTTCCGCTTGTCGTTTATTTTATTTTAATGTACATAATTTTTCAATTTTTGATTTTTCATACAAACATTCAAACAATCCGTTCTTCCGTCCGTCTGTTCGTTCGTTCGTTCGTTCGTTCGTCCTGTAGTCATGCTGCACAGTGTAACTTGTTCGTATATATATATATATATATATATATATATATATATATATATATATATATATATATATATATATATATATATATATATATATATATATATATATATATATATATATATATATATATATATATATATATATATATATATATATATATATATATATATATTTATTGTATTTTGTTGTTGCTGGCATGCATTTCATTATTATTATTATTTGAAAGCGCGTTATTTAATTTTCTCTTTCATAAAGCAAATAAAAAATACTTTTTTAATAAAACATTTTATGCAGATACAGTCGACTACTGATATAGACAGTAAAAGTTGGAGATTTAGCAGCGTGAGGAAATGGTAAAATAGCCATCAGCGTTTTTTACGTTTTTTCTGCTTAATTTTGCAATTTTCACAAAGTGAAACGCAAAGCAGCAACAGCAGCTGCAGCTGCAACAATGCCATTGGCTGAACTCCCTGAGCTATTGCAGTGCACCCTACACAGCTCTAACTGCTAGACTAAAGCTACTGCTCCACCCCACTCCCAAACTCCCAACGGCAAGCTGTCTGTCATTGGATATGTATACAGTTGCAGCTAGACGCAGATACAGATACACAGATACATTTCAAAGTATCTGCGTTTGCATTGTTTATGCAATTTTCCCGGCGATGCGCGTTTCAATTAAATATGAAAATTTGTCAATTATTTTCGCCATACATGCCACGCCATGCATTATTTGTTTAATTTTTAAACTGACTGATTTCCATTCAAACTTCTCATGAATTTCATGTTTGTCTATAGAAAAAGAAATTGTATCTATAAAAGGCCACATTATGGTAAAGGGGGTAAAAGTGGAAAAACTCAAGAAAAGCAAACACTTCGAATGTAATTCTAACAATTTCCATTTGTCCTGCCTTAGTCATTAATCATTCGCACGTCGCTGCACGATGGAAACACAGCAAAAGGGAGAGCGTGTCGGTTGACAGCAGGACAAACGGACAGCGAGCAGCAGAAGCACAGATGCAGCTATACAAACTGGGAATTAAAGGTTTAAAAATACAAATAAAATGGATAATCTAACAAACTACACGTTGTAATATAATAGAGAGAGAGTTTTGGTAAGAACCAAATTTACTTTGGTTACTTTTTGTATTGCTCACCATTTCCATTCATTCATAGCATCCACCAACACGCGTGAGCTAACAAAAGTTCGATACGTAATGTTATGTAATTCACAAACACTCGTATAAAAGCTTTTATCAATTAAAGTCTTTCAAATTTCAGCAAGATGAAAAATAAAAAAAATAAGATTAAGTTTGAAATGTATGAAAGTACAGTGGAACAAACAGTTTCAGTGACCAAAAAAGAAGACTTCTGGCCAAGAATTGCAAAGTCACGACAATTTGAAACAAGCCGCTACAACAGCAGTCTTACGCATCAGCAACATTTATTGTGCGACAGCATGGAAGGTTTATCCAAGAGTGTTCAATCAAAATCAATTGATAGAGATTAAGGAGCATTGAAGAATACGGCGGTTGGGATAGAACCTCCCGTTTAGCCATTTTGATGTAGCATGTGACACCTTTCGAAACGTGCGAATGAGCATTGGTTCCCCAGTAACACCTAACCTCCCCCGCAAATGTAAGGTATTATCCTGTTTTATCTGTTTTTTTTTTACAGTTTTTAGAGTTACACTACTACTTTACCCAAGAGTAGGACTGTTCCCCTTTCAAGAGAGCGTTCTGGATTCGTCTCTGCATATGTTGATGATGATGAAATTTTTGTATCGGCTCCACTTTTCATCGCCAATTACAATTCGATGCAAAATCCCCTCCTTTTGTGTCGTTCAAGCTACTGATCATAGGTGAAAAAATCCCTTTCCATTGCATTTTGGTTTCAATTTGTATCAATAAGGAGTTTGCTTCTTGCTGACAAGTTAACTCCCAATAATTTAGCTAATTCTTGTAGCGTTTTACATGAATCTTCAGCGAACAATGACTCCAATTCTTCATCTGTGAAGTTTTCCGGCTGCTCAGATCGTTCCTTGTCTTCCAGCTGAAAATCACCACCGAGCAAACCAATTCTGACACGTTTGCTCAGCTAGAGCATGCTCTCCATAAACTTCCACTCAAATTCAATAGTTTTCGGCAACACTTTTCTTTATGTTTTAGAAGTAGAATACCCCGCAAATACACTTTATCCGGCACAAAGTCAGATACTTTATTCAATGACATATACTAAAAACGGCGCTCAATGACAGTTGGTTAACGGGGAATTTAGTTGGAAAAGACGAATATTGCAACTGCTTTAGTCATGCCATTTAGTCTCTTAGTAAACACTTCAAACCAATTCAAACACCCAATAGTATAGTATGTAATTTTCTAAACGCAATAATAAAGACTACCTGTGAAAATGTGAATTACCTTCGAAATATATATGTCAACCCAACTTACCGTACTATTATTACCATCCTCGTAGCTACTTTCACTTCGTTAACGCGTTTTTGTGCTGTGCACTTTGAAAATCTTATTAGAAGCACTCATGCATGTGCCGCAAATTAGTTCACCTTGACGCTTCACTGGATACGAATGACAATCTACACGCTCCACGCACAGATACACATAAGGACAACTTAACAATAAGAAACGCTCAAAAACAATGTCCTGCGAAAAGGCTAACAAAGAGAAATCTTCTTTGGAAAAGACAAAAGGCGGCAAGCGGAAAGGCATCAATCGCCTAACACTCATTCAGCAAACTTTCTACGACTTGTAAGATACTTTAGCGCGATAAAACCAACAGCAAAAGATACGCGCAAGTGTTGCGGCTAAATACCGTAAAGCGTAGCCACAGCCAGAGCCGGAGCCGGAGACAGAGACGGAGCAGGAGCCGGTGTCGAAACTTATGAGCATCGAATTTATTTGCCAAGTAAATTTATTTATGAGTTTCGTTCTCGACCAAAAAAGAACTTCACAAATGCCACAATTGAATGCGCAGAAACAATGAACTACCGAATAGATGTCCGAAATGCCAATAAGAAAATCCAATAGGAAAATCACTCAAGTGCAAACGGAAGCGTAAAACTTCGTCCTAGAGCTGAGAAGATTACCAGGCATACGTAGAGTTGCCTTTGTAGGTAAGTTCACAGGAAATCAGCGTTTAGAAGTATTCGAAAGTAATGCTGAAAGCGTCAGCCAGAAATCGTAGTCATTGGGTAGTATTTATACAATAGTCCGAGAGGCGGCTGCTATGTAATTACAAAATTAATTGCCTTTATTCGCTCTTGAAGAGTTCGACTTCATGTTTTTTTTTTTTTTTTTTTTTTTCGTTAACTTGTTTGTAGCTGCTTGTTCTGCTGGCAATCGAATCTCAGCAGCCTGACACTATAATCAAAATTCTTATACATACTAACCATGGGTATACGTATCCATTGCAGTTTGCTTTTTCCAAAGATAATTGCAGTATCTGACCAAACGTTTCTGTTGCAATTGCTGCCGCTGGCGCTTCCTTCTATAATTACAATTTGCAACGTTTTCATTTGTATTTCGCAAAGCGGAAGCAACAAAGTTGTTAAACCAACTGGATTAAGTGGAAATGAAAGATGTGCAGTAGAATCAAATCGCTATAAAAACTTCAACGAGATAGGCAAGTGAAATGAAAACTTATTCAAAATATTATTAGCAGTAAGGCGTTTGGCTGGAAATACATATACTTGTATGAGTTTACAACTCTTACAATAAACAAAACATAGAGTGAAGAAGATCCTTTAACGATTAGCATCGTCATAAGTTGAAGCTTGATAATAGAAAAAATATGAATGAGCGCCATAGATATTGATGTTTGGCCTCGAGATTGTCATTTTCGATAATTCTATATCAATTTGGAAGAATCTGTGCTGTTTAAGGGTTTCATTTAAATAGAGATTACCCATCTGGCCGAGTTAGGCACGAATAATCTTTATGTAAATAGGCAAGTGCTAATCATTCACACCATTTTTAACCCTCTTAAGCACAACATAGTCGCCGGGCACAACATGGTCGCCATAGTTGCATGGGAGCAGCACGGACGAATGCCATTTTTTTTTCTAAAGTATTGCGTCTACGTTATGTATAAACCAGGTAAGGCCCTCGGCCACTCACAAGGATCCTCTCCCACAATGCGCACTCACTCTCTCTGCTCTGTCGTGCTCTGTCGTGTTCACATTGTAAAGCATGTCGAAAGAGCAGCTCGACGTTAGGCTTGAAACTGTTGTGGGCGCACTTGCAAACATGTTGGCGAGCATCAGTTGAGTATTTTTTTTATAGAATTTTAATTGGCAAAATGTCAAATGAAATATGAATTCATTAATTGCATAACTGCGCATTAATTATTGCAAATAAATTTCTCACTTATTGCCGCTCTCTTTGTGGTCGGTCCTTAGAGCAGAGCTGTCCAAAAGTAGAGCACCCAAAGTGTGAATCATTTCTGAGTCTTAATTTGTACAGTGTGCCAAAATACAACAGCAAAGCAACTTAACTAATTTAAATTTTTAAATGCTTTCGTTCGTATGTATGTGAAAACACGAACATGTTCGTCCCCATTGGTTTATACCTGGACAGCATTATACACGCGAAAGCATTTTCCGTGATAATCCTGTATTAAGTGTTTTTTTTTTATTAGGCAGTTTAAAGACAAAAGACGAATTTCGTCCATTGGTAGAACTCTAGTTTATAGTTATTCTTCGACACGATTATCTTCTTTTGGGTGTTACAAACTGTGATATACTATTTGCACAAAATATAAAATGTATGAAAACGGAGATAAGAGTAATACATATAAACAGAAAATTGAAACAAATCGCCAGAATTTCTTAACCAAACTGTAGGTACTTGCAATATAATATATTGGTTTATATTTATGAATAATGTTCAATCAATAAAATTTATATTGGTCACTTTGTTCGATGAAGATTTACCATCTTTCGGGAAATGCATGATTCCATGCTTATAAATAGAGTGATCTTTCCAATGAAGAACTGCATGAGATGCCTTTTGATGGCCCGATCAGAATCGAACGATCTAGCAATTCAAGCCGGTTTGCAACAAACGAAATAAATGGTAGTCTGATGGGGCAAGAATGGAGAACGGAACAAAACTTTCCATCCAAGCTGCAGAAACTTCTGGCGAGTTATAACTTCTCGCATAGTCATGGTGGAACACGACGCCTTTGCGATTGATTTCTAGCCCCAACTACGCAAGATATGTATTCAAATTATCAAGTTGACGACAGTACACAACCGAATAAATCGTCTGTCTCCAATGTAAAAGTTCAAATAACACCACACCTTTGTAGTTCCACTTTAAAAAGAGCACAATTTTTTATTGGTAAAGATCAGCTTTGAATGTCTGTTGGAGTAACTCATTTCCACAACCCCATTTTTATCACCGATCACGAGGTGCTGTCGTGACATGTCCATTTTGTTACGATTGAAATTAGTAACGACGATATTCATCTGTTTGGTGAGATTAATTTATTTGAGTTCATGAGGCTTGCTGATGAAACCCAGCCTCCGAAGATGATCGCGGGCAGTCAAATGATCAAAGATTAGTGTTTCCGCGATGTCTCGTACATGGTCTTTATCAGCTTAAATAGGCCTTCCAGTGCAAGTAGCAGTGGTTGATGTCATAATCCTTAGCATGAAAGTTGGTGACGAGAGAAAGGGAAAGATAGTGAGCATCAGACAAACCAGCAAATAATATGTGCAACCAACAACAACAAACTTATGTTAGTAAAAATAGGTACATGTCTTTTTCCTAATCTTTTACACACTCGCTCTCTCTCTCTCTCTCTCTCTCTCTCTCTTTCTCTCTCTCTCACTCTTTCACTGTGTCTTTCATTTCATACGCTTATAGAATGAGCTGCTTCGAAGGCGTAGCACAAGAGTCGATAGCGACACCATTAGGTTTTATGATCACATAACTCATCGATCTGCATCTGTATAATATAATTACTGTGCCCGAGAAATTTGTCGTATAATTTGAACTCAGCTTTTCTTGAATAATTTCCTTCTTAACATAAGCTGTAAATGTGATTACTGTTCGTTCCTTGACAAAATGTTTTTATTTTTTTTTTGTTATACTGAAGCTTCGAACTGAAGTTTCTTGTTAGTTTACCCCAACATTTAACTGGAGGTGACCCGATGTTAATAGCCATAAACGGCACAGCGAATTGAAATCTTTTTGTTGTAATTATTTGCTACTTTATTTGCCAAAGTTAATAATTATGAGTACGGATTATCTTAGCAACACATAAGACAAAGTTGATCCTTGTTCTTTAGAAAGTTTCGTTAGAATAGTTCTCATTCCAATTTTCTCTACACATACTCTAGCTCTAAGCTGTTAAAAAAGACTTTCCAAAATCTTCCAAGATAAATGCTGAACATGATTTTCGAACATAATTCTCGCTGTCTGCTCCATTTAATCGCTTCATTCATGAACAAATTTCTAACGCGTAAATAAAACGCAAAAAACTAAATAAGAAATTTTACGAAATTCCCGTGAGAATTTTCACGTTTGCTGTTTTGCATAAAAATCGCGAAAAAGAAAATATGAGAAGTAAATAAAATATATTTGAGGTTATGTAATCCTTTTAATGATACTCAACGCTCATAAACGACATATGCAGGATATGCGCGTCTTTTTTCGCTGAATTATGCACAAAGAAGCATACAGACGAATGGGACAGACATCATTTCCACACCCAGTCAGGAAAAAAATGCAAAGATATAAACTGAAATCCACTTCACACATGGTTTTTCCCCTTTATTTTTTCCGAATTTTCTATTTTTTTTTTTTGTCAACTGTGTACGCTGAAAAGCTTTTGTGTAGCATTTTCTATTTTGTTTAGAAAATTGGTTTCCTTTGCCATTTTGCGGGAATATTGTTTATGCCATTTTGTATGAGCCTGTCTACGAGTTGAACCCGCAGCAAAGCAGCCTGAAATTTATGCTCATATGCACGAGATAAGATCTAAATGTAGCGAATGTATATTTTGATCTTCTATTTTTTTCATCTCTGCTTTTTTGCTTGGATACGTGCTGAAAAGCTGCTGCTGCGAAAACAAACAAGCGACATAAACATATTCACAGTGTGAGGAAGCAAGTTTGCAGCAGGAGAAGGAGCAAGGTACTGCTGCCAAAAAGGATGCGTTGCCGCCTTTAGTCTCGCTGCCTGTCGCCAATTGCGGTTTTTGGCAAAAACTTTTACGCTGAAGGCCTTGCAAATATTTTATCAAAAATGTATCTTTTTTTTTATTTTATTAAGGAAAACTTTTTGGTGCTGAAATTTGCTTTTATGAAGTCTAGAAAGTTTTTACACCAGAGATGAATGACAACTAGTAGCCAATTTGAATATTCGAATATCTTTTGAGATCTGTGCGAGTGTTGTGTATTTTAAATAGAATATTGTAGATTTTGTATCAAGAAAAAAAAAAACCAGAGGGTGAAAAAACTGAAGATTTGAAACGTTGCCATAGAGTAGTTTATTGAATAATATTAGGCAAATGAGTCTAAGAGCTGGTAGCAAATGTTATGCCGTTCATATGAGGACTGGAATGTTATTTGTCGTCGAAGATTATAAAAATGGTTTCCTCATTTTGGAGACAGTACAAATTTGTCTGACTCCTCAAAATAAAACAAAGCTTACTTATCATGTCTATATCAAAAATTGCTTTGTATTGACCTGAAACAGTTAAATTTTTATGATGGCCAGGCAAACATTAGCTATTCTACTGTTTGAAAAACTGCAGCCAATCGCCATGTATATCTTCCCAATGCAGTTTCCATTGAACTGATTTCTCCCCTTGAACATCTTTATACAAAACTTAGCGCCTATAGATGGCCAGAAACTGCTTATTGGCTATATCATTCATTTAGTGGATCACACTGGTTTTTTCAACTCATTCTTGAAATCAGAAGTTGCATCAGAATATATTAAATAGCTAATGAATTTTGATTATCGCGATGTTTCTCAAAACTTTTTCCGATATATATTGGATGAGACGAAGGCATCACAGGTACTGGAACAATGACGAACAAATGGTACACTGTTGCTTCGATTACCTAAACGGAAACTGGTTCAACGATTTTCGGTACCAACAAAAGTTGGCGCATAGTTTTTCCAGTCTTAGATTAACGACATTAGGATGTGCACCCGATACTTATTGAACAGAACTCCTAAGGCGCTAACAGTGCCTTTGAGTCGAGTTTAAACTGGACAACTGCCAAGCAAATATCATATAATTATTTTCCTCAAATCATCCTGCAATATCTTTGGCACCTTCGAACAAATCAGCTTATTCAGCCGACTCATCCTTAAAATTGTATGTTTCTTAGCAAAACTGACTTATGGACTATCTGTCCAATAACTTTGTGCTGATTCTGCTTTGAATACAACGAAAACCATCCTAAATGGAATCTGTGAATATCGGGCTTTGGAGAAATTCGAACACAAACAAGCTGAAAAGATTTGAAACGCGCCTAAAATTGCCGGAAAACTTCAAAGCATTCAAAGAAAAGTCTTAGATTCATAAAGAAAGTAAATAACTTTCTGTCGCATCTTATGTAAACCACTAAGCAAGGATACAAAAATCTATTACTGTTGGCAAAGTTGCTCTACATGATCTCCATCCACAATTATCAAGTGTAAATGGAACTACATGGGGAATGAAGACATTTGCCGGAGTACACATTAGTTTGGAAAGTTTTTGTTTGCCATTCACTTTGGTATTACCAAAAGCGATTCTTTTGCAACGTCCCTTAGAACGCAACTCCCCAGGCTAGCCTCCGAACAACTATTGCGAGGTGAGCAATTGGGTGACGACACTACGGAAGCCACGGATACGATCCCCCTCTCATGACGATCCCGGGTATAACAATGTCTGGAATGACCTCCGAAAACTTGATATTAAGAACATCTGGCACCAGACACTATGCGTCAAACAAGTAAGGAGAACTCTATAGGCTAAATTAAGCTGATGTCACAAAGCAACTAGCTGGCTATCTACTCAGCTCCATTGTGTATTGCTTATGGTTTTGGTTACTACTGATCGCCCCAAAATGTTGATCAAATTAAAACGTTTTAATTTTGACTAATAAAACTGTTATTTCGATGAAATATTTGTTCCTTATACGCATTTTATTGAATTAGAACTAACCCTGCTTTAGCAATAATTCAATCTATCTCTTCATAAATATCAATAACAGTTTATGCAAATTACAAAATTTTGTAACCATGTTGCAACAATGTAGTATGCACTTATTTAAGGCAACTAACTCTTTACGAAAACTTTGACTAGGCCTACTCGCAAGTTATGTGAATGCCAAAAATATCAGCGTGCAACAATCAGAATGCAATGAAAGGCAACAAATCCAAAAAAGAAACTTGACAGCAACACGTAATGGCAACAAGAATACTTGAACAATGTTGCATACACTCGTGTATGAGGACCGCTGTACTCATTCTCTTAGCTAATGTGTACATATATACTCCTGTATGTACTTGTATATAGTTGTATGTATAGCGCGATAAGGCGGCGCACTGCTTGTTGGGCCCCTCAAACGCGTTCAGCCACTCAACTGGCCCCGACAACTCATAAAATACATGACAGGACATTAGAAAATGGCAACGAAGACGAAACAGGCTTCACAACGCATATAGGCAGTAAACTGTTGGGAAGCGGTTAGGGTTGGGTAGCGGAAAGGCAGCAGTGCAACAGGGCATGGCAGCCAAATTGAGCGAGGAACGCGTTTGCGCTGCTGCATGCAACTCGACGGAGACGCCTCCATATTTTAATATGCAACTGCAAATACAGAAATAGGAACACAAACAAACATATAAATGTCACCGTCTGTGGGAGAGCGGATTGTTTTATATTCGGGATTGGCAAAACATTTTTTTTTAGGGGTTGCGTCTATTTAAATGTTGTTTATGCAAGTTGCAAAATTTATTTTTGGTGTACGATAAAAAGAGAAAGCAATATATAATCAAAAGCAACAATCACATTAAGTGTCAGTACGACTACTTGCCTATATCCTAGCTTTCAATTTCATGACTGTCATTCAGCCTATAAAACGTATTGCCTAGTTCGACCATCGTATAAATATATTAGTTTTAGAGCTGCCAACTTGACTTCACAATTTCGATATCAGAATCAAAACAAAAACTAAACAAACGTGCATATTATATTCACGTATTGGAAGATTTGGGTACGTGTGTTAATGAAATCATATATATGACGAGGACTGTACTTCAAGTTCTAGATTGATGGTTTGCTTGCTTTGACAGCCACCAACTGTAAAAAGAAGTTTTAGAAAAAATATCTTTCTCGAGTATTTCAATAAGTTTTCTTCAATGATAGTATATACTGATGAAAACCATTAAGCTATAATAGATAACCCATCATCTTCTGTTACAAAACCTAGTACTTTTGGGACAGTCTTCGCCAATTTTGGCATGCATAAATTGTTGCGTCAATAAAGAGCAGTCATTATATAAATTTATTTAAAGCTTTTGGATCGGATCGACGCAGATTTAAAGCAAAAAAGAATTTTATAAATTACTATACTCATTGGTTCCTCACTCCCCATCTAGTATAGATATGCCGCTCTGCTACTATTATCTGTTTTCAATCTCAAAATTTGGAACGGTGGAAAATAGAGTTAAATGAAGATGCCATAGCTGAGACAGTTGACTATTTTAGGAACGTTTCATATTATTTAAACGAAATCGAATGGCTTGGAAAGAAACCAGTTGAAGCAAACGAGAAGCAACAATACTCTGTATCTGTATAATAATCATTTTATGAGCCGGTAGTTAGTATCGGGTATGCATAAGTTGTGTTTTCTTATAGGACCTAACATTCTAAACATTCACATTCTCAATCTGTTTATTTACATGTGAATGGCAAAACTACGTTCGCTTCATTTAAATATCAACTGTATTTGATGATGATAATAAATATGATATGGTATCGATAATGAATCGATCATTTAATCGAATAACACATTATTCGTTCAGGGCGAATGGCAACATTCTTCGGGTATGACAAAATGTTGACCAGTGGAAAGGCTCTATTACCTAAGCCGCTTACTTATCATACCATCCTCGTATGTAACTATATATTGTGCATGTTTGTGTATGTGTGATTGTCCTGCATGTAGTACTTGCCGCGCGCAAAATGCAAATGCAAATGCAAACTCCTGCCACCGCTGACGCCATTGCCCTTTGACGTTGCTGCGCGTTGTTGCAAACATGAAATGGGTTTATATCGTCGCTAAAATTATTTGACATTTCTTGGACTTTGCGCATTTTTACGAGCGACGATGTTTGTTTCATTTGTCCATTTGTTCTTCAACATTGTAGATACAAGAACGGAGTATTTACACCATGCATTTTAGTTAGAAGAGTGTGTGTCTTTGTACACATACTCGTACTATTTGACTTATTGTGGGCACTGTTTGTTGTGACGTGGGCGTTGCAGCTGACATTTGCCTCAAGAACAACAGCAACAACAACATCAACAGCAACAACAACAAGAAGCAAGAAGCAAGTGTCAACTGCTGTCGCAGACGTTGACAAGAAAACGCCATTTTCTGATTGAATGTCAGAGACATAACAGAAGACACATCACAAGAAAAACCATGTTCACATGGCTTTCACAGCAATGCACACTTTATCTAATAAGAAAAATGTGTATTACACATTGTACGAGTAGGGTATGTACAGAATGCAAATGCAACTTTTACACTTTGGCACTTCTTGAACTGCATTCCAATTGGATATGTTTCGTTCCCATGCAACATGGCTTATCGGAGACGCAAATGGCCGCGTAGCAATCATTGGCGTTGCGTGTTTGTGCGGCATGAAGTGGGTACAAGTGAGAGTAGGCATGGCAATGGGCGTTATAGTGGGCGTACATATAAAACATGACTTTGCATGCAAATGCCAGCGACAATGCCCAACAATGGCGAATTATAATGACGATGTTTATGTTGATGTGTATGGAGCACGCAACTTTTAATCGCAAATTTTATGCATTCAGTTGACATCAAGCGAAATGTAAGATTGAAGATATTATAGCAGCAACAGCATGTAGATACACCCCTGATCAAACTAATAGTTACATCAATATAATTTTCTCTAAATACTGAATAATTGTTTGATTTGGTTGTTCTTAGCAATAATTTTAAATATAAAGAGATTGAGAATATGAAAAGCAAAGGTAATTCAAAAATTTTCTTTTTGCGATTCACTATTAGCGTCACTATAAGCATAAAGTATGCCTAATCAATATAATAAACACACTCTTCACATTTCTTGATTGGCTTTGAACCTAAGAAAAGAAGAGTGGTTACGATTTTCTACAAGCTTTTTTGATATCAAAACCAGTAGAGCAAGCTTGTGATAGACCACCAGAATCCCAATCCCATAGTTGATAACCATGTATAAATGCTCTCAATAAAGATATTTGCAAATAGCAAATATCTCGCTTTGAAACATGGTTGTCATTTAGCACAGAAAATTCATGTAGGACGGACCATTAGAAAAGTTCCTCTGAAGTGTAACACAAAATGCTTCATGATATAAGATTCTACTTAGTCCCCTACTATCTTAATAAGCTTTGATGGCGAAGATAAACGATAATATATATTATGGAGTGTTGTGACGAAGATAAACTTGAAATGAATGTGAGATGCCTTGTTACCAGTTTGAAACAGTAACTAAAACTAAAACGAGTAAGAAAACTTTGCGCATACTTTCTGCATCTCCAAAGTGGCAGTGTTTGTACGGAAAATTAAGTCAATGACTCGAGAAAAAAAAATTATTCATCACATCAGTACAAATCATTAAAAAGCTTGAAAGTATTGTCCCCTTGCGTCTATACTTCGCCATCAGCGAGAATTTCAGTCAATGAAGGCGTTTCGAAGACCATTTCATTCGTTGAAAGTCTAAGTGCAAGCCTCGTTGATGTTGTCGACCGTTCCGAAATGTAGATCTTTAATAGGAGTTTTCAAGCGTGAAAACAAAAAGAAGTGTGGGAAGACATGTCGGGACTGAAGAGAGTCCGGGGAACCGTTGGCACAGCTGAATTGACCAGACAGCTGGGCACAATAAAGTATGTGTGCGCTGATGCATTATCATGGAGAAGTTTTCAATGCTTCGTGATATCGAACCGAACGCGTTGAGAAATTCGATTAGAATTCCGATCCCTGCGATACGTACTCGTAATGGACGAGCCCCCAGCCCATATGTCGAAAAGTAGTATGAACATGGTTTTGGTTTTGATTTGCTCATGCTGGCCTTCTTTGGGGCGAAGGTACGCTGACGTGCTCAGGGACGTACTCAAACAGCCAAGACTCGTGTCATGTGATCACGTTGTCTCAAAAGTGCGATCTCCACAAAAGTCCATAAGTCGATTGTTAGTCACTTAATACATTGAGCTTAGCCCACGCTCTCCGTATCTTCAAATTCATCGTCACTATTTCGTGTTAGTTTTTGCATTATACAAAGTCTCTGCCACTAAACGAAAACTTAAATGACGAACGGAGTTCCAAAGATGTCTCACACGAGTCACATTTTCGTCTGTAGAGGGCATCCAGTGCGTCAACGCTCACCTCACCTCCGGACGGCCTTCAACAAAGATATTGGCCCACCGGTAAAGTTCATCTTTGGAACAGTTTTGGCCACGGTCTTGACATGTTTTTTCGAACGCAGTATTTTTGCTTTAATAGAAAGATTAAATCTTTAACGAGAATTTCTTTCCGAACTCTCCAGTTAATTGGAGGCGACTATTTTTTCGTTCCTTGATATTCTCCGCCACTCATACCTACATTCCAGAATGCGCTGTGACGCATTGACATTACTTTTCGGATAAAACCTACAATATACATCCACCATATCTGTACGGTCTAATCAGAAATAAAATCAGCTCTGTCTAAGTCATATATCTATATATATAAAAATAGAAGTATGTACGTATGTTCCCTATAGACTCCGAAACCGCTCAACCGATTTTGATCAAATTTTGTGGCAATATTCAAAATAGTCCCGTGGGTGATCGATCCTGTGAAGTTTCGTAGCGATTGGATAAACAGAAAATTTTTTGGATTTTTATATAAGAAGGAGCATGTGGAAGGAAACAAGTTTTATTGAGAAAAACAATTTGATAAGGGCACTGATATATTTATTCAAATATATTTTGTCATTCATTAATTTTGACGATTTCAGAATCGATCAAATAACGATTCTGAACTAACTAACTTGATATAACTTTTTTGATAAACTCTTAATTTAGGTTTCGATTCTATAAAAAATTTACAGAACACTGATTATTTCGAACGGTTTGAAAGTTACTTGTCGTGTGCTTTGAGAATTATCTAAGCCAGATACTCAAAATGTTATAACTCTATATAGAAAACGCGGCTACAACTCAACAGCATAATATGTCGAGAAGACTATGGTATAAAGTGCGGGTGTCATATTTATTATGGTATCACCACTTTATGCTTGCTTAAGCCACTCTGCTCTGCAGTGTTCCGTTCTTCTGCCACATCTTTTCGCAAGAGCCACAAAGTGTTTACCCTTTTCAACAGCAACAGAAATGGCAGTAGCAGTTCCTCTTGAACCGAAAACCGCAAACCAGGACAAAACAGACACTTGCTCACACATTGCACCATAGTAGTATGGAACATAGTAGTAGAAGTAGAAGTACACACAGCGGTGTATCTCATACTCAAACACAACTCATAAGCAGCAGCAGATACAGCAGCATCAACTGCAAAGATCTTGAATGCCACTACTGTTTGTACATATTACGCTCATGAGGGAAGTAGTAAGCTGGATATTTCACAGCAGCGGGATGCAATAGCAACAGCAGCAACTTGAGTTGAGCCTGTGCCAGTTGCTGCAACACAATTCGAGGTCCGTTGCTTTGTCATCTCAGTTCAGTTCAGCTCATCTCAACTTAGTTTAGCTCAGCCGCACATCAAGCTAATGCCAGAATTGCTATCCGTTGCTGCCTCCAATGTTTGATAGAACAAACAACAGCCACGACCACGATATGTTTGCTTAGATGTTGACGACGATGCTGATATTGTTGTTATGCCCGGATAGCAGCTGCATTTGATTGCCAAGGATTTTGATAGTTTTTGTCTCACCACAAAAGATGAGTGCCAACCCGATCTATGAACGGATGGACGGACAGACGGATAGACGGATAGACGGACAGACGGACAGACAGACGTACGGATGGATATAGCTCCTAAGCAGCGCATGAACTGAAGACTGAACAACTTTAAAAAGATATCTCTATATATATAATTTTTTTCTTTCTTTTAAGCTTAGTGGAATTTTGACATTTGCAACTAGATTGCTTTGCAACAATTTTCGCGTTTATGATTTATGTTGCAGCCAATTATTTTGATAGCAATTTTCGTTGCGAACTATTTTGCAGCAGCCACAAAATTATTCTACTTCTATCAGCGCAAAATATGACAAACTTTTTTAAATGCGCACTGAAATGAAAGTATGTGAAAATAATTACACTGCTTTACTTTGTGCATATACTAATATTTTATTAGCAGCCTATTTGTGTTGCATTACGAAAATGTATGTATCTTGTGCAGCCCTACCAATAATTAAAAGAAAAACTCGACTTTGGTTACAGTCAGCTGTAACTTTAGAGTCGACTCTAAATTAAATTCGTACTAAAATACATTTTAGAGAAAATACATTCTAGAAAGCCTGGACTTTTATGTAAACCTTGATAGACTACTTGTGGAACTACTTTTTTATGAAATTCTAAATAATCAAGAAGAAGAACACAAAGAAATAAAAATAAATTTACTGAAATAAATGTCGTTTAACATGTTTTATGTTTGCAATTTACTTTTATTTTTGTCAGATACCTTTCTGACAAATGAGACTATTAAATATCAAATAAATGGTCAAATTTAGTACATTTTACCAGCTACACTCGTTAATAATTTTCGAAATAATGAATACTAAATGTTTATTACACGATGTCGACTATTTCTGATGATGTCGAGTTTAAATTATTCAGTCGTAATGCTGGTAAAGTATATAAGCCAAGTTTCAAATTTCCACAGTAAAAAAACTATTAAATAATTCGCCCTTCATAAGAACTTTGACTACAACTCGAAATCTACTTTTTAATATCACTATCATTAAAGCACCCTAGTTTAAGGTTCCTCTTTATACTTAGCAGGTATAAAGAGGAAACATAATTGCAAAACATAACAATTAAAACGTGGATAGACACTGTGTTGGGGGCTAATTATAAAAGTGGGCATAATTATATGAAGCGTCCATCCATTAAAAACCACCATATAAAACGCTGAAATGATTTAGTTTTTCACGCAAAATCTAAAAAATGCGGAGATTGGGGCACGACTTCTACATTTTTCGACTATTATCATACCACGGTGCATCGTCATGTTGCGTTTTTTTGGTGAACTGCGCTCATGCGCTCTGTATTCAGATTGCATCGTGTGCAAGAAAATTAGTCTCGCAGTAGTTTACACATTAAAAGTGAGAATCACACCCATTTATCCATCCAAAAACCTAAAAATGGGTGGTGAGTTTGTACAGAGGCTACCCATAAACATTAGAAAGCAACGATAGAAAATTTCAAGTTGATATTGACTACAATAAAAATGTTTTTCATACAAAAACTCAAAAGTGCGCGAGGAGTTAGTATGGGGGCTACCACAAAAAAAAATGATACTCTCTTTGACTACAATAAATATAAAAACTGGTCTTAAAAACTGCGCAACCACATACATAGCTAGACATAGCTAGAACGGCTCGTATCCTCGAGCCGATCAAGACTAAGTGTGAGTGGTATAAAAAGGTCAAAATCCCACCGTCTTCTTATCAATATAAAATAGCAAAAGATGATTTTCTATTAAAGGCGTCCATATATTATATTTCTTTTTTTTCTTATCGGCAGAATAATTATTATTCCTGAGCGCCATGCGCCTTGTCGCTACATCACTGATATTAACGCGACATGGATGCTTCTCACCTATGGATGGAATGATGTTTTCTGGAGCAATGGAATACTGCACTGTTGGATGGTCGTCGGAAAGCAACAGTTTCACTTTTGAATTAATATTTGATCTCCATGATTGATTCCTTCCAGTGATTCATGTCCGACAGAGCAAGATGTTGGCAATATTCTGTGGCGATCAAATTTCTTTTGAACATTGAAATCGTTTCACGAAGCCCAGCAAACACATGGTTAATTTTTGGACAGGATGGAAGAGTTTTAGTGCCGCTTCCTCAAAGTCTTTCGATAATATCATAATTTGCTCTATATCAATTTTATAAGCAATTATTTTATAGTAGGTGCCACTCTATTATTGAGTTACATAACTTTTGCTGTGAAATTATATTTCAAAACCTTTTAATATTCTTATTATTATTTTTTGAAGCGCATAAATAAAACTTGAAATGTACAAACGTGGAAGCCCAAAAGGTTTAATTTCCGATTAAAATGAGCAGCACGAAAAAAAAAATGGCAAAGAAATTGGCAGCAACAACAACAGCAATCAGAAAACTGCAGCAACTAAAAATAATAATAACAACTAGTATCATAATAATAACAAAAACAACAACAAAAACAACAATAGCAATAATACGAGTAAAAATTACAACAAGTTATTACGTCGAAGCCGCCTAAAGTGGATTTGAGGCTCTACCTTCTTAAGTTGCTTCTTTAAGTTTTTTTTATTTTATATTTTTTTTTACTCCATTACTTTCCGATTCCATCCAATACGAAGCAAGCCAGAGCGAATGAGAACGAAACGCTATCATCATTTTGGAAAATCTACCTTGAAGGTAATTATAGTAATTACTTCACGAATCGCAAGTAGTCGACGTTCTACTCGTTCACCACTTCTTCGTCGTCGACAACATTGTCTGCAGTAGTTGCATAGAACACTTCTTGCTCCACCAGTTTATGCGGTAAAGATGAGTATGATGACGACGTGCGACCGCCTAAAACATCAACAGTTGGCCAAAAAACGCGAGCAGCAACATTGCAACATGGCGCACCAGGAACCACTACTTCCAATGATACCATTGCTTCAGGGTGCACAAGCACAGACACAGACACAGATACAGATACAGATACAAACGAAACCGTCCAGTTCAGCCGTCTCGTCTCATGCAGTCATCCAGCGCCGTTTCAATACATTGTCGAGGACGCATTCCTGCTGCTGATGTCCGTCCGTCCGTCCGTCCGTCTGGACTCCTACTGCACAGCTTATCTCTTGAGGCTGCAATAACAACACAAGCAGCAGCAAAAGAGTTGAGTAGCTCATCTGCCCCGGCATGCCGCATACTGCATGCCGCATGCGATTGGATTTGGCTTAGCCCTTGATTAGTTTTCGCTCTGTGCCGCTCGACACTCACCGTCCGCCGCCGTTCATCTTTCGCTGCCTGCAGCAGAGCGTTCAAGTGAGCGCCTTTTTAAGTCTTATTATTATTTTTAGTCTTATTTCTTATAACGTTTTTCTTTCTGCGCCTCCCTCCGCCACCATTGTCGTCCTTTCTCATCTGCAGTGCAAACTGCAGCGAGACTAATTTTCTTGCACACGAAGCAATTTGAATCCAGAGCGCATGGGCGCAGATCGCCAACAGATCGCGGCACGGCAATGCACCGTGGTATGTTAATAGTCGAAAAATGTAGAACAAATATTTTGAATATTAAATTACATAGCACATTTGTTGAAGAGTGAAGATATCAATGATGGCTCCTCTTTCATGTCAGTAAAACTTAATGTAAAGTACTTACATGCAATCAAATGTTATGACCAGAATTTAATCATACTCCAAGGCGAATGGACCAAAGTAAATAATGTGGGAGCTGAAGTGAAAACTAAATGTACATACTTGTTTGTTAAATCAATTTAATAATGAAAGACACTAGTAGTTTTGAAAATAAATTCATTTGTATTAATCCTCATAAAATAATTAATATTTTTCTATATACGTGTATCGATATATATGGAGAACATTTCTACTACACCAACACCATCACTTCACCTACTTCATACGATCAAAATATTGTCAATCAGTCGGCAATTTTGCTCGTCGTTTTAGATTGTCTATTTTTTAAGAATGACGTCGTTTTAGTCTTCAAATTTGCCCAAGTCTTTGCAAAAATGACGAATAGTATAAGAAAGCTGGCTTGAAGAGTGATCGAAGAAAATCATTATCAAAACGACAGATCAACTGAATGATGGGTAAGATGGGAAGCATCATACGTATTAGCAATATAAGCAAATGATATACGCACATTTTCCCTCTCTTTCTCTGTGTCTTTTAATGCTTATGCTTATACAATAAGCTTCAATTGTTATTTATATTTCTTTCTTTGTTGTTTAAGTAGTTGTTCACTCTACAAATGAAAATATATATATTTTGAGAGAGAGAGAGAGAGAGAGAGAGAGTGAGAGAGAGAGAGAGAGGAAGCTTATGTTAATCAATATCAATTCTACTCATTCATCGTTACTGATTAAGATGGTTATTTTTTGTGTAGAATATTTATCCACCTAATGCAGTTTAAAGTTGAAGCATTATGGTAATATTAAAAAGCAAGAAGGGTAGTTTAATATTACTTCACGCTATGTGAATAACGTATTTGATAGCTACATAGCGCACTTTAACAGTGAAATGAGTGTGAATAAGCCATATTGTTAAAGTATTCACAAGATCTTGCAATAGTTACAAGAAAATTTTTGCACCATCAACAAAAATGTCTACTCAAAAATCTTACATTACTTCATCTACCCAGAGTATTAAGCAAATAATTTCCTTGCATCGGTGTAAAAAGATTTTGGAAGCACGAAAATTTAATAGTCACGAAAAGAGGCTTATCCTCTAGTAACAGTTTGAAACAAACAACAAACTAAACTCTCAAATAGCTGACTATGCAGATTTGCACCACTTGATTTTAAACAAGTGTACTCACAACGCCGTTTTACTATTGTAAAACCATGAAACGCCTAAAATATTTTGCTCTATGACAAATGGAATATTGAAAAGTTTGCCTCAATCCCATTAAATTTAAACACTGCTTATAATAATTTTAATTCATAACAAAACTTTAAACGGGTAGAATATTAACTTAAAAGGCATAAGTTGTGTAATGAACTTCGCTGTGACACCTTCACTTTTTTTTATAAAGAATTACGTTCGTCATTCTAAAAAACGTCAGTACGTATTAATTCTAATTCAAGAGAAACACCATCGCTCTACTGCAACAGCAACTAATATAACTAATGCGTTGGCAGCTCCGAAACTTATACCTCATTAACATCCTATCGGCCTAACTTCTATTTTAATTAAATATTCAAAATTTTTAGATTGTATATTGTCTTCTAATGAATCACGGTGCAACAACTCGAAATATTTCGATTTTGTAGTTGTACTTGTTGTTGTTGTTGTTGTTTTTGTTGTTGTTGCTGTTGCAAACACTACAGGCGCTTGTTGTCGATTTGTTGCACTCTTTCTGCAGCTTGTTGGCCAGACTTTAGTTGCGCTTGTTTCCCGTTGTTGTTTAGCTCATGGTGTTATAGTTGCAACAACAACAACAACAGCAACAGCAACAACAAAATTGCTCTGAACTCTGTGCACCTCTTTCGAAAATTTGCAGTTTAAGATCACGATGTAATTTCTGAAATTGCCATGTTTCATTTGAGCGCTGGCCAGCCAACACAAAATGCCCGACTGCCCGCCTCTGCCACCGTGCTTAACTCTCAGATTGTCCGCTCCGCTCGACAATTGGCTTGGCCTGGCCTGGCCTGGTCTGGCCTGGCCTGCTGGCAGCAAACTTTGTGCCTGTTTTGTTGCATAGGTATTTTGTTCCAGAGTATGTGTTGCTGCATGTTGCAAATCCTAATTTGTCGAACTACAGCAAAAAACACAAAAAAAGAACAGTTTAAAAAAAAAAGAATATAGTGTACCGAGATAGATAGCCAACCGCAACGATCTTTAAACTTTTTCACTTCCAATTAGAAACACCACTCACCGCGCGCAACATTAACTATTGTGAACTCTTATAATATCGTAAGATATATATGTAAGTAAGTAGTATTCGTATAAAGATCAGAGAAGTTATTACTTCCTTCTATCAATCGCTGCCATAATTGAAGAATTATTGACGCAAAACGATCATTCGCTTGGTTGCGGTTCGTTTGGCTCATTGATAAATTCTAATTGTTAAATTTAATTGCCATAACGTTTGGCTGCAACATCACCGAACGACAATCGCTCGCTGTCTTTATACGTATAATGTTGTCGATGTCGTTGCAAGAACAATAACAATTTATTGCAACAAATGGCAACATTAATGAGCGCCGCCAATCGATCGTTTCATCCATATATCGATCGATCCATCCATCCATCGTTTGGTCGATCGTATGATTCAAGCAGCAATGAATGAACAAGAAGAGATACTTTCTGTGGCGGCATTTTCATTGATTTTTTCAGAAACATAATAACGAAATTTTATGTGACGCATATATTACATGCTAAGAGTTTATTGAGTTCTCAATTTCATATTTTGGAGACAAGTGCACAGGATTCCAAATGACTAATGCCGCAGATCATTTGCTAAATGCTGCGATACAGTAGCAACAAAAGTATCTGATGATGATAGAGTCATATGCGACACACCCAATGCTTGTTTTATGTCAAATGCTAAAAATATAAATTGTGTAGGCTTCTCTGCTGCACTATACTATACTATAATATACTATAATATACTATACTAATCGGAAAATCAATGCTTGTTATATACATACATGCGTACTTGGTAGCTAGGCAGCGTGTCAGTTGCTTCTCTAATTTCTGCGCCAAATAAATGTCGTTACAAATCACATTGGAATTCGTATCTGCCTTACCTAGCCCAGTCCGGAGCCAGTACAGACCTGTAGTGAAATACAAAACACTAGCAGAGCATACCTAGATACTTGTAGATAGTTATTGCAAAGACTTCAGATCGGTGCCTATGCCAAGGGAGCGATAAAAGCCAGAGCCGCAGTCATTCGAATGTGTGCACATTTCTTTTCTTGCCATTATTTAATGGACTGATCGATCATAAAAAATGAACTACAACTACAACAGCAACGAAACAAGAACAACAATGAACAACAACGTACAACTTAGATAGACATAGTACTACTACTCATACGAGTGTTGTTTGATCAGTTGTTGAAGTGCGCGAAATGTCATCTTTAAATTTAAGCACTTTTTGGTCTGGAGTTCTACCAAACTACAGTTGGAAATTGCTATTAGAGCCAATAGATAATTTTGTATCGTTTGTACTCTTCAAATCGTATCACTGATGTAAGTATCTCCATCCAAGAATGCTAAGGACCAACTACAAATAGTTTTTTTTTTTTTTTTGATATATTAACATCATTATCTGCATAACATTTTTGTTTTTGAGAATATTTAGGGATAAAATTCCATAATAATTTCCTATGGAAACAATTTCAATAGAAGTGAAAAAACTAAAATTCCTGGATATACCGAATACCTGGATATAGCCATAAATTTAATTATAATCGAATCGATTGGTCATTGTCTTCAGACACACTCTCCGCTACAGCCGCAATATTCTCCTAACTAACGCTGATTTTCGTAATGCAGCTGAATAATTTGGATACGTTGAGTCTTTCCACGAGGAACTGGCAAACATTACTGAATAAAAATAAGATGACAGTATGACATCAGTCACGCGTTATCTGTATAAAAAAAAAAGAATCAAATGAAAAAAGATATATCAATGAAACATCCGTTAGTTCCGGATATGTCTCGGAAAATATGAGTATTTTCTTAATAACTTTAAAAAAAAAAAAAATTTTCTCAGCAAACAAAAGATTTTCATACTCATATGACTACAAATAAAAACGTAAGAACTTTTCACTCATTTTCTCGGCTAACAACACTTTAAATTTCATATATGACAATCATATAAATCAATCAAATATGTTGAAATGGATCGATTTTGTTAAGCAATAAATCAATACAGTGATCATACTGCGACATTACATTCCTTTTTAAGCAGCTGTGACGACAATAAAAGGATAAGAACTTTCTCCATGAAGATCTCGAAGAACACCATGAACTTAGCTAGCCAAGCGCCGAATAACTCTAAGATATGATACGTCATCTTACGAACTACCAGGATACAGAATTTTTCTTGGTAACGAGAGTGCTGACGAGCTATCAAAGTCAAGCACATTCAAATATGTTTTTGGATACGTGGAAAGAACTGTGTGTGCTGCTTGCAATCTGCAATGTAGTTATAAGAAGTTACTTCCAACCAACTTACAGCTGTCAGGTTGGTACAACAAAGTTATTCTGACTGGAATGGAAATGTTTTGATCGGTAGACATGCGATGCTCATTAGATTTGCACTCAACGTATTCCTTAAAAGCTGATTGGACGAAGAAGAGCTTAATGCCATCAAACACTTAGCTTGCAACTGCTTTCTACTGCACAAGAGAAGAAAACTTCTCTTGAATCTCTGGAAACATAACCATCGATATTACCAACTGGCTGAATTATTTGAAGAAATCATATCCACATGGTATCACAATGGGCATATATAGGCGTATGTTTGCTAATATTGCAACCCAGCATAATCTAATCTAATCTAATCTAATCAGATTCAGAAGCATCACATTTTTCTGTGAAGAATGTCTTGCGATATTCAAAATATTTTTATTTAGAACATCTCCTGTCAAAGAGGAATATGTTGTACGACGTTTAATGGGACAAGAGCTTAGATCCTATACTAGAATATAAAGCACAACAACCAAATTCAAATAAATTTTGATTGCCTCATCATTGTCAAACCTCCAATTGAACATGTTTTTCCATGTATTTTATCCGGCTGCTGATCTGATATCACATCTCCACCAGCAACTGAAATGTTATATAAATGTTATTTTATGGAGAGAATTTAACAATATTTCTTCTAAAGAAGAATGCAGTGGAAATGTGTCTTCATTAGGTGAAAGCGCCTAGGAGTTTTGCTAAAATATATTGTAAAGCTTTTTTTGTTGACCACATTGGATCTAAACAGATTCCAGTAGCTTACGTTGCAGATTTCAGTATCAATTTTAGGCTTTTAATTATATAATCATAAGTACATCCTAGATTTGATGGTTCCGTTACCGCTCAGAGTTGAAAAATTTTAAAGAGTTACAAATTGGAGAAGCAAAGAAAAAGTATTCTGATCGTTTCGGTTGTTTAACAATGTTTTACAATGTTCTTCGGCGTTCAATTGAGACTCTGCGCTCTAAATCACTTTTTTATGACACCCAACTATACGCAAATGCATTCCATCTGCAAAATATTCGATATCCAATGAAGGATGCATTTTATAGCGAGAAAAACTTCAATTCGGAGGCAAAAATGTGATGCTTCATCTACCACTCTATTTTTGCGCTTTTGAAGTTATGAATAATTTTTCACCCATCCTGTATAAATGTATCTGATAAAAACTATTTATTGTACCCTCGTAGTAAAGCTTATGTTTTTGATGCATTTCCAAACGACACGAAGCGACGTCTTGGCTTGGCAAAGGCGGCAGCAGGATCGATTCGTTTGAAACAATGCACAGCCTGACACGCTGATCGGTTGCGCTCTTGGCTCATGTCTAACATAGATTGTAGCGTATATAAATATAAATATGCGTACAGATGTTTGGATCACAACTGGATCACTTCTGGGTTTCCGTGCACTTTGATTTATGAGCGCCATTAAATTTGTATGAATGTGTTGCTGGCCAAACGCTGCAAGTAAAAGAAGCATTAGAGCGCAATAAGGACAACAGACTGCTGACTGAAGGCTGAAAGAGGTTTTGAAGTCTCTAGAGTTTTTGGCTATTATTACAAGTTGGCGCTGCCGACGGTGCATGTTTATATACGAATATACTATGCACGCTACGATTGACTTGTGTTAACTTAGAATGAGTTTCATGAGTTCATAAATATCAAATGCAACATGGCTGAAAATTTCAACGCAAGCCGCCGGAAGTTGAATTCATGTTTGCATTGGAGTGAATATGACTTGTCGTTGAATATATATGTATATGTATATATATACAAAATGGCTGCTTATAGCAGCAAAAGCAGCAAAAGAAAATGGCGTAAAGCAGCTCAACTGTGTGCGAAAGGGAGATGGAAGTCTTGTATGTCAAAAGCCGACGGCAGCTGAAATCCTTAAATGAACAACAACTGAAATGCGCAATGAAGTTCATTTACTTTTCATTTACTCTCTGCTAAATAGCAAACAGTTTAGCAGCGAAGTAGTAGTAGTAGGAAGAAGTAGTAGTATTAGTAGAGGTCCCACAGGACTTTCTGTATTTTGTGCTGTATGCCACCTACGGCACTTGTTGTTGTCTCCCCATACAATGCCACATCCGACGGCAGATGAATTCAGTGAAGCAATTTCTATGAAATTTATTTCACATGAAGATTTATCGCGATTTTAGACAGCACTGGCGACACCTGCCAACGCCTACAAATGTAATTTATGGCTGCCGCATTATGCCACCCACCCCGTCCAAAACGCCCAATGCATGCCACATGCCTCCTCATCTATGAGTATGGTGATAACTGCTGCTGCAACATTTGACTTCAACTCAAAGCGACACAAACAAATAGAAATGTAAAAAAAAAAATAAAATATAAGATAAAATTTTAATTTCGCTCGAATCGAAGTTTCAATACACTTCACACGCCTTCTTTGCATAGCTCATAGCTATGTGAAGTTTCCGTGCATTGAATGTAATGAAATGGATCTTCAAACAAAATATCGAAAATCGGGAGATGAGTTTATATGGGGTCTACTAAAATTGGGAGTGGTATAGAAGTTCTGATGCATGTTCAGACTACGAAGTTTTGAACTCTCCATAGCCGATTTCAGATTGATATCTTAAAAATATAACGATTAGTTTTGACTCATGCAGACATGGGACAGACAGATACGTGGACAGAAGAAAGAACAAACTGACGGATAGACCGGCGGATGGACAGAAGGGCGGACAGGCGGACATGCAAAAAGACGGAAAGACAGACGGTTATGGATAGATCGATTCATCTAGTCGAGACAGACAGTAGATGGACGGAAGGACAGAAAGCTAGACGGGCATACAGACATGTCTAATTCGATTCCCTTTTTCAAGTTGATCAAGAATATATATACTCTATAAGGTCTCCGCTGCTTCTCTCATTGCATTACAAACTCCATGACAAACCAATAATACTACTATTCACACAACGTGTGAAGTGTATAATAAATACCAAAAAAAGAAAAGAAGTAAAACCCAGCACTCTAAAGCCAACCGTTCTGATTATATGAATTAAATTTCATAAAATTTTCTGGCTTTTGTTGGTTTTGCATAGTTGAAAGAGCCATAAGCGTGTAGGTGCCTGAATTTGCATAGCATCAAGGACTCTATTCGGTAGCCAGAATGAGAAATGTGTTGCTGTCAGTCTTCCGAATTTCATTCATATTTAGTCAAGTTTAACAAAAAGTGAATTTTATGCTGTCGGCACAAACAAAAGTCAGCCTAATGTCATAAAGCGTCTTAAAATTCTCTGAGCAGATACAACTTCATATTTTCTTGTCAGTTGAAGTCTTCTTGCAACTCGTTTAAGACGAAATAAAGAAATCTAAATGCAATTTAATAATTAAAAGAAATCGTTGCTGTAATTATTTTTACATTTTTTTTTTCTTTTCTTTTTCGCAAAAGCCTGAAGCGACTTTCTGCTTGTTTTCGTTTTTTTTTTCCATTTTTTTTTTTTTTTAATTGATAGCCAACGAACATCCGTAGAGAGAAGTTAGTGTTACGTATAAACGTGCAGACAGTCAGACAGAGCGACAGTAGTTGGGCGTCTCTCTAATGCAGACATTGCCGTGCTGCCATATCCGCCGCCTTGATGTTCTCTTTTGCAATTTGAAATTCTTATTGGAATGTAGCCTCTCGTTTTGCATTTGACTCCCAGTTAGAACAGAACAGAACAGAACAGCAAAGCATCTAGTTGGCATTATTAACGCGAGTATTTAATGCCACACCCCCTTGCCCCTGCTAAACATAAATTTATATACATATACAAGAGGGCTAACAAAAGTTAAGTTGGGTTGAAAATAAAAACTACTAGCTGAGATGATATTTGTTGGGCTCATCAGCATCGAACGACGGACCACTCAAGTCGTTTTATAATTTACAAATTTAATTGTAGACTGATGGGGCAAAGTACGGTAAGTAAGGAGAATGGCGAAAAACTTCCCTTCTAAGCTGCAGCAACTTTTGGCGGGTCATTAAACTTCTATTTAGTCTCGCATTGGCATAGTGGGACACCACCATCTTGCCGCTTCTCCGCAAGATATGTATTCAAATCATCCAGTTGAACACCACACACCCTTTTTGTCACACCACATTGGGAGCATAATTTTATTTTGTTTTTTTTTTTTGTTTTTTGTGGTGAAGATCGATTTTGGATGTTCGCTTATTTCCACTGCATTTTGATCTTTTGCATTGAACATTATCTTCATCAATCCATCTTCCATCGCCAACTATGAAATGTTTCAAAAATGGATCGATTTATTTGCGATTGAAATGGGTATCGGCGATAGTGACCCGGTTGATGAGATGAATTTCTTTAAGATCATGAAGAACCCATACATCGAGCACACTGATGAAACCCAGCCTCAGGAAATGATCGTGGACGGTTCACCGAAGTCGCGAGTAGTAAAGTGTGGCTTAATTTTATTTAATCTAATTTAGTGCCTTTATTTGGAAGTCATGAGTTTCAATAGATCTTACGGTGTGAGAAGCATCGTTGATATGAATATCACCAGCACGAAATTTAGTGAACCATCTCTGACACTGGAGCTTTAGTAGGACTCTGTCCCCAGAAACTTTTCCCTTTGTAGAAGTAAAAAACAAAATAAGACAAAAATGCACAGTTTGGTCTTCCGTTTTCAACATGCTGTAAAAATCTAAGTTTATCCTACAATATTATCTGCTAAAATATATAGCACTTGAACGAATGCGGTGACGTTTGTTATGTAAAAAATCGTATAATGCCATCCATTGCAAAAATGCGTCATGACTTTTCCTACAACGCAAAAATTAAACCAATTTTTTTTTTTTTTTTGTAAAGTTTACTGGTTGTTTATTTTACTCATAACAAGTTCAAACATGTCATTGAAAATCCATTTGCACTACTCTTACATAGATTGTTTTTCCTCCAATTTTTCGGGACCTCAGAGATTAAAACGGTCTATTGGTATCTATTGAGTGCCAGTATCAGAAGTAATGGAATGCAAATAGTATATTATGATTGGTTTCTGATAATTTACAAATATGGCGGAACTTTGAAGGGTTGTAGAGCAGATGTAATGTGATGGTTAACGTTAAATGGTAAACTATCGTCATTTGTAAGCAAGTAATGGAACCAAGAGTTTATTACCCTAGGGCAGAGGAGTACAGCTGTACACTAACATAAATATTTTTTTTTTTCGATTTTAAAACGCTCCACCTTTGATGGTTGCCAAACTCTGACTAATAGCCGAACGACTAATGGCCTTACTAAAATGACGCACGAATAATATGAGCATATATTTTCCATTCATCAAAAAGTGAAACGAAAACCATTAGCACAAAAATGAGTCAAAATACCATATATGTATATACAAGGTGTGTCACAAAAGAAACAAGACTTTTTAAAAATAGCTCTTTCTGGTGGCGCCATGAATTGGTAGATACATGCGTTGGAAAGGTACATCCTTCACTGACATCTTGTAAAAATTTTAGACAATCGGACCACTACAAGCGAAGTTATGGCGCTAAAAGTGACAATATCTTTTGTGCATCGGTCGAAAAATGAATCTTCCTCATAACCCTCCCTCAATGTCCTCATTACGATGTCCTTTCATCGGCAAATGAAGTTTTCCAAATAGACAAAAGTCACAAATACCAAACGGCCTACCCTAGCGAAATAATGCCGAAAAATGAATTGCTGATACCTCTTGGTTACATTTTTTACGAATGGCGCATTTTGACAATATTTTAGCACTCCATGGGTCTCCGTATCGACTCTTGCTGCATGCATGTTGTACTACATCAAAATTTTTCATTTTCAAATTATATGTGAAATAACGAAAAAGTATCACCAACTTCCCAAACATAATGCTAGCCACCTCGTATATATCGCAGACAAAGTCGGTTATTATAAAATTATCGTACAAACGCCAACAATAAGAACAACAACAGCAGCAATGGTAAAGGGGGAAAAATGGCCTTTGGCCATAAAATACAAAGGAATGAATACCTGGAATATGCCAGATACAAGTCGAAGGTGCAGTTTAACCAGAAGCAACAACAGCAGCAGCAGCAGCGGCAGCAGCCTAATTGCAATTTACCTGTAGCAGACGCAGCACTCCCTGCTCCTGTACGTTGCACCTCTTCTCCCACTCCCCACTACTATGCGACTGCCCCTCGCTCATCTGTACAGCTGCATTTGAAGGCGGCTGTTAAGCATTTTAAATTGTTTAATGGTGACTAACTTACGATTCCGAGTCAAGTTAATTACGTGCGTCGTCAGAATCATCCGAATCGCCATTGGAGTTACAATAGTATATATATATATATATATATATATATATATATGGTCGTACATATATATTAATACTTAGTTTCAAGTTGAATGGGGTGCATATTGCTATAGATATTGCTTGTAAAATAGGCAAACATAAAGATAGAAATGTATGAAGTCACGCCGCATTCTTGGAGCGGCAAGTGCAGCAACGAACATCGAAGCGGGCTACTGGAACACAAACTTCCAAGCGAATATAGCGTGTAGATACGTTTTATTTTATTCTTTTGAAAAATTAAGCAAAATGAATTCGTAATTTCATGTCATAAATAATTGACCGCTAACCTGTGCTGCTGCTGCTGTTATAGCCAGAAGAAGTTACTGCCAGAAGAAGTTACTGCCAGAAGAAGTTGCTGCAGAAGCAGTTGCAATATCATGTTGAACTCAAACTCGGACTTGAGTATAGCCACTCAACAGTTGGCAGCAATGCGAAAAAGCTAAAATTAAGCTAAATGCTGATTAAGTGCACATTTATCAAATGAAGTATATGGTGAAGTCAAAGAAGGTACTCCGACTTATAAGATACTACATAATTAGTTAAAATGAGGTAGCGATATGCAAGAGTTTGAAGCATGTTTTAAACTAAAAGTATTATTTTGAAAGATTTGGAACATTAAAGAATCGACTTATACATAAGAATGTTAAAATTACCTGATATATTATTTTTATAATAGCATAGTATGTAGGGCAGTGCTATTAAAAATCACACACAGCGAAGTTGAGCTTAGCTTAGTTGAGTTGAGTTTAGTAGCGTTGAAAATTCAAACGCGCAGAGTTCATTGAGAAACCGCAAACTGCGTGCTTAGCTGAGAATACCTAAGTAGACATTCAGCAGCTTGCTTCGTATAGAGCCACTCCTTCTCATACACACACGTTGCGACAAATATGTTTCGAGACGCGAACCATATCACAGTAATAAGTAGCACCATCCATGTGCTCAGACCGGCATTTGAAAGCTGTGACATTCTCCTTCCAGGCATACCAATTTAGACTCAATCTTTTGAGAAATAACCAAGTTTTGACAGTTCTTCTAAAACAACATTTTTGTCAAGAATTCGTCGTATTCGACCCGAATATCGTAATCCCGATTACTGACGTGTGTTGCACGATAAGGCAACGAGTCACACTTCACTCGTTATTCGTCAGTTTTTGGCTCGAAATCAAGTCTGTGTGTTGAATCATTCGCCGTATTCACATGACGTACCGTGTACATTACAATATAATTGTCAGAAAACTACATACGGAGATCAAAAAATACTCGGATTTTCTCGCAGAGAGTTGGAGAATATCAAATATCATTGGTTAATTTCTGTAAAGAACTGAAGAAATGGTTTCCCAACGACATCCGCATGCTTTCTAGCCGCAATCATCGAACCTACCATTCCACCTGTACTGGGATAGATGTATGCTATAAATAGATAGCATGCCGTAGCTTATCACGTTGTAGCGGCTATCTGTGCGCGGTCGCTCTAAGAGCGAGATTTTTAATGTCCGGTTAAAATTTAACTGTCTGTTACTCTGTCGGTTAACACAATTTCCTTCGTTATACCATTCACACATAGTGTGAAATGGTCAGTTTGTCTGAAAGTTTGTAACGCATTAAAGGAGCCTTCGTAGGCCCCATAAAGTATATATATTCTTGATCAGCTCGACGAGACGAATCGATCTAGCAATATCCGTCTGTCCGTCTGTATGTTGTTGCGCATTTTTCGGGGACAAATTTTTATGCTATCCAGTTGAAATTTTGCACATATACTTCTTTTTATTGTAGTTGAATAGAGTATCAAGATTGACCTGCCACTATTTGGGGTAGCTCCCATACAAACCTACTACCCACTTTTGACTTTTTGTAAGAAAACTTATATTAGGTTGAAATGCAATGTGGTGCCTTTTTATGGTCATCCGCTTACCATACATAGACTAACGGGCGTGGCCCGCCCACTATTTGGGGTAGCTCCCATACAAACCTATGGTCCACTTTTGACTTTTTGTAAGAAAAACTTTTTTATTAAAGTCAATATTAGGTTGAAATTCGATATGGTGCCTTTTAAGAGACAGCCGCTAAACATACAAAGACAATTGGGCGTGGCCCGCCCACTTTTTGAGGTAGCCCGCATACAAACCCACCGTGTAATTTTGTGTTTTTCATGAAAAAAATCCTTCATTTAGATCAATATTAGCTTGCAATTTGATTTTGTGGATTTTAATGGACAACCGATTTTTGAGGTAGTCCCATATAAACCCACAGTTCACTTTTATGCATTTGTATGGAAAACGTCAATATCAACTTGAAATTCGATATGGCGGCATCTTACACATCTACTATTTTATGTATTACAATACTATTTAAAGTGTGAATGGTATTAGAGCTTCGGTTCAACCGAAGTTAACGTTTTTTCTTCTTTTTTCTTTTTCTTTTGCAATAACTGACAAAAAAATATGAACCGGCCATTGTGTGTTTCACCTATCTGAGCAAGATTGAATGTTTTTCTTCTTCGCACACGTGAGCTCAACTGGCCTGAAGTGGATACGTATGTGAGAAACAAAAAATACTAAATGGCAACCCTGCATCTGAGTTCCCATACAAGTTGCTGAGCTTGATAGTTTAGTAGGGATTTACTTAATGATACAGCTTATCATATGAGTCTTCATACATAGTCTTGAACGCAATCCATTTAAACTGAGCACCCAGTCCGTCCATTTGGCCTTCAATTGAAGCTCTTGCCGTACTACATATTTTAGAAACATTTCTTAACATTGTTAGCTATAGTATTAAGTTACCCTTTACGGATCTTCATGCATTCTATATGTCTTTCTTGCCACATTCCGTGTAACTAGGCTTAAAACTCACTTACCAAATTAGATTGACGAAATTATCTATAAACTGACAACTGTTTCAAGCAGATTCCTGTTTTTACATATATTTATCTTACATCGGACTGATGGCACGTTGTATGGGTTGACAAATGTATCTTATAGTTTCTTGCACAGCATATTTTGTGCATATTTCGCAATTGAATACTGAAAAAAAAAACGCACTTCCTTAAATTCAAAACAACTTTTGACACATGAATCCGGCAACAGCTACTATGTAACTACCGCCGCTGCTCGTACTGTTTGCTGCTGATGCTGCTGATGCTGTGACAAAATATCTCAAATTTTAAAACACATTCTTATCCATGATAATCGCAAAAGCGTAAAGTATGCGGACAAGCTGCTGACCAACAAACCAACGATGCAAGACTTTTGAACGTTTGGCACTTGTTAGCCATTGCAACATTTTTTTCTTTCTTCTTGTTTTTATTGTTGTCGAACTATATCAAATGATCGCTAAAGCAACAATAAGAAGAACAACAACAAAAAAACCTCGAAACGCAATGCAACTCTAACTAACATTAACGGCGGCAAACTGAATCAGGCTGAGATTTGAATTTGTGAGCGGGTCAGAAAAAAAAACGCGCTGAGAAAAATGAACAAGTACTGGCAAATCAGCGGCAAATATTTAAATTCGATAGAACCGAAGCTTTAATGCACTTCATACGCACCTCGAAAATAACTGTTTAAGGTACCATTAGAGCATCATTTGTCCTATGTCCATAATCTACCGGCACATAAATTAGCCAGTCACTTGTTAAATAATGGTAGTGTTCACAATTAAAGTGTGCTTATTTTACTACAAGCATGCGATATTAAAGCTTCTCGCTGCATACTTTCTCAAATGATTGAGCAAAAGAACTCGAAAAGCTCGATGAGCATCTTAATTTCATGCATTGTCCACATGTATTTTCTGAGAAGTTCGTTTACAAAGAAAATAATTAAAAACTTATTTCTGCTTTAAATATTGCTCAAAATGTTTAAATTCTTAAGTATACCCACGTGCTTTGGTTTGCGAGTCCAAGTAAAATGTAGGTTAAAATGGTATGTATTTAACTTTCAGAAGAATTTCGCAATTTGAATTTACCATACCTTGAGAACATGAATTTCAAATTGAGAGCCAACTCGAAGTGATTTAAAATCGCGAAATTATTCTGAAAGTGAAATATGAACATTTTAACGAAACCGTATCGGAACAATTTATTCACTTTCGATAACCGGAGCACGGCGGATAATTTATGTACTTTTAATTTTTAAGCTTTACTGCAAATTGAAAAAAGAAAATAACTTAAAATCGAAAAAATCAGCTGTTTTTTAACTACAACTGAATGTTGAAAACTTCCGTTATGAATATATGTGAATGACAACTATTTCACCAGTGCGAAAACTCGATGAAAAACTGATACGCTTTGCTTGTTGAATACATAACTTTAGCTTTTCTTATTCACACTAGCCTACACAAAATTATCAGTAAAAAGGATAATTCAAATAGGTCTTGAGTCATTTAATGCTTCAGTGATGATTTGAGGCATTAATTCCTTGTTTTAATTGGTTTACTCAAACTCTAGCTGTATATACCTACATCAACTCGAAATTTGAATGGGTAATTGAAGAATTGAAAAATAAATTTGCATATATTTATATGGGAACTATACATCTATAGTAGGCTTTCCGTATCCACTTCAATTCAAGTTACTTAAATACGAAAAACCAGTTTTCCATACAATGAGCTTTTATGAGAGCTAACAACTGACTTGGGCGTGATCTGAACATTATATATAAGAGCAGCTACTGATTTCAGATAATCTTCAATTTCAGATCAATATCTCAAAAGATTATTGAGGTAATAAACAGCTTTCGAGACAAGCGCCCCTAGCAAAATTATTTGAATTCATTTAATTTCAAAAAGAGAGAAAAGAGCTAACAGAAATCCGACCGTTGTCGTAAACCCCTCCTCAGAATGCAATGCTCCACCGAGACCTGCAAATGCCTGCGGCTAAGAACCCCACATTAGTCACATGGCTGTGGCTTTCGCTATGAATTCCTATCCATTCAAGTTCAAATGACAAACCTTACAGAACACAAATGAGACTAGATGTCAAATATTGATAAAAAAATATATACGCCAGAATCCGTCAAACTTCGGACAGACCTTTAGAACATAGGCTCGAATTGGATCACTATAGATGTGCATAAAGCATTATGATAATATCCATTCACAATGACATAATAATGGTCTATATGAGACAGAGCGATAACAATTAAATTATCGATAATTTATCACATTTAGTTTTTATAAATTTTCTCTTTTTAGTGTTTTTTCGTGTCACAGTACTCTTGACATACAGGCACGATACATGCACGAAGCTTATTTTACTCTGCACGAAGACGCACTAAGTTCAACTTACGAGCACGAACACATCGTGCACACTCGTGACATGATGTGTCACGACAAAAAGCAAGGCCCGTGCCAACCTCTAGTAAGAAACCACCATAGCGATATGTTGCACCACTCTCTCTCTCTCTCACTTTCTCACTTTCTTGTTCTCTCTCTCTCTCTTTCATGTTGTATCGTACAATGATGGCTTGCGATAGACAAATTTCTTGATTTCTATCTCTCTAGCTATGAAACGAAGCACATATCGTCCGGTAATAGTGTACCGCAGCAAATATATGCACTGTGCATACACATACATCTACAGCTTATGGCTCAGCGTTTAAGAGAAGTGTTTGTATTGGCGCGTACCTTTTATTTGCACTCAACAACTACAAGAAATATATTAATTATATGATCCACATTACCACCGTCAATGCGTTTCAAACGCTTCGAAAAACTGTTATAGCTTTCTTACACTATGTTTGAAGGGTAGAAAAAAAAAACATACAATCGCCGGCAACGATCAGTAACAGCAACAACTACAAAAGCAAGAGCAACAACAACAACAACTACAACAACAACTACAACAACAACAACAGTCGGTATGCAGATCAGGAAGCATAAAAGCGTACCGCGCCAGCTATTTTGCATTCGACGAAAGAAATGAAACGGCAGCCAACTAAAGCATCCAACTTAAAAACGGCAACAGGAGCAGGAGCAACAATTGCAGACCAAAAGACGACATGGCCAGCAACAGCAACAACAGCAACAACAAGAACATCAACCGTTGCAGCAGCTCCCGCCGCTTTTGCTGCTGCTGCTGCTGCTCTCCTGCTGAATACATTGCGATGCCTCCGATGAGGAGAACGATGATGATGATGATGATCGTTGCCCATTGATAAAACATTAAAAGCGAGACGTGCGGTCTTCGTTTGCTGCTCTCCATGCAGCTTACTCGAACTCTTCCATACAGCTTTTGCTTGTTCTACGCGCTGAAACTAAAAACTAGAAGCATTTACCGCAATTGTAATGTCGAAAGTACATGATATAAGATCATAGATAAACGCTTCAGATTTTGTACCTCCATACAACAACAGCAGCAGCGGCAGCAGAATCAGCAGCAGCAGTAGCAGTTGCTGCAACAAGATCAACAGCAGCAGCAGCAGCAGCAGCAGCAGCAACAGTATGTGAAGATGTTGCAACACAGCATTTGCTGCATAGATTTTGTGCACTTGCATGCAGCAAATGTTGCTACTAGACTAAGAGATCTTTAAGCTGTACGAGTTGAATTGAAACTTGCCACTGCGCGCAATGCGTTTTCGGGATCAGTTCTATCTACAATATCTCTCTATATATATATACTATACGTATGAACTGTTTTTGTGTTGCTGCAGCTACTTCGATGCTTTTTTCGGATTGTATGCGGTTTTATTAGATCATTAGTTGTCTGCGGATCGATAAAGATCGGCAAGGAAGCGGCTCAGCTTCACTGTCTTTTTCGCATTTGCTGCTACTGCTACGGAGTGCAACAGTTGCCGCAGCTCGATTTCGATACGATTCGATTCTCGATTCTTGATTCTTGCGTTTCTTCACCATTGCACCATAAAGTCGTTTTGTTTGTTCTTAATGACTGCGTTTAGATCTTGATAGTCTTGAGTTTGACTTCAAAGTAAGCGCGCCGCCGCCAGTTAGCGTGAGCTGCTGCGGTTTTCTACCTATCAACTACTTACTAAACGAAGATCTATGTGGTTTATACCCGTATACATATATATATATATATATATATATATATATATATATATATATTGTAAAGCCTTATAAACTTGATATTTGGCAGTAGCCGTAAATGCCAAAAATACGCTGCAAAGGTAATTTGTCAAAACTTACATTTTGTTGGAACGCAAAAATATGAGGCAAAGAAGGCTTCTTTGCATTCTGAGCTGACAGCTCATTATGGCATTTCAGTTGCAAGCCAGCTTCAAGCAAAAACACACAAACACACACGGAATATATGCTACAACGACTAATGTGCAGCCTGCAGCAATTGTGTCTTTCAATTTTAGAAAATGTTGCCACAGCAAGTGGGGAAGATTGCATTTTGTAGTATGTATTGTAGTAGAAGAAGTGCTTGCCAACTCACTGAGTACATAAATCGCTGCACAGGTCTGAGTGCCTTTGCATGCATCTAACACCAAGCCTAATAACCAATCCAAATGACCACGAAACTCAGCAGCGATGCATTGGAGACAAGTCCGAAAACCGAAAATGCGAGCAAGCCACTTGCAGCTTCATAAGCGCACAAGTCATATATGTGCCTTGCGTATAGTAGACATACTATATAGGCTCACCTGCGTGAAGTATGGAAGAGTGTGGCAGTAGCATACGTGGGCGTAGTTATTCGGTAAATTTTGCACTCTACCTGGAAAATGTCATTCTCAGCTGAGGCAGTCATAGTCACCGTCACCGTCGTCATCGCCCTCGTTCGTCGTAGTCGTAGTCGCCGCTCAGACATAAAACCGCAAGTACACTTGAGTGCCACAATACGTAGAGGAATGGCGTACAGGCGCATACTCAAACCTAAGCCACCGCCACCGCTAGAGCACTCAAGTTGCCAACGAGTCGCATTGCTCTACTCGTGGTGATGGAGCACGAGGAACAGATATACTTGTATGCCTTAGCTACGCGGCAACGGACATGTTTGTCAAGACTTGGACTCTTGATTCAGTTGCAGACACAGCCTCAGATACCAAAAATCCACTAGGCGAGGGAAGGTATTGTTGCCACACTGCGAGTTTGGTCTGAAGAGTCTTGATATATTGTGTTTGTATACAACATCGAAGATCTATACTTTAGTTAAGACAGCAGAAATAAGTACTAATTGTTCGTAAAATGTTTATGGTACATCAAATATAATGAAAATGCACAACACCGATCACGATAATACTTCATAGCATACCTCTAACCTAACTAAAGTTTGCCTTAAAATGAAAAATGATCGCAACGTTTGGAGAATTTGAATGCGTTTGGCAAATGCTTACAAGTTTGGCAAATGCTTACAAGCATTCTTAATCTTTTTTCACTTGGTACCAAAAAAAACATTGCAAACGAAAACGAAATGTTTCAACAAGTTGCATGAAATTAGTGCGATGCAAGAAACGAGCATGGAAGCACAAATATTTTTTTTTTTTTTTTTTTGAGTGCTTCTCTCCTTCATTCGTTCTCAGTTGATGACGCTCCGTACATTTTTTTTTTAGTACCTGCATATGAGTACAAATAGAAATGTACGAACATGAGTCACTTATACATACTAGAGCACAAACCATCAACCTTCTACATACATAATTCAGGAATAAGAAACAGCAAAAGAGGGGAGAGAGATGTGCGAAGGAGTGTTACTCAAGCATCTTGCGCATTTACTCTCACTTGTACTCATTAGAACTTTAAATCTGAGCAAATATCTTAATCTTTGAAAATTGCGCACGTTGCTTACTTTGTTATGTTTGGTTAGACGAAAATATCTTTCATATATATTTCAGTATGTGTCATTCCACTAAAGTGTAAACAACATATTTTGTTTGCTCTGTGAACTTATCGACTTTTGTTCCAACAAAACGCAATTTGCGGGAAAGTTTGCCTTTGCCTTTGTCTTTATCCAAATCTCTCATAAAGTCAGATTTTAATAAAAATAAAACTTCGATTGACTTACTAGTTGAATTGAAAATTTGTCTGAAGAAATTGGTGATGTTTTATTTAAAATTGGAGATAGTATCTCCATAATCGTATAGTATTTCTGGAAACATGTCTTCCAGCTTTTAGATGTATATAATGGGGACTAAATGAACTATGGTATTTAGAGCATCATTCGGATAAGCTCCCACAGCCACTGTGACACAGAAACATGTCGCTGGAATTTAGACATGTTTTCACAATTATTATTTTTAATGGAGTTTATCTGAAATTTCTCTTCCTATCAATAAGCTTTAAAGTAAAAGATTCTTAAAAGTTTCCGAAAAATCTAATCAGTTTCTTAGCTGGAAGTTCGGCACAATTTTATATTTAAATGAATCCATTTAGAACATTTTAGGTCAAACATATTCTGACCACTCTCGATGCTATATACATATGTATATAGTATTATCGTAGTCGACACCATTGTTGTTGTTGCTAAGTTGTTGTTGGTCGGTGTCGGCTTTGTACTCATTGCTGTTTATGTTGTTCTTGTTGCTCTTGTTGTTCTTGTTGTTGTTGTTGCTGTTATTGCAGTTGTTGTCCTTGTTGGGTCCAATGCGTTTTCATGTGATTTCATGTGAAATTAGCATGTCGTGACACAAATGACTAAAAAGCACTCAATCGCACTTCGAATGTGCGTTGCCGATGTTGTTTTTGTTGTCGTGCTATTGTTGTTGTTGTTGTTGTTGTTGTTGTTGTTGCGCTTGTAGCTTGTGTTGCAAGTGTCGCTGCAACGACTATGGCGGCAACTGTTGGTTTGAGATGCATCCCCGCTGTGCAACACCGTCAATAATTTACAGCCACACCAAGTTCATCAGCACATACTCAGAGACCTCCGCAACTCAGTCTCAGTTTGGAGAAGCTTTATATACTATCTTCTTAGCTCACATTTTGGTTGTATTATAGTATAGTACAGTAGAGTTCAACAGTATACGTATGAGGGAGAGACTTTCTCAACTGTTGTTCAAAATTTCTGCCCTGCTGCCAATTTCCATGCAGACAACTTCATTAAGCCTACAATGTAGCTCCTTTTTTTTCTCTTGTTCCATTGATGCACCTACAGCAAAGGAAACAATCGACTGATTGGAATGCACCTGAAACGTTGAACTCAACCCAACTGTACCGACCGGTCGTCCTCCTCGTCGCCGTCATTGTCGCTGGACATCGCCAGTCACAGTCTCCAGTCGTCGGTCGTCGGTCGTCGGTCGCCGGTCGCCATTTGCCATTGATTGCATTAATGTACTACTTCAAAATTATTGTTTGCGCTGCGCAGCTCGCTGCTTGCTTATCATAAATTATGTAAATGGAAAACGCAAAGGAACTGAATGCATTGAGCAGAGCTGAGGACTCACTTGAAAGGAGCACCGGAAAGACGCGAACAACAATTCTCAATTAATGAAAGAGATATCAAGTCGCCGGACAGCGATAGCTGCGAATCGAAAACTGCTCGCAACCAAATTCATTGTCGCAAAAGTTCGCAGAAGTTGAAGTAGGAAGGAAGCAGTTATGAGTCAAACCTGTTGTCCTTTGTTTGCTGCCGCACTGCTCCCCATTAGCTTTTAAGCAGCTCCCAAATAAAAACCAAACAAAAAATGAAACAACAAAAAATTAAGCACTGACAGTTGATAATTTGTCAAAGCGAAGCCGAAACTCTTCTCTTAATAAGTTGCTTAAAGTGAACCAATATTTCTTTGGCATTTCAAAGCGCTGTCCAAGTTATGGTCTCTGTAAGTGTCAGTGAGTCGATAATTAGTCGATTAAATGATGCACACACATCAAAAGATACAAGGGCTGGATGATAAGTAATCGAGTTACGATACATAAGAAAGCAAAACTTTTTTCTCCATTAAATTTAACTCTATTTAGCGCACGTAGGAAGGCGCACCTGTGCACCTAGTTCCAATTGTTGTTAATAACAAGTTTGCGTAGGACGTACCAGATTTGGTTTTTCCAAGTCATGTGCGGTCACCATCTCAGACGGCGTCCTGGAAGTCGTCATCAATGGGGATCTTTTCCTAGTCTTGCTATCTGTCATCATTGGTAAAAGTTATTTGCGGAGGCTGGAACCAAATCCATCGCACCAAAATCTTTAGGAGAGCTGCCTTCACACAATTTTCTCACCGTTACACGGATGTTCAGAGGCTAACTATGAGTCCCAACGGATCTACTAGGACCATTTGCAAAAGTATTGATTTTAGCCATCCCAAATGAATGGCAATCAATAACTGTATCTACTAATATGTACTTCTGTTGTCAAACGATCCCAAACTTTAAAATTGAAAAGAATTCTTTTCTTTATCAAATGCAATCTGCTTGAAATTACGGTCGAATCGGTCTGAAAATTCCCAATAACATGCTTCTGTGAATATTCTAATCCTTTCAAAGTTACGGAAGAGAAGGATTACTGGCAGATCAACTTTCGATTTCTTTGGTAATAAGTCTCCAGCAGAAGTCTCTCGAACCTAACGCAACTAATTCCATGAACCATTACGCTCTTGTAATCTTTCTTCAATACGTTATTGGCCCATTTTTAAATATACTCGTATAACAGATTTTAAATTCAGCTGTTTCTGCAGTTCGGTGCTAATCTCATAGATCAATTTTCTTTCCAAAATCGATAACTTATTACTCCTCTCTCGTATGCAAATATAGCCTGTGTACAACCAAATGAAAATCGAATTGATATACTTAAAACATTTTATTGTATTGCATCAAATGTGCAGCGGCCAGAGTTCAAAGCGCGTTGTACACCGCAAAACACTTGGAGAGAAACAGCAGGCTACGCTTTGAGGATAGGCACGAACATTTTAATGCGATAATTTAACCAGAAATTGTGGTTACATTGACTAATTGAACAGGTGTGGCTGTTAAAGAGCCACAAGCCAGGCAACAACACCAGCCATACATATTATCGAAATACAATGCAATTGCAATTGTAACCGGACAAAGGACGCATCTACATACGAGAGTAAGTATGCAAAGGATAATGTTGTAGCACAAAGGACGCTCGCTGTACGTTTGCATTTGCGTGACATGTTTAAGCCAAAGAAATGGCGACAGCTTGTTAATTTGTAAGAATCCCAGAGTGTAGCAACTCAGACACTCAAAGGACACATCGAAGACGTGCTTAGTGCTTTGTGGTTTGAAACTGATAATAAGTATGTACGATAGTAAGTAGGTAGGTAGTCATATTATATTTACAACCTCTACGATTAAACAGACCAACAACGGTCGAGTATACGCGGTCAAGTGCCAAAGTTTGCATGCAACACGACAACTTTTAAATGTCCGAAGCACATACAAGAATTTCAAAAATTCAAAAAGATTCCGAGTAGATGAGTTGTGAATGAGTGACTGCATGACGCATGTCGCCCAAATCGAATGATGTGAACGAACTAACCAATGTTCAAATTTAAACACTGTTGACAGCTCGTTTTCGTTTCGAGTCAAGTTGCTTCTACAAGAAGTTTGTAGTTCTCCGCACAGTTCTTTATGTTAATTGTAATGACTTTTGCGGTTAACGAAAGGCAAACTAAGCAATGACGAGAGTCGTTGGAAAAGTTTGGAAAGTACTTTGATACACTATAAAATGGGAACGATCTGAGAACTTTTTTGTTTAATATTTGTGCTACGATTTCAACTTGGACTTTGCGTAGGATATAGTACAAGCAAGAAAAGCATATATTGTCACAGTTTGGATTTCTGTATCTTTGTGTAAAGCCGGTCACCAAACTATAACTCTATTTGCTGAACAATAACATTTATTGCAGTATCTATAATACTCAATAGTCGGCATGAGGTAAATTTCAACTCAATTTTCTGTAGTAGAATGTGGTGAACCGATCGAAATGATCTCTACTTTGTTTCTAAAATGATAACTTTGAAATTATTGCAGCTACGAAGCAGTATCTAAAATATGATTTTGTGGGAAAACGGAACACTGAAGGCGAAATTGATGATAAATTTCATGCGAACCATAAAATTCGGAGTCCATATTAATTAAGGAAAATTGCGGAGGCTGCTATTTAAGTCTAGCGAAACACCAGTGTTTCTTCTTCATACCTGATTTCAGAATTTTCAAGTTGAAGATTTCTAATGGCGTCATTTATCTTTTTACAATGAATGAAACTAAGTCGTGAACATTTTCGTGCGATTGATTTATAACGACTTTCGAAGTGGTTTCATCCAAAAACCGTGTGCCGATCAAATTGCTTAAATTATTGATGATGAAGCAGCACACCGTGCCACCTTGTATCGCAGGTTTACTGAACTCAGTCTTGACTGTTCTTCGTTCAAGTACCAAATCCGTGAAAGTCCATGACTAGTCATTAGTTCCACTGAAGTTCTTTTAAAATTTTATAAAATTTGTTCGCCAACAAAATTTGTTAAAAAATGCTCGTGTCGTGTTTAAAAAAATTAGAGCGCGATGCATCACAAGATGCTTATAACATCGTAGCAGGTATAAAATCATCGATCTCTGCATATGGACCCAAAAGTAAACAACAGTCAACTATCGAAGCAATTACTCGCCTGTTTCTTCCGAAAAATTGAACATGTTATTGGAACATAGAAAGGTCTATTCTGAGAAGAAGTCTTTTTAAGAAGTCTTTCTTTGAAGAAATTAAGAAAACAAACCATCGAGGTTGGCTCAGATTTTACCATGATAATGTGCTTTTACATACATCAGCTGCAACAATCAGCAATTTGCGTACTCAAAACATCGAATAATCAACATTGTATTCAACACCAGAAGCGGTGGTTGAAGCCCTATGCAGACTTGTATAACTATTTAAGATTGATTCAAGCGCGTGCAAAAGTGTATTAATCTTCATGGAGAATATTTTGAAAATCAATAAAGCTGTTTTTCTTGATAAATATCTGTTGCTTTTGCTTGTCTACAGCGAAATATAAATAGCTGCAAAGTGTAGTACCTAGTCTAAGGGGTGAATGGAGCTATATACTTCACTTATTCGATCTGAACCTATTTATGTGAGATAAAATATCGGGACTGTTAACGTTTCCAACCACTCCAAAATTTGGTGTAGCTTACAGCTTGTAGCTGTAGCTACGCTGATGATATGTGTATATCAATTCGTCTCATCACAGTGAGAGACACACGTATATCGACTCGACTCAACAAAAAGATCAAGATCATACAATATGTTCATATATACTTCATAAGGTCTCATATGCCTCTTTCGATATGTCGTACATACGCTGCAAGTTAAACTAATTTACCGTGTATTAACTCTCTAATGCCCAATTTAGTCTTTTTTTTCTCAACACCGCCATTGGACGGGTATACTTTCATTGGTAAACTTTTTTTTTTTTACATGTTTCCGAAAAAACTAATAAAAACTAAAATGTTTCACTAAAAATAATTTTGTTTCTTTTGAAATATTCTCCAAAAGCATTAACATATTTTATGTGCACTGCATGCTCTAAAAGGACACATTATAGGTCAGTGCTGCTGAAATGATTTGTTTCATGGTTAGGCTTTACGATTTTGACAGATATACGGAATGTATGTTGCCGTTTATCCTTTTTGTTGCTATTGCATGCACACGCGACTCAAATTCAAAACTCGACCTGAACTTAATTCGTTTATGCTGAGTTGGCATCACTGTTAGGATTAGATGGTGAAACCTAATAACCATTGAAGATTTTTTGATACCAATATATGTACTTGCAATTGTAAGAATCTCAATTTTAAACAACATTTTGGGGTAGGAAATAAAGCGACGTTTGTGAAGAATGCTAAAATTTCTATGTATAGAATTTTAAGATCTTCTTCACAAACTTCGATTTATTTCATACAATCTTTCTAAATAGATTATAGTTACTCTCTTGACTCTCAAACTTTAAAAAAATGTACATATTCCTTGTATCTAATTTTGCCCCCGTAATCATTTTTGAATCACTGCATAATTTTAATACTGACACAAATATTAAATACTTTCAGATTGGTGTACAGTGTATTAGTGTCGTATAAGGTAAAAGGCCATTTATAGACTTGCATATTTTCGCTTCCGTTGGTTTTTGTTTGACCAAATTCTCCTGTTCTCTTTTCATATTCCAAAAATATGTACTCATATGAAGAAATTAATGGTTTGTGGCCTTGTATGTATTTATAACTGTTTATGTTTGTACATTTGTATTTATAGTCGCATTCAGGTAGATAAAAAACAGATGTTAGCTTGTAAAGTGCGAAGGAGTCGGACGAGACAAGCACCAACAAAATATTTCTTTTCTCTGTTTGTGTTGCTCGTATGCCTTGTCTTTTCATTCAGCTTGCTCGTTTCATGCTTCGAACCAATTTCGGTACAACTTCCAACTATTTAGAACATGCTCGGTTCGTTTGTAATATTAGAAAAAGAAAATCAAGAATAAATATAATTGTAAGTACTTGCTAAACGAGTGTTTTTATGCAGTGCTCTAGCGTCTATCAAGCAATTCCTATCAAGGCTACTAAGCTATACGACCAATTTTATGAAAAAATTAGCTACAAATTAGTTGAAATTCTTTTTAGCGCTTTTTGTTTCGACTAGTGTTTAGGTTTAAGACTCTTCAATCTACGCTCGTACAGTTAGTTCACTATTGCCTTTGTTAACATAACTAATTATTATAATTATATTTGGTTTAGTTATTTTTGACTAATTTCGTGCGACTTGAACAGAATGCAACAGAATGAATGGTCTGCTGACTGTTTGGTTTGTGGCTTTCGTTTTGTTTGGATCGAATTGTACTTCGAGTACAACTGCAACTGCAGATAATTTGAGTTAAAACCAAAATTATAGCAACAGAAACCGCTGTATAAGCACATACAGATACACTAAAAGTATCTACACATATGAAGTGTGTAGTTGCGTGCATGCGTTACGTGTGTGTATGTGTGTGTGTGTGTGTGTGTGTTTTGTCATGTAACGCAGTTTTACATTTGCAATGCCAACGATTTTTTGACATGTTGACAGGTGATTTTTCTGACAATTTAACTCGTTTCAATGTAAATCAGTTTCGAAAATTGCCGCCGCACAATAATACACGACCCGTTCACCTCACTCATCTGCCATTTGTTGGCGCCTTCAAAGGAATTTACAATAATAAATACAAACGTATATATATGCAAGTATCTAGATACAATATACGAGTATAGTATGAAGGCTTCGTGCCAGCTTCAGTTTGAACAATTGGTGGCCAGCGGTGCGAGTCGCAGACGTTGAGGTTGAGGTAGTTGGTTATGCTAGCGTGCAGGAAATTATTCAACTCAACTAAATTATTTCGAAATTGATACGCGCGGCAATTATCTGCTGCCACAAATGTATATGCTGCTGCCGCCTGCTGCTGCCGCCTGCTGCTGCTGCTGGCAATAATTATTATTATTTTCATTTCTAGCATATTTAAATTCCAAGAGATTTAAAGTATCTACATGAATTATATTGCATACTTTTGGGTCATTGATTTCTAGAAAAGAACAAAAAACAAGATAACCGACGGCTGCGGCTACTTCGGTTAGTATCTTGTAGAACAAAGATCAAAGCCAATTGCTATGAAAACTAAACCAAATGGCAGCAGCCACTGGCGAACGTGCGCAAAATCCTTCGGATTAATTAATTATGCACTTTGGCAATTTATTAATATCAAAAGTTGACAAGCTGGAAATTTATGGACACCGCCGACATTGCCATCAACATCGTCTAGAGTCGAGAGTCGAGAGTCGAGATACCTACGATTCGAGTATATACAAAATTTTCACACACTTCTCGCATTCATTGGCTGCCTGACAACCTGATATCTTTATGGCCACGCGGTGTGCAGTGATTCAATTTGGTCAGAGAGCAGACCAGACTAGGTCCGATTCGATTCGATTCGATTCGATCCGATCGGGCCAAGTCAAGTCAATTGCTAAAGCCAATCCGCCAGCAGCAGCAGCAGCAGCAGCAGCAATCCCAAAACAGTGTATGCACATGCAGTATAGGACAGTAGCAAGTTGCAACCCTTTCACCGATGTTCGCTTGCAACCAAGTGCATAAATGTTTAAAAGCGGCAACAGTGGCCGCTGTGGCATCATTGAGCAGCAAATGCAGCGCAACTAATGCGCTTCAAAATTCCTGTTCGTCTGTCAGCGCGAGTCAAGTTTGGGTGCTGTACACGCGCTCCTTTTATTGCCTACCGTACTCAACTCTGCCGCTCACACATCTAGTAAAAGTACAGTGAAGCATTGTGTTGCACATTTTCAGTATACAATTTGATACAAAAATAATTATGATAGTTGAATAACTTCATAAGCAAAAAAATAGCATTCCAATTTAGGTTTCGGTAGCAGTTCACTGTTTCAACTTGTAAATTTTAAATTTAGAATCAATATAATAAATAAATCCATTTTTAGAGAAAAAGTATATCTAAATATCCGAACTACCTATATCTTACAGTCTCCAAAATCTATTTGTTGAAGTTTGACTTTTTCAGGAATCTCAGATCTTTAAGTATAAACCAGAAAGTAAACAGCAGCCGCCTGCAGGTGTTTTCCATGACGATACAAAACCCACAAAATGTGCTCCGAAGCACTTCGAAGTAAATGTTCGTCTGAAATTTCAAAACAACTGACCAAGTCATAACCTTGTCTGCAGAAAATCGTACAACTGTCACTTTTAATGGTGCACAACCATTTATTTGACAGAATCAATCGGTGAATTGAGGAACACATCAGCTCAAAACAAGTGACTTCTTAGCAAACTAAGTGTCAAATTGATGGGTCTTCCACTGTATAGCACTGATTTGGCACCCAATAATATATTTTCGTTCTCACAAGTAAAGAAAAATAGCCTGGCAAACGATTTTCTACACCAAAATATGGGAGTTATGCGTTCGAAAACTATGTTTTGAAGAATTTATTCAAACTTTCTTTAATGGAGTCATGGAAAAAAATCACTGCAAAGTAATTTTTTACAGTTCTTTATGAAACTGAACTTTACACCTATTAAGAAAATTCTGCATTAAATGAAGCAAATATTTACACGTTGGCACAAAATCGGCGGAATCCCTAAATCTTCCCAAGTAATATGTCTCAGTATTTGGCGAGTCGTTGAAAATGTGTATGTTCAGGCATTGTAATGTTGTAATTGTTGCCAGACTGCGCTCCATGGATATTAATTGACGCTCATAACTAAAGTTTCCCTTCCAGCTTCACATTTAACGAATGGACCGTCTATATAAAACCTGTCATTGTTTTTTTCTAACCTCAAAAAAATAGCTTGAAACTATAAAACCCAATAGTATCAACCCTTAAGCAATATAACCCTAGAACTTTATAATGCAATAACCTTGAGATCGATAACCAATACCCTAAAACCCATATCCTCTAAATCTGTAACCTCAAAACTCATAAATCTCAAATTCCAATAAAGTACAAACCCAGAATGCAGCAAACAAAAACAAATAAACTTACACGCAATGCTCAAACATCTATCTCGTAGAGTTTAAGCTTTATAATTTCATACACCAACTCTATAACCGCATAACCCTATAACCTTACAATGCAACAGTAAATGAACTTGCACGTAAGACTTGAGTTCTGAGTCTGACAGCTTTGTCGTATGTCAGAATCCTCCACGCGGTGAGGTTGTTCCGTGATCCGGCAAAGTTCCTGGATCCTGACACTAATGCCGTCATGGTCGACTCAGAGAAAAGTACGATGCAGTCAGTTGGAACCCCAACATCGGCGACTGGTCAGTATTATAATCAATCTTTTCAAAAATGTACAAATTTTGAAAATTTCTTCGCACTTCGGTGGAATTCAACCTGTGTGAGTTTAAAAAAAAAAACTCATCCGTACTAATATTGATTATCATTTTTTAATTAGATTTTTTTCTTATTTTTGTTTTTCAACATTGAAACATTGTTTATGACGAATCGAATTAATACACATGTAGTAAGTATTCGAAACATCGATCTTTTTTGATGTCCTTCAGGTTTCGCATATCCTAAATCAATTACGTCAAAAAGATTCAATCCCAAGGTAGTTATATGGCTCCCCAGATTACATAACTTCCTTTGTGATTCTTTCAAGTGTATCTCCATGCTTTCCATGCGGTAGGAGGCATCACTGTATATGCTACCCAGTCGATGCTGCATGAAAATGCGAAGTGGCACTTGCGGACATTTTAATTATACAGCAGCAGATTTCATTTCTTTTGCCACTGCATCTGATGCATTTGCTGCATATGCTGCAGATGCTTCTGCTGCTGATGCTTCTGCTGCTGATGCTTCTGCTGCTGCTGCTTAATTCTGCTAAGGTGATAAACACTCGATAATCGCAAGCGCAAACGAGCGAAAGATCGTTTTGTCCATGTGGCAAATGCTGCGACAGCAACCTCCTCAGCAATATCTCACTCTCACTACATGGATTTTCATCTGGCTTATTCATTTCGAATGCAAACATTATAATTTAATTGACAAGATTTATCGCGCTTGCAATTAGTGTGGCAAATGTTGCCGTTTCCGCGTAATTCGGTGGAAAACTTATTGCGATTTAGACGATTTTTTTGCAACATAAATCTCTGGGACTTCATCGTCTCCGTCGCTGAATGACCGTCGCTGCCGTTGCTGACATTTGTCATGTTACTCAAAAGCGGCATAGCTTTACAGCTCGTTGAGATTCAGCTCGTAGGATCGGGGTGGTTCGGATCGGATAGACTCTTCTGGCTGCCAATTATGCGTATTTTGTTTTGAAAGTCGAAATTAATAATTCGCTGCGTAATTATGACATCCGCGTTGAAGTGACAACAACAACCATAACTACGAGTAGCACAAGATCTATGTTTCAGATCAAAGCACAATCTGGCGGTCTCAAGACTTAAAGTCATTTAGCTGCATGCTGCAGATTAGTATAGACTACTGCTTCACATTTCTGCATACTTGACTGGACAAGGGAGCACATCATTAAGGGAACAGTCTACTCAATTAGAATGCTGTTCAATTACGTATACTAAGAATGTTCCATGTTATTGGGTGTGAGGGATTTACTTAAGTTGACGTAACTAGTATTGAATCGCGTCGGACCATCTTGTAAGCATATTCATGTTAAATCGTCATCATTTCCCTCTAAAAATCACTATATCTCATTTTGCTGAAGTGTAAAAAAGAAAAGAGGTAAGTAAAATTTGAAGACGTTTAGTTGAAAGCGTTACTGGACCAAGATTCATGCCTAAATCAAAAACAGCTCGCTGAATCCGCTGATTCAGTTCTCAACAACCGACTTACAAGCGTATCAAGGCTACCAATAATAAAGAAATTGAATTTTTTCAAGGCAGAATCCATAGGCTGCTTGAAATTTTGATGTGTGGGGGGAAGTCGTAGAGCTAAACGATGTATATTTCTCTGAATAAAGCCTAAAAAAGAAAATGTCAAAACTTACTTGCGCACCCTATAGAGGAAGTAAAATAGGCGCAAGATTATTACCGACCAATAAAGTTTGACTGGCTAAATTGTGCGCAGTCTTATTTTACGAGATTTTCTGTAACATGAATAAGTAAAACGGGATGAAAATGAAGCAGACAATGAAGCAGAGTATGAACCAAAAATTGCAGGAGCAAATTATAATTTCAAATAAAGCCAAACTCAATTTTAAACACTTAAAAAAATAACAAACATTAAATGAAGAAAAAATGGGACAAAACAGAATGCCGCTGCAGCGATTAACCTAAAGATCGAGAAAAACTTTGTGCGAACTATAATCGTGCTTATATGGAATTCGTTAAAGAATAAAAAATATTTTGCCAAAAAAAATTTAATGTTTATTTACCGACACACGAATTCGCCAAACACAGTTGTGTGTCGTTGAAAAATCGATTCAGGAAACTGTAAATTGATTATGTGAATTATAAAATTAAAACTAAGCATTATAATGACATTTATAATTCGCAAAGACTTCTTCCTGAACTTTAGGTAAGACACTGCAGTGGCTTTTGGTTTATGTATTATTATTTTATATTATTTGTTTCATTTTCTTTTTTTTGTTTTTTTGTTTAAAGCTTAGTTTATATAATTTTGAATAAATGTTTTTAGATTTAAAATTATCTAGGTACAATGATGCAAAAACATTTTGGGTGTTTTACAACTCTGCGACATATTGTAGCCATAAACGTTTTAGTAGTTATTTTCACATATGACACTGCCATTTTAGGTAATACTCTAATCAGGTTGGGTGAAGTGAACAAACATTCTGTATTGCGAGGCACAGTTACACGCCCATACTCTGTCTGAATCCCTTGCCTATTAACCGAAAATACATTTGACTGGCGATTTCATTGGAAGTGAATGAGCGGTGCGACGAGTTGCAGTTCCGCTTCCCATTCCAGCACCAAAACAAAAAGATGAGCCACTTCACCAGTAAAAACATACATCCTGCATTTTTAGCATCTCAGTTTGAGCTTGCACCATATCCCGAAACTTGACCATGAGTGCGCCAAACTTTTGATCCAAGGAGACGATTCTTGCTGACTTTATTGCTCAAACAGCGTCAGCATAAGAACGACGCCGATTTGTACTATTTCTAATTGAATGGTGGCGATGGTGGAGCAAATTTTGTAGAATCGGAAGACATGAATGTGTGAACCGGTGTTGATTTAGGTTTAGAAGGAGCACGCTTGGAGACCATTTCCTGATCTATAATTAGCTGTATGCGCCTCTTGACAAAGAACACACACTTAGCTGATTGAGTGATAGATTGAGACAATCTGCATTTGACACAATTGTTTTCTGCAGTAACGTTTGGTGTGTCCATATTCCTGACATCTATGGCACTGAACCAAATCACCGTGGGGGCTCAATTTTCACCTTCTGACGGCAAAGAGTGGTAACCTCCTTATTATTGTGTGTTTGCTCTAGATCCACGAAGAACATGCCCAGCGACGAACTTTTTGGCTTGTGTCCATTTCTTTCTTTGTGACCCTGGCGCAAGAGGTGTTGCTTTATGTCATCAATAGTGGTGCAAAGATGTAACCCTTTAATAACCACCTTCTAAGATCGCTCGCCTTTCAGTTGGTAAGTGTGGAAATTGATCTTTTTTGCTTTCAAGCCGTTTAACTATTGCTCTGAAAGTATCAGAGTCCTTAGCCATAACTCTGACAGAGCCGTTGGTGTCTGTTCTAGTAGAATAACCCCTGGTAACCTTATCGACAGTTTGCCATAGCCCATATAAGAGGCCCATATAGGAGGCGGCTTGTGAGCCTTGCTTGCCGAGACGTGCACTACTTTGGGATCAGATGTAGATGCTCTAGCGCCTACCGGCTCCTCAATTTCAGAGATATATGGAGAAATTTTGAAACGTGGCTAAGCAATATGATAGTCCGCAGTTTCTTTAGGTTTATCGATATACTATACCGATATTTAGTATTAATTTTTACCAGACTACACAAATCAATAAAACAACTAACAAACACCGTGTATAACTTATGTACTTTAGATCGCATTTCAAATTAGTGCTGTAGAGAGGCTCTAAAATAGCGTAAAAGAAATTTAGTTGCAGCAACTCACGCCCGCACACTCACACACACACATACACAAAATTTTCATGCAAACCGATGGCATTCATTGCTCTTTTCTGAAAATTTCGCATTCCAAAGCAAGTTGATGCATAAATTCCAGCGACGTGCCGCAACTTTGAAGCGTATACGCTTAAGCCCTCCACTCTCCGTATTTATAACCGTAACCGTAGTATCTATATATATAGAGCAACTAAGGAGCAACCGCAAATGCTAATAATTCTGTCAGTGCACGCTTGATCCTGCGTCCTGGCAAGAATATAAGAAAAGCACTTGCTATGGATTTCAATTTTGCAAAACGGCATATTTCAGCTGAGCTCCTTTTGCTGCGCTTCGTTTCGCTTTAATCTTGTGGATTTCTTCTTAAAAAGATACAAAAAATAAAACGAAAATAGATAAACAACTTTCCAACAGTATGTGGAGTTAAGCTTGGGGCATACTGTACTAAAGTGGTATGCCATATTCTATACTTACTCTGTGCACCTGGATGGCATCCTTTTTTTTGGTTCGTTCGTTCGTTCGTTCATATTGTTCATGATGTTTTGTATGCATGAAATGTACTCGCATCGCAAATTTCTGCCTCTGCCGCAAGAAATTTTGTACTTTGTGGCTGCTGAATGTGTTTGAATTTCAATTTTTATCGCTCGCAAATTCGAAATGAGCGCGTGACAAGCCTCGTAGACAAAAACTGAAGAAATTCAATTTAATCAACAAAAAAAAATTTGTTTTCTTTAATTTTGCTTGCCATTTCAAAACAAAACCAAAAAAAAAAAAAAACATCCACCACATAATTAGATAATTAACCTTGTCGAAGTAGAAAAACGAAAAAGCAAAAATATCTCATTAATCTTGTTAAACATTTAAATGCACATTGTCTACTTCTTCACCGAATTCCATTCAATTTCCCTTCGCATCTTCACTGCGAGGACAACCCAAATCACTCATGCAAAAATTCAACTTAAGATACAAAAAAAAAATATATATATAAAACAAAAAATGCGCATGAAAATGATAAGAAAACTTCAGAAAATTAACGTAAAACAGAAGACGCCACCAAAAGACCAAAAAAAAATGGAAAAAAACATAATTAAAATGCTTTCAATCATTATGCTCGAAATGCTTCTGGCTGTTATCTGCCTTTGTGCCGTCAAGTAAAAATGCGACGCTGTGATAAGCGCAAGTACGCACAGGATACACCCAGGACATACACAGCGCCGCACAGCATCAAATGCAATTGAACAGCAGTCAGAAGGACACTAAGAAAAAAGTGAAAATCGCATCATCGAAGTTGAAATTGTAACACTAGTTTACAAGAAATACACTCATAAAAAAATCCAGTATTTCCGTAATTGCATGGATTCGTAGCGGTATCAATATCAGTATGTTGAGTGCGGATTTTCTTAAGCGGAGTACAAACTTCTCGGTTCAAGAACGTTTTTTTCGAACACGAAAAACTTCAGTTTAGCTTTTTACGATGCTTTTGTTGCTTTCTTTGACAAAATAATGAACAGTTTCGATCGGAACGATAAAAACACTTCGAAATATATATTGGTTTTTGTAATTAACTGGGAGTTCAGCCGTAGAACGGACTACTTTACTTCCAAACACAACTTCGCAGACAGAAATTTCACTGGGACCAGGTGACTGGCACAAAGGACAAATATACAAATACTTGCGGATACCCGACGTGTGCTACTACGCTAAAAAACGAAATACGTTTCTGATAAGAATGACAGATCAGTGCTTTTGTGTTGGCAGTCTGTATTATGCGCAAACTTCAAAAAAGGTGCTCATCTTCTAGATTCCCAGCCACCGTAGCATAGACGGTAATGAAATGGCGGACATTCTTGCAATATAATGCGTCGGGATATTGCAAGAAGTAACCACAGACGTACGAATCTCCCTACAGACGCTATATAGCAAACTGGAGGAGGATGCCTGGACCAAAGCTGGAGAGAGGTGGAAGAACACCTTTAGGTGTACAATACCCAAGTGCAAATGTGCAAAGAACGCAACCAAAAACTCTTGCACTATCTGTGCCAGCTCAGAGACCGCTAGACAGGGCATTGTCTAGCGGGCATAAACAACATGCAAGGAAACGCGAGTTACGGAAACTCCGAAACACCTCATCTGCAACTGTCCAGCAATTGCAAAATCATGATTCAAATATCTTGACACCATCGGGCATGCGTGTCCAGAAGGACTTCTAAAAGGCTATTGGCTTTCGCCAAACACGCAAAAATACTACAGGACTTTAATAGCTACTAAACGACCTCCATCATTGATCATACTAAGGATCATATTGTTATATATGTAAACTCTATCAAGTAGGCAAAATGCGAAACCTAATCTAACCTTGTATATGACCATATTTTTCTTTCTTCTTCGATATGAAGTATATGAAAATCAGAAAATTTCTAGACAAATTCGAAGTTTGAAGTTCTATGAGTTCATAGAGTTTTAGAGGTGACGCCTTTAATATTTAAATATAAATTGAAAAACAGCAACTCCAAAATTGTATGCAGATATAAAAAACAGACATCTTTCTCGGTCAAAATTTGTATGTAAACTAGTGTAACAAAATAATGAATTAAATCACGCAAATGCAAAATGCAGACCAAAATAAAAGAAGAAAAAATCAAATTTCATTAAATTTTAAGCAAAAACAAATCAATATACATATCTAAAAATCTTTTTATTTCCATTTTGTTGCATTTAGAAATAAGTTTTCTCCTTTTCTCCGAACAAATAGACAACATTCAGAAATCAACCCAAAATAGACACAAAAAAAAAACAATTCTACGTGCAAGTGGGATAGAGAATTGGCGCATAGAAATGAGTGTGAGTGAATAGAAAGCAACTGAAAACGAAAAAGCATTTAGCGCATACAACAAGAAACAAGGATAATTAATGATTTCGGCGCGCTTATCTGGAAGCCCCCGACCGCCAGCTCCAAAATGGATGCCATCCACTCCTGCTCCAGAACCGAAACAAAGTTGAAATTAAACTTTTTTTTGTGTTTTGCTTCTGTTTTTCTTCGACTACAATTTTGTTTGGCATTGTGTCATTATCTTTTTGTTGTATAAAGCCAGGACGTTGAGACTGAGTAGGACGACGACGGCGACGACGACGACGACGACGAATGAGATTGAAGCAAAAAGGTAAACGCAGGACATGCGTTGTGTTCTAGAACGGGTCAGAGCGGGTCGGGATGGGACGTCTGCCTTGCAATCTTTAAATTCAAATCTGATTTTGCCATGTTTATTTTTTTGCTATTTGTTTCATTGTTGTCCTTGTTGTTGTTGTTGTTGTTCTAACTGCTCCTGTTGAAATTAAGCACACCGCTTCGCCCGCATTGTCCTGCGACGTCGTTGTTGTTGTTGTTGTTGGAAGTGCCGCCATTGTTTGATTACAATTTAGCTTCATGATTATTTTATTTCTTTTTTTTTAAATAAAAATATTTTTTTTTTTTTCTATCCTGCCGCAGCTTAGACTGTGTTTGGTCTGGAGGCCCAAATGAACAGAGCGACCGAATGAATGAATGAATGAAGGATCTATTTGTTGTCGCGTAATCTTGTGCAATCACTACAAAACGGCAATAAATCAGGATTATGCGAATGTAGCAGCGCGATGCGTGTGATTTTGATACGAGTATTGTTTTCTATTTATTTGCTATCTCGCTCTTTGTTTTTCACTCTCGCCTATGCCAGCACTGCACTGCGCCCTTATGTCCTTTACCGCTTCCGATATACACTGCTGCACTCGGCGTATCTTCTTGTTGCATGCCGCATGCGTCTCGTCATGATTTATGATGCGAACATTTTTGGAATAATTTATAATTAAAAACGGTTTTGCATAGCATTGACTTACTTTTCACTTTGCATATAGCATTTTATTACCTTCTTTTCGTTTTAATTTTTTTTTTTTTTTTTGTTTTGCTTGAGATACTTTTTTAGATTTACCAGCGAAATGCTTTAATTACCTTTCAGTAGCTATGCATTTTTTTTTTGTTTCTATGTTTTTGTATACCCTGCACTTATAGTGTCATGGAGGCTATTTAAGTTTGTCCAATGGTTTGTAATGCAGAGCAGAAGATGCAATTGATGTTCACATGGAACTATTTTTTAACTCTAAAATTTAAGAAAAGTATCCTTTAAGTAGAAAAACAAGTTCGTTGGCGTCAAACTGTAAAATTTTTTTTTGCGCATATTTAAAAATGAAAACATTTTGAATATCAAAGGATTTTTCAACTCCCAAATATAATTTGTTCCTGCCATAGAGAAACAGGCAGACAGACGGACATGTTTAGAATCACACGCCTTTTCGAACTGATCCAGAATATATATAAGTAATTTAAGCGCACTCGTATACTTCCTTTAAAGTGTTGCAAATATTTTGACTAATTTATTGTATATCAATACCGTTTCAGACGTAGAAAGCAAGCGTTAAATCGGGATGCTAGATTTTGAAATTGTTGAAATTGATACAATATGTGATTGCCGAGGAGCAGATGGTCATGGCTGTGTTCAGAATATTACAAACTGATCTGATGTACACGAAGAAATCTGTTCGATGGCTACCACGAATATCGAATGAGGTTCAAAAAGAGGCTCAATTTCGTTTTTGTCCCAATATTGCGCTAGAAGATTGATTTCTTAAGTATGACCTGAAAATCAAACCACAAACCACGACGTAGAACAGAAAAGAAGCAAATCCACCGATTAAAACAAGACAATAAAAGTCATCAATAAAAGTGATGATGTCTATTTACTTCGCCGGAACAAAAAGTATAGCTGCTATTCTCCTCAAAACTGGTGAAACAGTAACTGAAAAATGGTATGCTGAAGACTGTTCACCAAAAGTTTTCGAAAATTAGTTAGAAAACTGCAAAAAAAGAAACTGTGTCGCTATATTTTACAAAGAACTACACTGATAAAAAAAATTATATTGAGTACGGATGTTCTTAAATCAATTACATAATATTAGTTCTAGAACGGAGTTGAAATTATTGTACTTAGCCCTGTTCAATCTGTACTGTGTATGATCTACAAAAAAGGATATGAGTAAATGCATCAAAGGTCAGCCAAAATCTTCATAGAAATTCAAAACAATTTTAACAGAATTTATTTTAAATGACGCTTAGCTTAACATTTTTAAAACTAGTTGTGTATTATAAGCGTTTCCCAATTTCAAATAACAGGCACCATACGATTCGTTGAAGAAAACAGTTTGTGTAAGTTGATTATAGTCATACTTGATTTAGGAACCACACACCACCCAAAGCGCTTTCAGCAGAACTAATCTCTGACTGATTTGTGCTAACTGATTACAATTTTTATAAATAAATCAATCGACACTTTTGGCTTTTCAGGGGAAAAAAAACTAAAACAGGGTTATAAAAGTCAGCGTAAATCTGTAATCAGTCTCTGCCGAACGCGCTCATTAATTAACAATAAATATGCAGCATTACGAATGTATAGGGCAAAAGACGTTCACTTATACCGAAGTTAAAATCACAGCTTTTATACGTTTTACTTTCTTTTCAATTTTTTTCTTGCCGTGCTTGTTTGCACGAAATTTTTTTCTTCACCTTTCTTATGTATGCTTTCAACTTTTAATTTCCTCAACTCTCAGAATGAATCCTTCGCTTTTCGTGTAATTTATCATTCAGCACCTTTTCTTGTGTTTCAATTTTTCTTCTGCTATGTATCAGAAATGCAATCGGATGTTCTTAGCTTCGAATCTAATTTAAATTTCTTTAAACATGTAACCCGAAATTCATATACTATACAATATTCAACTCATTTATCCCATTGTACGTGTATTCAAACCATCATCTGCGGACATAAAATCCAAATGGCCATTTATTTACTTGTAAATTTCATTCGATGCGCATTCGAAATCTAATCATTTGATACTCGAAGGCATTTAACGAAAAACGTGAGCGCATGATAACTCACAAATAATATTACAAACTGACAATGTCAAAAATCCACAAATCTACAAAATGCATAGATAGACAGTCAGATACAATATATATGTACATATACCAGATAGATAGCTGAATAGATAGATGCTCGTAGTTGTGTGTGCGGCAACGGACGATACATTTTACTCTATCTACGATTATTTCTATATTACAATAAATGCAACAACATCAACCACAACAACAACAACAACAACAACAAACACATCAACAATATGGCCGAGTGTATCTTGCAACTACGAATGTGCCCAAAATGACAAAATCATAATTGCTTTTGGACAAATTTTGCGGTTAAAATCGGAAAGAGCACAAAAAGGGACTAAGGCGCATTGAGAGAGGGCTACAACATTGTTGGCAGGTGAAAATTATCGTGCAACAAACATGGCTGACAATGGTTTAAATGTATTGATAATGTATAATATGTATTGTTGTATTAACTAGAACAACAACAATAAGGACATTGAGCATCGAGCATTGAAGCAGCCAGAAATTGGAGTACGATGGTGGTCTGAAAAGTTTGGGGGTTTACAAAAAAGAAATTCTAATTTTAAATGATTCTTTTTTATAACATTATCGTGCCTTCGGATAAACATATGCAAGTCCGTGTACACGTAGATTTGGAGCACCAAAATAGTCAATTGGAATCTATCTTCATCTACCACCAGCAGTAATAGATGCAGTTGAATGTTATTTTATTTGATGCTTCTCAGCTCTTGACATCAATACAAATCTTGCAGTTCCAAGTATCACTATACGTTCTCCATTTATTGCATTCTTTAGCTCTATTATTGATTCGAGTCTTTTAAACTGAGAATTAAGTTTAAGTTGAAGCCATTGAGTTGCCAGATGTTACAAAAAGGATTTAGTGCATAGAAGAGCATATGCAGACTAAAATTTTGGTATACTTTTTCAAACAGTTGGCAAGGTTTGCGAAGTACACGATATCAAAATCAAGATATGTAACCAGATATCAAATTCAACGTTGCAATATGATGTCTACTGTTATTGAAAATTTTTGACGATTTCAACTTAATCCATAACTTGATTTATTTGTCACTCATATCTAAAATCGTTTACTCAAATTTCGTGATCTTATTTCAAACTTCCGATGTATATATCAGAGTAAAAATTCAGGCATGGATGAAGAAGCTTTCGAAAAAATATTAGAGAAAAAAACTCTAAAGAATGGATAACTGAAGTTAAAATTTGGAGTAGACGGGTTTCGTATAAGAATATTGAAAAGGCTCAAGAAGTTCTTGATGTCTGATTTTCCAAACTTTCATAACATTTTGCGAGTGATGGCTGTATTACAGGCGACGACCTCAACAAGTGAACGGTCCTTTATAACGTTGCTTCGGCTAAAAAACTACTTGCAATCTACTAATTTGCAATTACAAGGTGTCTCCAAAGAAAGTTCACATTTAAAAAATCAATAAAAAAAAGTAAGTAGTTATTGAAAACATGTTTATTTCATATTAAAATACACACTTTGGGAATTTATTTCTTAAAAATGATATTGTCCAAATATTAAACGTTGCGTTCACGCCATTCGTTTAATCGAGCACTTATATTTCCTATGACGGCTCGACAGGTATTCTCCGTGATGGCTGCCATTTCGTGACGGATATTTTCTTTTAATTGGGCCAGGGAAGTAGGTTTGTGGTTTCTCCACCAGGAGAAAGTCCATAGGGGTTAAAGCGGGACTTCGTGGAGCCCAATTTATGTCACCTCTCCTGGAGATCAATTTGCCAGGAAAAATTTCATGAACTCGTGGTAGAGACCTGTGAAGTTGCTCCGTCCTGCTGGAACCATGTTCTTTGGTTATAACCATGAAATTTTTGCAGTTCGGGCGCCAAGAGGTCGTCTAACATCTCCACATAACGGGTTGTCACGAACAGACTGAGTAACACTGTCTACTTTTTCGAACGTTCTCGAAGACCTTGGACGCCCGGATTTTGATTTTTCCAGCGTTGAACCGGTCTCTTCAAACTTCTCGACCCATTTTCCAATGTTTCAAGGGTTTGGAGCACAACGCACGGTCCGCTCAAGAGAAACGCTCCATAGCGACTAAATTCCCAAAAGCTAGGCTACCGATTGACATACCCCCGCGCCCCACGGAATAGTTGCGTTCATGCAATCAGCAAGTCAAATGTGAAATTTCTTTTGAGACACCCAGTAGTTTCCAATTTTTCTCTCATATTTGTACCTTTCTTACAAAACTAGCCACGGTTTCTCCTCAAAACTTTTATTTTTTGTATACCTTTTCATGCTTTACTGATTCTCATTCCATTTCAATTTAACATAAACAAATTGCGTATCATAATACACAGCAATGAAAATCGCAAGCAGAAATCATTTTTTTTTAATACGTTTTTGTTTTTGTAGCTACAGTGAAGCATCTACGTTGTATACTCCACTGAGTCTTGTGATAATTGTGTAAATCTTATTTCGTGGCTGATTCCGAAACATATTTTTTTGCATTTAGTCTATTTTTGTAAAATCTGACATTAAAAAAGATATATTAAAGCTGCAGAATAGTTCTTGACTTTTGATAGAATGTTTAATGTAACTTAGGGAATTCGGGAACCTTTTTATTGTTTACCAATATAAATGCAGTTATTCTGCAATTCTGCTATATAAATAGCAATACCTTCACATTCACTATTACACCTCGCAACTTATCACACTACCCTCGTAGTGCATTGCGAATTGGATTTCCGTTTGCGCAGCAAAAAGGGGCGTCATTTTATAATTAAACCAAAGTCAATTACAGACAAAAGGCAACTGACACTAGTATGTACCAACAACCACCACCATCAATATAAAGTGAACAGAGAGGTGCACAGCAAAGGGTCTTAATATGTGTATATGGAAAGGGCTTTGGTTTGCTTCGGTTAGTGTCAGGCACTGCACAGCTCATATTCAAATTACATTGGTGACTTAAGTTTTGGCATTTCGATTTTACCATTTGCCAATTTGTGTTGGCTAGTTTGATGCGTAGTCATCGTCATCGTCCGACCCCTCCTATACTAATACTCGTAATATAATGTTAGTGCTATAGTGTCGCAGTAGGCGTATGGGGCGTGGCTGCTGGGCGTAATTATTACAGCGCAATGACATGCATGATATATAGATTTATAATAGTTGCTAAAATGTTTAGATACACAAATTGGCTTTTATAAAGTTTTGTTCAAATTTGCTATGACTACAAAATTCAATAAGAAATGACAGTTGCAAGTGTCTATTACAACCACAACCAGAACAACAAAAATAACAATATCAACTCAAAGACTAAAAATAATAATAATACGATTTTTTTCAGCCTGTCATTTTGCTATTTATTAAATAATCACCACAACTCGTTGCAACTTGACTCAATGCGTTCAGCTATGTGATCCATGCCGACTTCGCTGTGACTTTGTGAGAGCTGTAACTGAACCGCTTTGAAAAGCCTAAAGAAAATGGTGTATGTATTTTTTTGTATACCCTTTATAAATAGTAGTGTGAAAATGGTGTGATATAGACTGGTTTTTATGCCATGAAAATACCAAAGCAAAGCATGCTGATGTTTCTTGCTATTCCAGCCTTTCTATGCAGCTCATTGTATAGACTTATAAAATGAAAGACACAGCGAGAGTGAAAGAGAGAATGTAAATCACATTTACCTATTTCTACTTGTTTGTTGTTGTTGATGTTTGCTAGTTAGTCTGTTGCTCTCCCTCCCTTTCCCTTTCTCTCTTTACCATCATTCTTGCTGATTGACGATTTGATAACGATTTTTTACGTTCACCAATCAGGGCAGCCATAAATAGCATCACTGGTTAGTTCAATAAAATAAAAAAATTGTACTTACAAAATTCACAATGAATTTTAGAATGAAAATTCTATAAAAATGCATTTACATATGGAAAGCACCCATCTATAAGAACCCAATATATCCAGCTTCATGTTGACATTGGTTTTAATAAAATTGTTTTCCATAAAAAAACTTATCTCAGTTTAGTGGACGTGCCACACCTATTTATAGAAATGTTAGGTCCATAAAAACATCCAACATGCATTTCCAGTTAATCTAGACTGCAATATAATTTATTTACTACCAAAACAAACAAAAAAAACTGAGTTGTTTTTGTACTCTAGAAGAGAGTGTTGCATTCCGACTTGAAGATCCTGTCGCATGATCACATGTCGGCACCAAAGTGTTACCATACAGATACAAAAACAAATGGAGGGTCATAGAGCAAATCTATCTCCAGAATCAAATTAGTACGGCAAATTAGCAGAAGGAGCCTAAAGAATAAACACCAAGAAGTAAGCTGTGTATACCGACTTTTTCTTATTTTGATGCTCAATTCGAACTCGTACTGAGAATTGCTCCATAACCGTTCAGAATTATTTTAGCGCTAAATACAGTGATATTTTCTTTCTTTATTTATGCTCAATTACAGAAAACTGGGCTTTGGGATGCCGTAGAGTAATTCTGAGAATTGAACTCTGCACAGAAAATCCATGAAGAAGATTTAATCTAGTCAAAATTGGACTCCACTTTTAATTCCACATTAATTCTCTGAAACGCAAGACGGAACCAGTTAAATAACCTTTAGCCTAACTTATGGACGGCATTAAACAGATCTCAATGGAGAATCTATTGGACATCTATATTTCTGCAGCTGAAAAGGATCGAATGCTTGTGGAAGTTTATGGTGAGATTGCTCCAACTGATAACTCATGTAGGAAATTTTTTGACGTTCCAAAAATGGTGATTTCAGCTTTGAAGACAAGCCTCGCTCTGGAAGGCAAAACAAATTCGCATACTCGATGAAGATCCGAGGCAAACGCAAGATGAGCTAGCAGAAGTATAGAGAATGACTCAAGAAGCAGCTTTTGCACGATAGAAATGCATGGGAACTAATCTAAAGCAAGGCAATTGGGTGCTGCCTTGAGTGCAGCTGATTCAAACGCAACAAAGAAACGTTGTTTTAAATCAAATTGCAACTGGGTATGAGAAATGGATATTCTACGGTAACCCCTCATAATCTGGACACTGCTCTTTCTGATTAATGGTTGTTCCGACGGATGTAATATGATTTGTCATCGGTTCATTTCTTTCGTAAAAATCCAAAACTGGCTTCTATTTTGGTTCTGAAATAAATGCATTTTTAACCACAAAAAAAACAGACCGAACTGATTTGTAACCCCAATACATGTTTATAATTACTGCTACATTGGATTACAACCAGATGCTAAATATTGCTAGAGGGGTTCTACTTTGGCGCACTCCGTTTAGGTGTCTAGATGTTAGAAAGATAACAAAAAAAGGTTTGGATAAATTTCACTGGTTGATGCAAAGATCAGCGTGTATGTATGTGATGTCAATAGGAATTAAAACTGTTGTCCTATTGCACTTTGGTATGTGCGCTAAGATCTTTGCTGTACTCAGACAGATTACGAAGAACGGTGAAATTGTTATTTAATTCATATGGTTAATGCAAAGAGCAGCGTGTGTGTGAGTGATTTTTACATATAGATGATTTGTATTCAGTTTTGTTAGCGAATTAATGATTAATATGAATACATCTTTATCTATCCTGAAATATTTTCCATCTTTCCACATCGAAACACTATAAAATAGAAGTTCTTTATTGTAGAGTATGTGTGTAGTGTATAAAAGCTTCGGCTACACCGATATGCTCTTATGTTTTACTCATTTTAACGATTGTAATGCGTCTTGCATTGAGTACCTAAAGCAACTATTGCCGCTTGACAATAATGCTGCAAGTAATATGACGAAATGTAGAACATCATTGCCGACAAGCAGCGTCAGTAGCATTCAGCAGCTTTAAACTGTGTCGCATGAGAGTAACGAAAAAAAAACTACAAAAATTGGTCAAGACGTCGACCACATCGACTACGACAAGAACGGCCACGGCGACTTAGATCGACGATGCCGACGAATGAAACATAAAAATTTACGACAAAAATTGCCAAGAAACACATGCTCCACATATTTGCCGGACATTTATTGAAGTTAAGTTCTGCGCGGAGCATAAATAAAACATAATCCGAACGACAAAATGAACAAACGAGCAAATCGACTGCAACTGAGCAAGAACCAATGCAATGGTGAAAAAAAAAACAGAAAAAGTATCTCAAAAAGTATCTGAAAACGAGAGATACCAAAAAAAAAAAGAAACTCACGTCAAGCGCTATAACAGACAAGCAGCTCAGGAACTTAAACTAAAACCGAAATGCAGTCGTACTAAGCTGCGCATGCGCAATTGATCGAACAAGACTGATGGAGCAACTGGGATTACGCCGCTGCTCCCGCTTCGTTTCCTGAAAGTCACACGAGATTAAACTTGTCGCTTGTTTTTTGAGAATTTATTTAATCTGCAAAGGCGGCGGCGGCGTCAACGTCGGCTGTGTCTGACTTCCAGACTGCAAATTGAGGCGTCGGCGGCGGCGGCGGCGGCTCAAGCGCGATCTTAAGCGCAGCGCATAATAATTCTTCAAAGGAGGGTGAAAGAAGTTTGCGACTTGGCTTGGTGACATACAAACCGCTTGGTGCGCATTCATCAAAGCCGATCTCGCCGGACTCAATAACTTGCACAGACAGACGGACATACACTCGAAATCAGTGTCCCTCAGCTACGTTAATTACCAATGTTGATGAAATCCTTTGGGCCAAGTTCGAGAGCCAAAGAATGTTTTGTGCAATCACGTACTCTGCAAATATTCGCTCAAAATAAAAAGGGGGTTCAACCCTTTGCGCATGGAATTCATAATTTCATAAAACAAACCCGTGCGGGTCTGCAGTAGTAGTAGTCGTAGTAGCTGTCTATAGTATCTAACTGCCGCGCCCTAATTGACAGAGTGTTGAATTACATACGCTGAAATCTAAATCCATACGCATCTAATGCAGCCCTTTACACATCGTTCTACTAGCTGCCCGCATCGACTTTTGCTGAGCTGACATTAAGTAAATTATTTTTAATATGTTTATAGAGTCTACGACTACAACGTCTACATATGGCACATCTAGAGCTATGCGTATGTGTCTCTGGTCTCTCTTCGTTGTGTGCATTGTAATTATGTAATTTTCACTTGGATGTGATTTAATTACTGTAATGGGATTTGAGCTCTGAGACAACAATGTGTAATAAAACATTTAATATGATGAATGATGTTCGTATGCATGAATAGCTTCAATTGAAGATGAAACTGCTGTGGGGTTGCAAAGTGCCAGAGCAATAAAATAGTAGGAAGTAGTGGACCAGATACCACTTATTTAGTAGATTACTGCTGCCCTTTTTTGGGTTTGCAGAATGCCAAAGGTCTTTAAACTAATCACTTAGGTAATCACGTGACAATAATTGCGAATTCATAAACAAAACACAACGAAATTGCTTTATAGTTATAGGCAATTTTAGCACAAAACAGTAGCGTATTAATTTCTTATGTGGTAATGAAGTCAGGGCTCTGGGGTCCAAATCAATTTATCAATTAATATTAAACACAGTAAGTAATAACAAATATTTGCTTATATTTTCGACAACTTTAAAGTAAATATGGATGAAGCTATTTTGTAAGACGTCTGATTTTATTTATTCGTTGAATTATTTTGAAGTGGAATCATATATTTACATAGTTTTGTTTTGAATCATAGCCAAGGTGTTTAATTGAAATTATATATGTACGTGGGAGTGTGTTTATAATAAGCCACCTAGAGAAAGACAGGCAAAGAGAAATAGAGATTAGAAGGAAGAAATCATTCTGAGTGTCGTCTACCGTTACTTGAATTCATCTTATACGAATACGGATGCAGCAACAGTGTGACAAGTGAGCTCGTGAATGCCGCTTGATTTTCACCACACCCTGATGAAATCAAGGTCACAGCTAGAATTTTGTCCATGGGAGGCTTTTGGTTTCCAGATATTTTTTGTTCCTTGATTACATTTACACATACTTATTTATTCCTTGTCTCTTTCAATACATTCTGAAAAAAAGAAGAAAGGAAAGGAGTGCGGACACTTATCGCTAGATATTTTATATAGTTCATAGTATATTGCTTGTGGAAAATTATGCACAAAACGTTGTCCCTCACATTCCCAACTATATTTTGAATACTTGTTGAATAATGTAGAATTTTTCGGCAATTCTGGCGAGCGATTTCGGCAAATCTATTCAACGAAATAGAGAAAGTTGTAATTATACGATGTTTTTCAAACAAACCGAAGTGATAAAGAGACTTAGCTCGACCATTTCGTGAAAATATTGTATTTACTGAACATATCTAAGATATATGTTTTTGTCATAGCAATATATCCGCCTATATATTTATATCGTTTTAAAAAAAAGGTATATTATTTCAAAGGTATTATTGTACATAGTTATACAAAAATTTGCACAGTAAAGACCGAAAATGACCCGGACTGGTGGATTTAAACCGAACCGGTAAGCCGAATCGGTAATTTTTCTTCTTCTCAAGTTGGCTGTCACTGTCATTGACATGCATGCCAGGTTTGAGTGGGATGCGATAATTAGTCTATGCTTGACAGCTGCTTATTTACGTCGCGAAAAGTTTGTATGGCGATTTTTAACATGAAATTTTGTGTTTCCAATGAAAATGTTTATGCTCTCCCAATTTTAAATACTTACGTTTATTTGTAATATCTTAGATAGCAAACGAATTGGATTCCTGGTGTTGAGTTAGTGTGAAAGAGTTTGTCCTCATCTGGTAATTTTTCAAAGTATTGAATTACTGTTGTACTTGCCACAATCACAGCAAGCGACTCTACTCTACTCCCTGCTTGGTATCGATGTGGTTATATAGTTACAGCCTTCAATTTAGGGAAACGTTCAAGATTCAGTAAGTTTTCGAAGTTATATAATATAGATAATCGCATTGCACGATAGTTTAATCGTGTGTTCCAAAACTGCAAAAACTTCAGAATTGTAAGATGAGTTCCAGACCTATAAAATTGTGGCCCTGAACCATAATTTCAATGAGTATCTATAAGAGGAATTATTCGTATAAAAGTGTTGATAGTCTTCGCAAATTTTATTAGTATATCACACAATATTGAGCACTAGAAACTTGATGTCATCACGAGATATGAAAAAAGATGCAAATCGAAATGTAGGTGAAAGACGAACTTCATTTCAATAATTAAATTATATTGCTGCGCCTGTATCAAAGTCAAAGTCCTGCGAAAGCAGCCAAAAAATCTTCTTTGCTGTTTTCTGATTGGCATGTACGAAGCACCGTTAACCAAAATCCGCTTTAAGGATTTCACAATCCGCTAAACTTCATCTAGTGTAATCTAATATATCAATACATTAACTTGTTACTTCATTTCTGAATCCACTCCTGTCTCTACAACCTATCAGCTGTTAAAGTTCACATGTCACTCTAGTTATAAATGCGCCTATAAATCGCACTAAACTAACAACCTACTTCCTTCGTATCCCTTCACAGAGGCTATGATAGCGCGTAGTTCGTACAAACACAAAATTGGCGCAAATTATTATCAAATGAAAGTTGGATTGTTTTTTTTGTTTAATTCAAGTAAATTGCCTTTCTTGAGAACTGCAACAATATGCCAGATTGCATTCCCTCACCTCACCTTCGAATCCTGCACAACGTTTTTTAATATCCTTTCGAGCGCTGTCTGCACTTTTCACTTCATATGCCGCATTCGCCTTTTGACATTTGTGCGCTGCGGAATTTTAGAAATACTTCTTTTTTTTCTGCAGAAAATTGCGTTCGTCTAATTTCTTGCATGCAATTGTTTGCAGTCCTTTGGCGCGGTTCACTGAGTCTAAATTGGGTTCTAGTATTTCGTGTTTTGTCTAAAACAAAAATGTTCAATTATTCATAACTAAAATCATTTTAAAAAAAAGGAAAAAATAATCGTTTATTTGATTGTGCACGCGTAACTTTTCAAAACTGCAGTCAAATTGCATTTAACTTTGTTATTAGTTTTCATTTGCTACAAAAAGGATTTCGTTTTTCGATTTTTCTTCACGGTGAGGTTGCATGCGTGTCACGTGAACTTCGACTCAAATGTTGCACTTTGCCGTCTTTCTGGCTTTCAACTATGAATTTTTTGTTTGAAGCTGACAGCAATTTAATTTGGAATTTTATATTTCTGAGTTTTTTTTTCTTTCTTTTGCTTAATTTCGAACTTAGCCAATTACGAGGGTTAAATGTTAAGATGGTAAAAAAAAAAAAAACGAAAGAAGAACATCTTAAATTTAAGTAGTTTGAAATCCGACGGCTTGTAGAATGTTAGTTTTTTTTCTGTGGTCTGGTCCCATACAAATTCCAACACTTCTAGCAACTTGGCACACATACAATATTAATAAATGAAAGGGTTTATTATTTGTGTTAAACTTGCTGCGGGCTTGTAAGATGATAAGAAAGCGCCGGAGACCACATAAACCACAATTCGTGATGAGCTTAATTAGTTGTTTTGATCTAGCTATGCTCATGAGTCCGTTCGTTTACAAGCTGGAAACAATTAGTGTGTTCACAAGGTCTTGTAAAAGTGCGGAAGTGCACAAATGGCGTTGTGCACAAGACTTGTGCAAAATAAAGTGGTGCAACTCAAAGATTTTTAAGCGGTAGCAACTGCATTTTATTTCAAATTACTTAAATTCCAATTCCATGGAATTATACCAAATATAAACTCAAATTTAGCAATCTTCTGGTTAGATACTCGTATGATTTACATACGTATTCATTATTTACAAGCATAGTCCCAAAAATACCAGAGGCGACGTCAGGTGGTAGTTTAGAAAAACAAATTTTTCAGAGAAGTACCATCTATCATTAGACTGCGTTAACAATTTTAAGCAATCTGCATTATTGTTGTGTTTGGGAGCCATTGAAAGCTGACATGAAAGGCAGACAACAAATCAGAAGGGTACCGTGCCGATGCAATCAGAGAAACGCACTGTTTTAAATACTACTTGGTCTCTGATGTATTGCCATGGATTCGTGCTTTATCCACGATCATGCAACGGCTTAAAAACTTGACCATATTGCCGTTAGAAAACACCGAAAACTACTTCGAAGTTGTCACATCTGGTTTTTTGTTCAACTGTCTGCATTTCATGACCTTGCTCAATAACTGTCAAACCAAAACTTAATGATGCAGATTGCTTAAACTTTACATTAGTCTAATGAGAGATGGTAATTGTCAAAAACAAACTTTTTTAAAACCTACAAGCGCCATTCCAGTTCAGTTTGGGTACTTATGAGACTATTCTCATATCTTTTCCTAGAAATTCAAAGAAAAGCATCATCTCATACACTGACTTCTCTTCTTTACTGCCATCTTTTCTGGAGCAAGCGTATTCCACGGCCAATGGATTCATCATTCTTGGTTCAAGACCTTGGTAGGATTGGAAATGTTCGTAGACAAGTCCAAACGCCATCAGCAAAAACAGATAGTAGTTAGACAGAGCGCAGTCTGGCAAATAAGCGGAATGGACTAACACAACCCAGCAAAACTCTTCCATCGTATTCCGAACCCATTTATTCTGCATCACTTTGTTTCTCTCATGTTCCGGTTTGCATGCAATGCCTGATTTAAATTGATCATTTGCTGTCTATAGTGTTGGCTTGAGACAGTCTTACTTATTCTCTAAAGATCATGTTGCACTGATCTTTACTGGTTCCACCGAACAGATGGATGATCTCCATGGATTCATTCCTTCTATGAACTATCCTCTTCGGCCTGGCATCAAAACTGTTTTTTTGATATATTGGATCAAAAATTTAACCATGTTCACTCCTGCCTGATGTTTTTCGGTTGTTCAGCTAATTTTGTTTAAATTCACAATTGATTTTCATTTTATTTTCTATTCTATTTACAGCAAATCTAGATGCCCTGTAGATGAACTTGACTGAGTTGCAAATAATTTCAAAACAAATGGTCCATACATGCGCAAGGACTTTTTATTTTCGATGTCGAATTTCTATCTAACCACCAACCGCCAACAGTGAACAATATAAGAAGTAATAATGTGGACTCTGTTATAAAACTTATATGATACGAAATTAATCTTTAATATGAAAGTATCCCATACGTATATCGATCAATTATATATTTAATGTTGCTATAACACTTCATGGTGGCCACCGTGTACTCCATATATGGTGGCGCCTAAATTCTCCGACTTCTGCTGCAAAGGAATTTCATTGTTTGACAGCATTGCTGGTATTGAGGCAAGCATTCAGGCAGGCAGGCAGGCTGGTAGTCGGAACGTCAGCCAAGTAGGCAGATATTTAATTTAACGTAAATTCCCTTGCTCGAATTATAAATTAAATCAAAAACATAAAAAACCAACAAGCGAAAAGAAATGTAAACAATTCATTGAATTCGCAATTACACGCACATTTGGCACAGCGCAAACAGTCGAGCGCAACGCGTCATGTACACAGATACTACAGATATGAGTATGCATGAGGGCTAGTTTATAAGTAATCGGCTATGGTAAGCAAACGCTATTGATATTTTTTGGTCTAAAATTTAATCTATACCACAAAATAGCCAACTATGAGCACTTCAGTTCACTCAACTCAAATCTCAAATTACAAGCTAACCAATTATAATCGGAGTGAGCAAAATCTGGAGTATATAATGGCTGAGAAATCAGTTCATAGCGTATTTCATAAGTTTAATATGAAAGCTCTTCTTCTTTCTCAAATTTCATTTTTGGATTAAATCAACTTGCAATCAGCCCAAACGCTCTGAATTATAATCTCCATTAACGTTTACCTTCATATCCGAACAGAAACATCGCTTTGTTGTCTTTCTTATGTTTTGATTCTCCAGCAGACTACTCCGTCACGACTACTCCTTGCTATCTCGGGTGGTGCAATGAATCCATGTTTAAAAAACTTCATAAAAAACGGCAAACCATACATTGGAATTATTCAACGATTGTATTTATAGTCGACTAGTAATAAATGCGTCTCTTAACTGGCAGCAACCTCGTCACTCCCGAAAAATTCTGCAAAATTTTTCTTACTCGTTGCTCTGAGATGCCCACAATTTGAGAAATCCTGTACAACATGAATTCAATCTACCAATTCTTAGGGGGTGACCTCTTTTGGACTTCGCTTAAATTCAATTACCCATCACTTAAATGTTGATACCAAAGGTGGGTGTTGATTTCAAAGCTCGTTTTATTCTTCAAATAAATTTAGTTGATTTAATTAACTTCTACAGAGGAACCAAAATTTTCGGTTTAAATGGCTGGCAAAAATGCTATTTTGAATGTAGCGTGTGCACCAGAATTCAGGTAATATTTGAAATCTTGAAATCTTCTTACGTCTGATACCAATTGACAGAATTTTTTTAAAATACTATATTATATAAAGAAAAATAAAACCTTGACCGAAGTTTTAACACTCTTCACGCGAACCGAAAATTAACTTTTAAGAATTTTAAAACGAAAAAGACCAAATGGCTGGCATCATCGAGGTAGCATATTGATGCACATGTTGAGTTAATTGCTCGGACTCTTACTGTATAGCGGTTTCCCTATATAGACTAAGCCTCCATATAAAGCCTCCTTGTCTTTCAAATTGATATTAACTGTAATAATTTGGTTTTGCATAAAAAAAAAAACAAAAGTAAACTGTCGTTTTGTATGGGAGATACTCTAAACATTGAGCGTAACATACTTTGGGAACGGCAACGACTGTCTCTATACCAATTTTTAGAACAATTTCATGAAAACTGATGGACTTGTTCCCGCACAGACAGACGGACATGCCTAGATCGACTTGTCTTGTCGAGGTCATTCAGAATTTAGCTATACATATTGAATACCGAGAACTGATCATTTAAACAGCCCGTTTAAAAGCATTGTCAACATTGTTTTGTCAATAAGTTGGAAAAATAGACTTCTACTTTGATGCGCGTTTGAGCGCAATCTGTCATCTAGTTTACAGTGCTCGATTTTGTCAGTTCAACTCAATTGTGAATTACGATTTTTACGAATTTTCTTCAAAAACTCAAACGCGTAAGGGTCCCTGAAGACATGGTAGAGCGAGTCAGTTCCGACTCCACATTTATAAAACGCATTGTAACTGATGATGAGACGTTGGTTTACGAGTTTCACATCCAAACCAGTCAAAAAGGGCCAGAATGGCGCTTTCCAACTGAGCCGAAACTGAAAAAACCACGTCAAAGTCAGTCCAAAGTTAAGTTAATGTTGAATTATTTCTTTGATTATCGTGGTGTTGAGCTCTTAAAATTCTTGCCAGAAGGCCAGATTGTAAATCCGAATCTGTGGAGAGAAAAAGAAAACGCTTCGACTTTGCATCACGACAAAGAACTATCTCATAAGGCTATCATTGTGAACGTATTTCTGACCAACAACTCCACAAATACCATCGAACAACCACCGTATTCACTAGATATTGCTACGACCGACTTTTCTCTCTTTTTAAAACTAAAATTACCACCAGTTTTCAGTCGACCGAAGACAACAAAAAGATTTCGCAGCGTGAACTGAAGACGATTCCGAAAAATGTGTTCAAAAAATGTTTTGATGTTTGGCTAATTCGCTGGCAGAATTATTTTGTGTTTCATTGCGCAAATCCCGTTACTTTTTTGACAGAATGTTTACCTACTTTGTAGGGTCTATGAACCTATGACCCCTTTTAAATACTACAAACTTTGTAGTAAAATTAATATACTACTAGTATATACACTACTACAATTTATTGCCACGGCCAATCACTTATCAACCAGCACACGTATATACGTTATCTATAAGTACATATGTACAAAATGTACATGCATAGGTAAATACTACATACGCATGTTATATACTTGTAAAGCTACAGATACAGCAGATACAGATACACAGCCATCTACTGACAAAGGCATCCGCAGGAGGTGCAGACGAAGGAGCAGATACAAATGTATCTGCGCTCGCTGCATGCACACGTCACATTGCGATACGCTTTTGTAATCATGCAAAACACATTAACTTTGGCATTTTTCCAAATTGTAAATTATCCATGCTGTGTAAAACGAAAAATAATATAAAAAAAAAAAACCAAGTGAGAAAAAACACAAAGTTAAAAAAATATTGTATAAAAAATAAATAAATTACATTTTTTTACATGCAACCAAAAATGTGCAAAAAAAAAACAAAAAAAAAATAGAATAAAAACTGCATTTAAGCCTGAGGCAAAATCGCGCAATTAAAGCGCTACAGCTTGCATTAGAGAACATAGAGCGGAGAATGATTAATGACTTTGGTGTGCGGCACAAGAAAATTAAGCCAGGGGTTAGCTGAACTTACAGAAAGATACACAGATACATGATTTCAACGTACAATGCACGATTAAAAGAAATCTCTGTTTGACGTCAATCAAATCAACTAAACTCAACTCGACTCGACTAAACTCAACTCAACTCAACTCGTAGGCGACAGCCGTACATGCCCGGACAAAAAGTCTACGCAATTTTGGCTAATAGATACATTAACACAGAAAAGTTAGATTAACACAAGAAGCACAAAATTAATAAAATCAAAGTTGCAGTAGTAGCGAAAAAAATAATTTAATAAAACTAGATACAAGTGTACGAGTACGAGTACAACAAAAGCAACCTGCAAGGGGATGAAATAAGATTAATGATTGCAATAAATCCAGCGTCAACCAAATGAACAGCAGCCCCCTAACCCCCGATGCAGGCAGTGTGTGTGTGCATAGTTTCGAAAAGGATTTTCGGGCACTAATAATATGAGCGCACAAGTTCAAGAAATCGACAGTGTAGAGTAAGGAGTACCAGCACAGTACAGAACGCCACCACCGCTGCGACACCACTGGGACACCGGTGAACCATTACGCTGATTAAGTTCACTGTGCGAACAATCAGTTGATGCCTTTGTAGGGAGGTACAGGGATGCTTTCGCTGCGGTGTCGCAATATTAGTTGACATACGTGGCAGGAATACTAGCAGTATTGCAATCCGCACAACTCAACCCTGACCAGCCGACAGAATTTTATTGTGATAAGACGCAGCAGCACATTGCGCACTTGGCGGTCGTCTTTCGAATTGTCTTACATAGGGTAAATTTTGCCAGAGAAATTCATCATACGTCTCGTGTGCCTTTTGGCATTGAGCTGCCAACGGAGCATATACGAGTATTGTGTATTGTGTATTGTGTTTGACTGACTGGTGGCATATCCTTAAATCAAATTACGACTTAATCGACGCCAGTGGCAACAGTCGCCAGTTGCGTGCATTTGGCGAGTGTTTCTTGTGTCGTCCCTTCTCCATCTCGTTCATTTGTACTCAATACGCTCGATTGACAAAGTCAAAAGGGGGCGGCAGCAATCAGGGACGAAAAGACATGCAGCAGTGCTGCAGCTGTGCCATGCCACCCGCAGCAACAATAATAAAACAATATACTCCACCGTTGCACAGTGGTTGCAAATAAGTTTTGCTGGTACAAAATTAAATCTATATACATATATAGCTACATACAAAACTGATTCGCTGAGTGTGCAAGACACAAAAAAAAAATTTGAAAAGTTGCTGTTTATTTAAATTAGAAGAGAAAAATCATTAAGCCACCTATTCGGTACGCCGGTTGGAAGGTAAACTAAATAGTCTTCTATACAGGGCTGTGTTTGATTTTAATCAAAATTTCCGACAATCTAAATTCAATGTTGATCGAAATGTTTCATGGAATGACAGAATTCGATCGGAAGATACAAATTTGAATCCAATGTTTTAATCACTGTTTCTCAATAAAATTATTTTTTTATAAGTATAGAGAAATTTTATTAAAGACTTCTGATTTATAGAGTTTAGGTCATTTAAACCTTTTTAAACAGTTGATAGACCGACCTATGTCAACGCGCGTTCGGAATAACTTGTCAAAATAACTTGTCAAATGTGAAAATTGTGGAAAATAAAAGCGATGAGACTCGTGTGAAGAACCTATCCGCACAAATTCCGGCATAAACTGCGTTGATCGTGAATTTCTTGAGTGTTTTCAGTGGTATAAATACGACAATTTGGTTTGTTTACAACTCTGTTTACCGAAAAATGTGCTTCACTATTTTTTTACATCTTTCACAATGGAGAAGTTAACATAGAGCTCGGACGGCGTCTACAGCTCCACGCCAAAAATGTTCATGAAATGGCCCACCCTATACACTCAAGACATCAAAAAGTTATAAGATTAGTTAAAAAGTAAACCATTCCGCCTGTCAGACTGTACCAAAATACTAGATATTTTCTTTATTTTGGTACTGGTTGTGTCTATTCTTATTGGAATGGTATAAGGAAAGTCATAAAAGAGAGGCGAAAAATGTCGACTGTCGAGAGAAATCTTTGTTATTGAGAGTTAGTTTCACCAGTTATCCTGTTGTCCTTCCATTTCATCCAAATAAAATGTTGTCCTTCTCACAAAAAAAAAAAAAAAAATTATAAATTTAGAAACGCATACGGTTCCCACCATTACAATTATCGTAAATTATGCGTAAACTCTTTGCAAGCTTTTAAGGCTTATCTTTTATCTCTTTCACACCGACTATTGGAAAGCATTGAGTATGAGCAAGATAGACAAAATAGAGTGTGAGTTTTACACAAAAAGTGAATGAAAAATGAGGTATTTTTTGAAACTAAATATTTGAGAACTGTGCAGACAGAGTTGCCAAGCTTTGCAGATATTTTTACATTAAGTGCGAGCGAGACAGAACAAGAGAGCACTACATAACGGCGAACAGCAATAAAAAATTGAGAGTTCTGGAGATGGAGTACCCAACCATTATAAAAATATAAAAAAATCAATAGAGTCCAACTTCGAAAATCAACAGTTATAAATATAATGCTTTCAACTATAAAAACTATTTCATAAAATTGTGGTTCTTGAAGAACCATGCGCAGGTAATGTTTGTGCAGTTTTGCACAAACAGCAGTTCAACAATTCATTTTGCCTATTTTGCTTTATATCTCTGTCATTGCAAATTGAAACTTCGCATTTTTGCACCGATACACAACATCATGAACAACTAAATTGTGTTTGTTAAATATCCAAGATAAATGTTTTAAAGAGTGAAATTTATTTAATTTATTATCGGTTGAAAAACTAAATAGAATCACCGACATTTTGATTACAGATTCACGACAAGTGTTATTGCCGTTTTTCACTAGATCAGTTAAGTATTGATTTAAATAGTACGTTTAAAACCATTCGGACCACCTGGGAACATTGTGCCACAACATTCCCAACATTCTCCGCCCGCTCCACCAAAAAAAAAAGTATTGCAGCAGCTTGTCTATGCTGGGCCACAAATTTTACATGTGTTAATCACAGCTGAGGCCGAGGCTTTTGTTTCGCATATACTACAATTCTTTTCACTCTTCTTCTCCCTCACTCTCTCCATCACACTCACTCAATTATTGTTGTCATTGTTTGTTTAATTATGCACATAACGAACAAATGAAACAACAACAAAAAAGGCGACAACTCTGGCATTGTTTTCTGGTGCTTTTGTTTTGTCTAAAGCCAAATCAATTCTTCATTTCCTCTGACTGCTGCTATTCTGTCTGTCATTGTATTATGTCCTTGCGCCAGTGCTGCCCTAACCGCGAACCACGCCTACGCACCCACTTAGCGTTGCGTTTCGATATAAATGAATTAAAATCTGCACGAAACGATAAATTCAATCGAAAATCGTTACATGTCAATGCATTAATCGGCCATAATCCCATTATGGGGCGCAAGGATATACGCTACGCAGCGGAAAAAAAAACAGCAACAACAACACAAACAGAACAAACAGCAATATTGTCGCATATCCTTTGTAGGCAGCGTTTTGTTATACCCTGTACGCATAGAGTAAAAGTGTATATTATATTTGTGTAGCGAAATGTAACAGTCAAATGGAGGCGTGCCAGACATTTCAAGTACGATTACTTATGTATAAAGTGAAAAAGTGGCAACGCCACAACGGTAAGGTTACCACCCTCATCGACGATAAAACGGAAAAAGTAGTCAGATGGGATAATAACACAGTTGTTCGTATTTGTTTACATAAAACAAGGAAAAGAGCCAAAAATTGTACATTAGTGGAGGAAATAGGTCTCGTCGAAGAGCGTAAAACCGTTCTTGAGAACAAAAATTAGTGGTGAATAATTTCAACGTCAAAACAGACATTGGACGCAAAGACAAAGAATTTTTCGATAGCGATACGTTCTGTGGACAATGAAACGTACTTCGATCTCCTCCACCATGCCAACAAGTGAATGTATGTACGTTAGGCGGCTATTGTAAGACGTAAATTGTTATAATTATATTATAATTGACATTTGTTTACAAATATTTGTTGGTGCTGCCATACAGTTGTAACAGTGTTGCAAATGGGCAACACTGAAATCTTGTACCATACTTTATACCAGTGCTTACATCCATGCACAACATGAGAGAACGATATTGAGTTTACCCACAATTATCTTATACACATGGTACACCAGTTCTTCAGGGACGCAATGTATGTGATGACTATAGGTATCAGCAACGATAAATAAAAGAATAGAGAGAAATATTATCATGTCCGTCTGTAGAAACGTTGAAGTCTGTCAGACTAGAGATAAACGAGTGAAAGGCACTAATAGGCGTATCCCAAAAGAAACCAATTCCCATTCAAGAGTTTCTGCATAAAACACACAAATTTTGGTGTGCATAGTTCTTACGTTAATTCTGATAAAATATCACAGAACGGTTAGATACAAGTCAATTTTAATAAATTTACTAGTATTTATGGCCAGAGTTCGACGCAATCGACCGCAATCTAGGAATAATTTCTTATATTATTGCGTTTATGCGTTTGTTGTTATTGTTATATCAAAGCGCCACCCACAAGAACTACAATCAGAGAGACGGTCACCAAAATTATAGAGAAGCGCATACAAAGTAAAACATGCACTCTCCTATCTCTTTCACGCTCTTTGACCTTATTAACTTGTAACTGTGCTTTTGTATTTCATGTAAAGCCTAAGAGCTTTTGATTCGTTGTGTGAGTTACGATTGTTAAAGAGTTTTACGCACAAAATATTAAACCGATTTTAATAAAATGTACATTGTGCACATCTGCAAAAGAATACCTTTCAAATGTTATATAACCTACAAAATTATGGTTCATTATGGTGGGTTTCAGTAGACTCTTCGATAGGATGAAAATAATTTCCCCGTTGCTACTCAAGAACCTTGGGCTATGGATTCCACTACCTTCCCTTTTCCTTCCCCCTCCCCCGCTCAACGTGCATGGTTACAGGTTATCTTATAGTCGAGCACACTCGACTGGACCTTTCTTGATATTCTTATTGTTGCTGTGAATGTTGTTTTTGTCAACGCAAACGTATTTTATATTCATGAACGCGTTTGTTTTATTTTGTTTGATCATGTTTGCTGTCGTCCTTGTTATCCTTACAACTAGCACTCTTGTTGTCGTTGTTGCTACTGCGAGCACTGCGCGCTTTATCGCAAATTTGACAAATGACTTTTGTCGCCGCATTTTTGATAAATTCACGCACACCATTTCTGAATATTTTTTTTTTTTTTTTTTTGTAAATTTCTATCGGCAGAATTTCTGATTTAAAGTATAGCAAATCGTATATAAATTAAATCTATCACTATTGCAATATAGGCAACTGTCACACCATTTCTTTGCCTATTTCAAAGTCTGAACATACTCGTACATCTTGCACATCGTATATAGAGCAATATATATTAATGCTCCCCGACTCCAGTTCTCGGCTGTCATATTTCAGAAATCATAAGCTTTACTCGCAAGGAGAGCAGCGCAAAATGGCAGCAAATACAACAACAACAACAACAACAACAAATAATAATAAAAAAGAAGTATGAAATTGTAATAATTCGCAAGTCCTGTGACAGCGCACGAGTGTCAGTGGTTGGGGTTGCACAGAAGATTGGGAGCACTTTGTGGAGACATCTCGCATAAAAATGCCTTAAGGCCTACTACAACGGTTGAAGCTCGGTTGCTCTATGCTTGGTTACACTACGCGCTGCTTTATATCAGCACACGCAGGATGTTCCAATTACTTTATGCGCTACAGAATTATAAGTATATGTATGTATGTATGTGTATGTAGGTGTATATATAAATATGAATCTATGTGTGTGCGAATGCGTATGGTTGCGTCTCGTATTTCAAGTCAGCCATGTGCGAATAGAACTTAATCTGCAACAAAATGTCGCCAAAAGGTGGGAGCAAACTGAACCGCAACGAACCGAAGCAAACGGAACAGCAATATGAACAGTGAGAGATCCTTGCTACGCATACAGTAGGTAATACATATATATATGCGAGGGTGGTTCAAACAATTTTTGATATGAAAATAGGGTAATGTGATATGATGGCAAGCCACAATAATTTAAGGTGTACAGTTTGGAATAAGTTAATCTCAAAGTTATAATGAATTTTAGAAAGCCTTCTCTGGGAGAGTTCTTGAAAATGTGCACAAAACATCCAACATATTTGCTAACTACAAAAAGGAAGACAATCTGAAACGGAATGACATCTTAAAGTGAGAAATTACTTCGTGAAGAAAAATTATTTAACCAGAAAAAAACTTGCTAGGAATTCCTGGATGCCAAATTCTAGCCTTGACCAACACACTTCGTCATATTTTAACAAAGTTTTTGACAACACTGCTGTTTAATTGTAGTTTTATCAAAACTTCGGCAACGTAAACATCAAATGGAACAGAATTAACATAATCTTCGTGAAGTTTTGGTAGTTTGGGAGAGAAACATGGCCTAATACATGAAACATTCACTGTTCCATCGCCAGGAACATTGCAACATTTTGCATTTGGCAATCTGTGCACGACTTTTTAGTAAGGATATTACCAACTATCTGCAGAACTTCCTTCTGAAGATCTTGACTTCGATATACAGCATTTTTAGAACAATTATTACTGAGTTCCTTTAAAATGCAAATGTAAAGTTTTTATAATTTAATTGAAACCGTCCAAATTTTGATCGGCTAATTAATGGCAGAGCGCTTCTAAGAAGTAATTCTTCCTCTACACAAAAAGGTATCATCTCAATAAAAGCTGTATATTTATACTCATCCCATATACTAGTCTTAAGTTTCTATCTCCATGATAAATCAGATTCTGAACCTAATGAAGTGTGTCAAACTGTTACTTATGTTCAACAAAACTATACAAACCACCCTACAATGTATACAACGAAGCAAAGAAAACCCATATCTAGCGCTACATATGTGTACAAGATTATTTTCTATATTTTTTCTTGGCATTCTGCCCCGACCTCTCTGTCAATGCTTCGTTGTCGTATTTCGCCCTTTTGCTTTGCGTGGAGGATTTGTGACGGGATTTCCTTTTCTATTATTGGCATTAGGCATGTCCTGTGTGTGTTATGCATTTAAATTGCGTATTTTTCTCAGCGATTTGTCTGCTTATCGTTATATTTTCGTTGCTTTTTTTTTTGCGTTCATTTCTTTTTTCATTTTCGCTCACCAGCTTATTCGAAAGGTAGTTGAGGCAAAATTCTTAATGTTTATGGCAACCTCTTATTTTTTTCTTGTAGATACTTTTCTTTTAGCAGCATTTTCCAACGCATTTTCATTAAAAATTTGTGCACAACTAGTTTATGAAGGTACAGCATAATTATGGCAGTAAAATGTGCTTTTAATATGCTTGTGGCAAATATATTTCGAACACATCTTCTGCTTCTTCTCCTGCTTCTTCTTCTTCTTCTTTTCTGCTACTTGACCATTTGAAATGCAATTTTTTACAAACAATTTAAGTTGGCAAGCCAGTGAGTGGAGTGTGTGGTTGTAATGAGCCCGCATTATCCCATCACTTCTGGTCAGTTAAAAGCAAAAGCACAGTGCAAAAACTTTATCGCATGATCCGCAAGGATATCAAACTGCCCAGCCCAACTGATGTTGGCTACATTATTCCTGTATACTTTATTTGAGTCTACACTTCGCTGGAACTCTATTTACACAGAAAAAAATAGGTTAAATGCCAATGGTAATTTTATTGTTCTTGTATTTTGTTGTTGCTTATTAACTATTTTAAGTATTTAATTAAACTAGAAACATTTTTACAAACAACGTATAAAAAATTTAAATTTAGGTCAATTTAACTGTGATATAGAAACATATAATAAATTTTGTATGTAAAAACATTTAAAACAGTTAAAAAGGATTTACCAAACACTTCCTGCTACTTCAAATGAAAGGCCTTACATATTCTCAGGACTCGATTGCGTCAGCTGTTATGGTGACTGGCCATTTAGGGAGCTGCAATTATTTAAGCTGATCCTGATTTGTACCCTGTAACACGAGAGTATGTTGCTACATTCTGACCATAATTATGCTAGTTTGGTTCTGCTTCTGCGAAGGAGATGTTTTTACTCTCATCTTCTATTCATTCTTAAACTGCTTCCTTATGCAATTGAGCCCTACCACGTAGGGGCGCTAATCAATTTGATATTGAAGTGCAATTCAAGAAATACTCGTATCAGAATATGAGTGGGAGCAAAGCGCTTGAGTGTGATTATTGATTATTGATGGAAAATTTTTCCCCGGATATGTTCACCGCGGCAGTCCCTCGACTTTTTGTTCATATTTCAAATCACTTTATGCAGCGTTGCGTCGGAATGATCCGAATAACCGATATAATGTTAGCTTATACGTCTAACTGAAACACCCTTTATATATTCAATAGATAAATACTCATAGATAGAGAGATAGATGGTTGTTCCAAAAGTACACAATCAGACGTCTGATGGTTTTTAAATAAGTATTTTTCTGAGAGATGCCACCAACGGTACCACCTGCTACGGGATAACTTTTAGAAATCTGCATCATTAAGATTGTGTTTGACAGCCATCAAAAGCAGACATGAAAGGCAGACAGACGGCCAGAAATTTGAAGTTTGCAGCACTGATCCGATCAGAGAAACCCACTGTTTCAACTAGTGCATGCCCTATGATGTGATGTGTTAAATTAAGGTTTTATCCGCGGTCATTAATTTAGCGGCCAAAATTTGAGCATATTGCGGTAAACCATACCATATAGTGTTCTAGCTCAATTTTGGCACTTAACTTTCTGTCTCTCTCACTGCCTTCCATGATCGCGCATAATAGCTATCAAATACAAACTTAACGATGCAGATTGCTCAAAATTATACAGCATTATTTATTAGAGAGTATCAGAACCAACTGGCCCAATTGAAAAACGGAGGTTTAACCTGTCTGCAAATGTTCAGCTTATATCATCAGTTTGTTAGTTTGATTATATCAAAATTTCAGGCACAAATATTTTCAATGTTCACGTCCGAATATGATATAATACAATCATTCGTATAATTCACTAGTACTAATTCAACCGCAAGACAACATAACTCCACACTCTGGCACTTTGCCACTTCATCTTTCGATATGTGAGGTAAAGGTTTCCCTAAACTTGGAAATGTGGAGAGTAGTTGAGAAGAGCACAATGTGTTGGTTTTGGAATGTCATAATATATTTGTAACCGAAGGAAGTAGAAGTTCGGTAACCCATTAAGTAAATATGTATTTCTTCGTGATCACAGTGACGAGAGGAGTTGTTGTAGCGCTGTACGCCAGACTGTGCGAGTAATAGTTTCTAAAATTACTATGAAAACTGTTGTAGATACTTCAAACTCGTGGTGGAGACTCTTCGGATATCGAACTAGAACTCGCTTTGCTTAAAATTTATCTTTTCACAACTGTTTTTGTTTAGATTCACAATCTCAACTTTATAATTCTCAAACAGTTTTAGCGTTTCTCAAATATATATTGCGCACTTTTGGTTAGTAGTAAATTTAAAGTATTTATAGTCGAGTATTTGTAGTCAATATATGTGAGTTTGATGCACTCTTTGATTTCTTCAACAATTATTTTTTTTGCTGTGTAGTTCAGTGCACGCGTGTTTCTTGGGTTCATCAGTGCAACATCAACAGAAACAGCACCAGCGCCAAGTAATTTCAACCCTTCTCATTAGAGGATTAGATACTGTGCGTTCGAAGGCATACACGAAATCCTTGCAACACGCTGGCCGAAGCAGGAGTATGAGATATTGAACGTTATACACAGATAAGCGCTGGCGTTTATTCAATGGGGCGCTGTTTAGTGGGTGTGGCAGTTTGTGCGCGTTAAGTCAGTTCAGTTCATTTCAGTTCGGTGCGGTTCGTTTCGGTCAGTTGAGGCGGTCAAAGTGTATTTGTAGCACAATACTACATGGTGTCCTTCATTGTTGTTGTTGTTCTTGTTGCTGCTGTTCTACAACATTTCCGTGTTTGTTTATTCAAACGGAAGCTACGTTGTCCTGTTTGTAACGCCAACATTGTTGACTGCCATCCTGCCTGCCTGCCTTGTTCGTTATCCTTTGTCCTGCGCTCCTGCTGGCCGCCCATGTTTGCATAGAAGTTTGTTTTTGTTGCTGTTGTTGTTGCCGTTGTCGTCGTCGTCGTTCATTCAGGCGATCAAAGCTCATGGTAATTAATCATTTTGTTTGGTCTTTACACCATTTACTCAGCTTTCATTTCAGCTTTTCCCGCTGACCTCATACGCCCCTTTTCTACTCCACCGCTACCGCGTTGCTGCTGCTGTGTGTGCACACTATCCTGTGATGTCGTTTGGTCGCATAAGATATGCAAAAACGTTGTTTCCATTCAGTCATTCATTCATTCATTCGTTTACTCGACAAATGTTTATCAAGCGAACAGCAGGAAAAAAATTGTATAAAACCCAAAAGGATCATGACAATCCTTTAATGCGCTCAGCATATCAGACCCAACTGCTTACTGTTCCTTGTGCATCTTAAATACCGCGTTGTTTAAGGCCAAATCGAATGGGCACACATTCCATTAATTAGTCAAAGTATAAAAAACTCTTTCGAACCAAAATTCAGAAAGTTTAATATTAGTATTAATAATCGAATTTTGCCTCATTGTCAACTAGGCTCAAACTTATCAAAAGCGACATACTAAAAATGTCAAGAATGCACGCGTTAACTTCAATGAAACCAAACCATAAATACACTTCACATTAGTTTAAACTCAAAAAGTACTAAGTTATTCACAATGTCTCGTAAAAGTGCAAAAGTATAAGAAAAATTTTTCAGAACCAACAACGATTTCCGCTATAAAATCTTGCAGTACTTTGCTCGACGCAATGCATTGACAAAATAATTTCTTTGCATATGTGCAAAAATAGTGCTACAAAAAATTACTAAAATCAAACAAGTGCCAGTGCGAATATTGGTATTTTTTTATGCATTTGTTATGATTTTTGTTTGGTGCCAATACTAAGCCCAAACACTGAATAATTTACGAAAAAGGTAAAGTAATAGCAGTTGCACTACTTTTTTTTACACAAGTATGCTCACAATGTTGTTTGTGCACTTTTGCACTATTACAAGACCTTGTGAACACCCGTATTCATTTCTTTTCTTTTTTTTTTAATAGCTAAAAATATCTGAAAAATCCACGGCTTCATTAAAACATAAAGTGAACATTACAAGGAATAGGACTTTATATTATATTGCGGATGCCAAGCATATTGATTTAAATGTGAAGTATCCGTCCAAAAGATTCATTCATACTACGATTGAAAAATTTAATACTGGCTATATTTCCGTCTGCCACGTCAGAGATCCCACATAGTTGGTATCTATACGTTTTTGAAAAGTTCGACAAGACAAATCTAGATATATTCGTCCGTCTCTCTAGATGTGTGTGTGTATGTGAATAAGAGAATTAGTTGCAAATGTTGACTCTCTCCTACGATCGTTCAGACACACTTTTAAAAAATTCCCGTACAATCGCACTGCCCACTTTAAATGCATGACGATGGTTTTTATAAATTTACGCTTACAAATTGAATAATACAACAATAATATTTACTACTATACTAATTACAAATTGAAACTCTATAAAGTGTAACTTTTTATGGACGTAAAAAATGCTATCCAACGAAACTCTTGATTTCTTTAAGAATGTCCACCGTCAGACAAGAAAAACAAAGATAAATTGCCACAAAATAAATTCAATTCAAATATACAGCTAAAAACGATTAATAAACAAATGATAAAGAAATAACATTAACAAAAAAAACAAGCTACGTCAATAACATTGTGCAGCGTACTTAGCAAAGAATATGTATAAACTATTTTCGAATTATAAGTGCTATTGAGTTTTAAGTGAAAGTTTATAATTCACAGCATTTTAAACATATAAACAAGCTGGCAAGTTTTGTTGATTTTCATTTTTATACCCTGCTTTCGAGGCCAAAAGTGTGTTTTTACTAGGAGCGGATTAGATATGAGCTAATCAGTGATTTTTGAGTAGCAGTGATTTTCGTGACAGCTACTTTCAAATCACCGTGTTTTTTAACTGCTACTGCGATCGCTGCAAAAAAAAAATGAAAATCTGTTTTTTTTATTAATTAAAACTAAATCCTTTAATTACTTTGTGAATACTACAGACGACCCCAGACAACATAGCTTTTCACGTGCGACTTCTTTTAGGTTTGGGCATTTATACCAATTAGCATGCCACCACTTTCATCGGTCGACGTTTCGTGGAATGATATTTTCACCAAAATATCGTTCCACCTTAACCAATCCGCATGAGGTTCCTGTGACCTACGTTGCAGCCGTAGGTTTATACGTTTATACGTTGCATCAAAATTGCTCCCAAGCGTCTTCTAATTTGTATTGACGGGATTTGAATGAAGTATATATAGCAACGGCTGTAGTCCACTGTTAACGGCTGCCACCAGCTTTTGTTTTGCGGTTTCCATTGAGGTTGAATCGCTAAAAACTAACACACTTGGAGACTAAGCAAACATTTAAAGAAAACACTTGGTGTTGTCAAAATTATGCTTTGCAATGCCATTTTCTGGGGAGGATTAGCTTAAAATGGTACAAAAAACCATTCGAGAGTGTGAGAGATAGTCGGAATCATTGGGCTCCCGCAACAGGATATGGGCTAGTTACAAAAATCATGGGAATTGAGGCGGGAACAGGGTATTTTAGGTGGTCACCTGATTTGTATGTATTTCAAGTGGCATATTTTCACTACAATTCTGATATTCGTGATTTTTCAGTCGCCGTGATAGAACCACAAGTAGTGAAATATCGTTCAACTCTAGAGCGGAGCACGGCGCACGGGGCAGAAGGAAAATTCTGGTTACTCCAATGCACTGCATATGTTTGCCATTATCGAAAATTGACAAACAATATTACAATAATTCCTACAATTGTATATAAAATTGTTCTGTGGGATTTGAGCCGAACCAAATACAAAGTGCTTGGGCAAGTTTCGGTTCGTTGTGTTTAATATGATGTATGAGTAAATAGTGATAGATAAGCCACCACTGCCAATTTTTAAAGCAAACTGTCTGGCTAGGGTCACACATGCAAATAATTTGGCCGAATTTTCACAAGTTAGTAGATTTCATTGAATTTTCTATCGATAGCAGTGGATATTTCTTTAGTTTTGTAGTAATAACATTACAAATTGGTCCAATTTTTTTGCATGTCTGACCGTACCTGAAGTTATTCTGAATGCAAACAAAATTTTGGATTATATGAGCCATACTTGCCTTAAACATACTATCTGGACGAATATAGAAGCTGAAATAAAATTGCTGATAAATATGCTGTCAGAAAAGAAATTAAGCCAAATTTTATATTATTACAGAAAAACTAGACGAATATTACCAAATCTAGTTATTGGGCCAGTACTAGTCAATAATAACTATCAATACATTAGCATTAAATGCAATACAATCTTTCCAACAAACAAGCATTAACTATAATCACACTATGTATGCAGGATATATCCTTTTGTATACAAATATACAAACAAATTGTCCTTGTTCAGCAATTTTTGTAAATTTTTTCTCCATTTATTTTATATTCGACTCTTTGCTTTATGAAAGCATCCATTCTGCGTCCATTTGATTTACCATTGCCACGTACAGCTGTAAACTCTTTCCTCGCTATCCTCCCGGCGTTGCATGCATCTAAGGTACATGCGTGAGTGGGCGTGCGCCATTGCAGTGAGAGGCGTGGCATTGGTGCGTCTGTCATCGTTTCACCATTAATGAGAAATACAGAGAAGAGTTTGTAGCTCAAAGTATGCGAATCGCGTTCCTTGTTATTGTTGCTTTTGATGATGTTGAATGGCGTCAATTATTTCATTTCATTGTCGTCGTCGTCGTCGTTGTCCTCATCTCGTTTTGGCTGCTAGTAGTCCTTGTTGTAGTCAACAGCAGCCACGGCTCCCGCTCCCGCTCCCATTCCATCTCACAGCAACATCATTCACAGTATCATCATCATTATAATCATCATCATTTGCTGCTGTTGTAACTGATGACGCTGCTCTTTGCCAATAAACTGATGATTTCAAATATATATTTTCTGCTGATTTTGCTTAAATGATTTCCTGTTTTTTTGTTATTTCAGCAAATTTATTATTGCCAGATTTGACTTGTTATTATTGACAAATTTTGGCTTTACGCGTATGAAACAAAATGACATTGTAATAATAACTCAATCCATAACGCCCACAGCAAAAGTATCACGGCACTGGAATGAAAGGTGTTGAAATTATTTCATAAATAAATGTGCCCCTTACGGAGAATTTCATTTACTTTTTTTTTTCTCCCGAAATATTTCATATAATTTGCACTCAAGTAGCGTAAATGCTACTCAGCTACATACATATGTATGTATGTGCAGTCTCCTGTGCTCCATCTCTGTCTACTATACTATATGCTATTTCACTTACTCGCAGTTTTTCTGCATATAAACACTTCAATAACTCACACTAGCAGTTCCTTTTGAATTTTCACACCAATTTCTCAGAGCAGCGCAGAAAAAAAAGGATACAACTAAAAATAAAAAGTACAAAAATTTGGCAAAAACAAAAACGAATGGAAATGTTAACGAAAATGGAACCGAAATTTTAATACCCTTCAAAATAAAAGAGGTGAATATACCATTTTTGCATTAAATGCAAAAAACGATAATCTTGTAATAAATAAGTTGGAATAAGGATCTTTATCTGCACCAATCTTTATCTGATGGCTAGGCAAGGCACACGTATTAACTCCCAGTGGCCGGTGAATTCACTAGTCGCGCAATAATGCGACCGAACTATAGGGATACTATGAGCGTGGCCAAGAGACACTTATAATTCGCAAATAGTTTTTACATATTTTTTATTAAGGAGCGGTACATTGAAATGGTTTGTGTTCACTTTCTATTTATTTATTTCTATTTACTTCTTTATTTTGGTTAAGTTCTTCTGAGTTTAGAGCCAGTAAACCATATTGAAAAAAACTGTTTTACCATAATGGAAAGCTGTGAGTATTTGTTTATGTGCGAGTCACGACCGCCAAAGCAGTCTGTTTTAAATAGTATATCCTGTTTTTTAATTTTACAAAAGTTTTTTTTGCAAAAATTGATTTCCGGTTAAATTTGTCGGCATGATATTTATAAATAATATTAAAGTTTCAATCGAATGGCCTCTAATTTGTCAAAATACAAAAAAAAATTTTGACAAAGTTGTGTTAAAACTTTTCCAAAGGCTTAACATATTCGTTTAACTATTTATAAATGATCTAACAAACAAAAACGGTGATTGGCTAAACAGGAAATCATTTCTAATGGTGAAAGTTATTGATGATCTCTTACGTTTATAGTCCGAATTATCAGTGATCTTCTTTAAATGATCAGCAGCAATTAGCTGGCATTCTGACTTGGCTCATTTTTTCGAAACGCTTTTATATCTTTTATCGTTTTTCTCATACAAAGGAATGAAAGTTAGCCATGGTATTTTTATAATTGACTCAATTTTAGCAAAATAAATAATAAAATAATGTTTGCACCTCCAAAGCATCCCCAGCTACGGCCGTGAATTGAATCAATATTGAACCGCACTAGTGTTGCATTGAACACTATCTAAAACAAATGAGTATTCGTTTGGAAAAATTTGTTTTACGCGCATCTGCTTAATATACAAATACTAATAGATGTGCTCCTCCACCTTTTTGGGGTAGCCCCATACAAACCAATCGTCCACTTTTGTGTTTTTGTATGAAAAACTTTGTTAATTAAGTCAATATCAGCTTGACATTTGATGTGGTAGTTTTTTGTGAACGGCTGCTTCACATACTTATAAAAATTGGCGCTCTAGCCCACTTTTTGATATAGGCCCCATACAAACCCGCCGCTCACTTTTATGCATCTATATGAAAAACTTCTTCAGTTATGTCAATATCACCGCCTAATTTTTGGTATAGCCCCTATACAAACACCAAACAACTTTCAGGCTACGGTCAGACATGCAAATAATTTGGCCAAATTTTTACAATTAAGTAGATTTCATTGAGTTTGCTGTCGGTTACAGCGGATATTACTTCAGTTAAGTGGAAAGAACATTAAAAATTTGTTCAAATCTTTTTACATGTCTGACCGTAGTTGGAATTATTCTAAATGCAAAAAAACAAATTGGATTATATGAGGCATACTTACCATAAACATCCTAACTGGACGAATGTCGGAAAAGACATTAAGCCAAATTTATTAGTATTAGGGCCGTTCAAGTATTACGTACCACCATTTTTTTACATTTTTTTAAACTCAGCCATGGTATTTTTATTTATAATTGACTCAATTTGAATAAATAGAAACTAAAATAAAGTTTGCACCTCCAAAACATCCCCAGCTACGGTCTTGAATTGAACCAATAATGAACCGAACTAGTGTTTAATTGAAGCGGACTAAAAAAAAAATCAGTATTCGTTTGGAAAACTACAGATTTGAACCAGAAAACCAATCTAAAATACTGTTCAAGATTTCGCTTCATTTTTTTATGGTTGAATTGATTTTTGGTTCTACTCTGCATCTGTTGAAAACCGTTACGGTTCAAATTGGTTCTACTATTTTAAATTGGTTTCTACCGCATACAGCTCAAAAAACTCATCTCATAAATACGAATTTCAGCCTTGAATCTTGAACAGATTCGAGACGAAAGTGTTTTCCCAAAACATCGCCGATAAACGCGTATAAGTTCTATTTGCATGCATCTGTAACAAAATCACACACAAATTGAAAATACTCATTGTATAGCCTAAAATAAAAAGTACAGAAAATTCGACCAAAAAAAAAATAATAATAAAAAGAAAAGTAAGCAAACCACGTCGAGCTTTGCTCATATTCTTTCTGTTGCTGTTGATGCGCGCCGCAAAATATCCTCTACTAGCAGTCGCCGTTTGCCATTTGTCCGTCCATCCGACTGTGCGTCCATACGTCTGTCTGTCCACTCGTCTGTCTGTCTGTTAGCCCAATTTGAATGCGCTCGCTCGCATATATCATTCCGGTTGACAGGACAATTCTCTTATCTGCGAAAAGCCAACAGCAACAGCATTTCGTTTCGCATTCGCATTCCGGCTGAATATTAAAAATCTCATCGTCGTCGTAGTCGACATTGTACGAGTATACGTACAGCGCTTCATCCTTTTGGCATCGTCGACGTGGTTTGTTTCATATTTTTGCAATACGCAACCCTTTCCAGTACCAGCACCAGCACCAACACCAACAACACCTCCAACCAGCAACATGCAGCAATGTTTCCTTGCTACATATCATGCGTTATCCTTGCGCATATCTCTGTATGTGTGTGTGTGTGTGTATAGTATACGTCTGCAGCAATTTTAAAGCTCATAAAGCAGCGAAAAGCAAAAAAAAAAAAAGAGAAAAACCAAATACAAAAATTTTGCATCGCTGACAAATTAGTTGCTGACATAATTCATATCGCGCGCTCGCACAAATTGCAAGAAAAATACATTGAAATCAGTAGACAAGCTGTCACAATACAAGTACAGCCCACGGAATTAAATGTGAGATTCAATCACATCAAATCAAGGACAATGAATTTGTCACCAGCAGCTAAACTAAGTGCTAGCCTGCTACTTGCTCTAGCTCGCTCTAAGTGCCACAAGCTGTCGAAGTCATTAAAAGAACATTTTGCACATAATTCACGCAGTATGCATGCACTTGTCCTTCTACGTATATGACGGTGAGGAGGACAACGAAGCATATAAATTACTTTATGATATGCTGGCAGCTCAATTTTGACTTTGACCTCGTCCTGCTATACGAAATGTGGGGGTCGAACGTCAGCTGGCGCAGAAAAAATCGAAGACAACTTAATGCCATTGAGTAAATGGTTGCTTTTGCTATTTTCAAATGCGGGGAGTGATGCTTTTCGGGAGAATTTGTAGTAAAGCTCTTTAACCGCTTATGGGCCATTTGAATATCCTGGCGACAGCCGCACCGGCAATAAAAACGTCAAAAGCAACTGTCACACATAGAAATGGCACTGCTCAAGCAGTATACTCCCAGCAGTTGTATATACTTGTATGCTCTCTTATCAGTGAAGATTTCATTGTGTGTGACTGCGTTGATGCTGTGTATAGGAAGCTCCTTCGAATCCTTATGACTGGCGTCAGTGTCAATTCAATTTTATTTTCATTGTGTCATAACAATAACATAAAATTAAAATAACATAAAAAGGAAATTGTTTGCGAAAAATGTGGCAGACAGACAGACACACACACACGCACGCACCGACAATATGCCAAAAAAGTAAAAAAATAAATAGAGAAGTGTAGCAAAAGTTTTGTTGAAAGCCGCCAGCAGAAAGCAAATCAACATGGCGTAAAATCGCTTGCACTATTGTTATTATCCTTGTTACAACATTTCGTCACTCTTGAGCTGATTCCTGCGACATAAACAGATACAATCGCGCATAAAATCAAGCCACATGGAAAAGCTGCCAACGGAAGTGGCTGTAAAATGAAGCACAGTATGGCGATGGAGGATGGAGATGGTGGCAGGAATAGTAACAGCAAATGAGCAGCATAAAAAAGGGCTGCAGGATGCCTTACACACATGTGCACAGCATAAAGTTTTTAACTCACTCACGCTTGTATTGTAGATATACATAGTATATAAAACCGGAAACGGAAACACATCAGCGTAACGGAAGTCAAAGAGTCACATAACAATGATGCACAGACTCAAGCACAGCCGACAAAAAAAATTTAAAAAAAAAATGAATCTGAAGCGCGTAAAAAATCAGCATAAAGCAGACAAAACAAGTCGACTTTCCGGTTTGTGTTCTTTTCGTTTTTTAGAGTTATTTATTTAAAAAAAAATAAACAAAAAGATTGAATCGTAGCCATGGCGAATTGTGGTGACGTAACAGACTCGTATGATCCCATATATAAATATCCTACGTATATAAATATCCTACATTGTACATTACATTTATGGCGTCAAATGACTAACGTAATCATGTCACACAGCAGTGCAGAGATTTTTTGTGTTGAGCTCAACTCATTTGGAAAATTAATAAAAAAAAAAAAAAAACCAAGCGAAACTTTGATGAAAATGAAGCATCTAGTGCCATCATATTTAATTTACATGAGTGTGAGTAACATGCACATAACTGATGTTCTGTTGTTTGGTTAGAAAAAGGCTATTCGGGATTATTTATAGTAAATATGAGTATATGCCCAAGCTAAAATTAGTAACATTGTGAACTGACAGCTGGTAGCAGTGATTCGGAAATCTTCATTCTTACTTTCACGAAATCAATAATTTGCTGAATGTGTTTCTGTCGTAGTACAATACTCGTAACTTTTATTTTTTTAGATAGATTCAAAATATTTCTCACTAATTTATCTAATTTTTATGTTGACCATAATATTGACTCCACCGTTTAGATTTGGCCATCAAATGATTTTGGAAGTACAACTGGAAAACCGCCTTTTTTAAATTGAGGCTTTATTGTGAAAAATGTATTGCCCATCGCTAGCCTCTACTTTTACCCATCTTTCTGGAAACATACTGATTTCAGGGCGAAAAAACGGTTTTGTCTTTTGAGGCTAACCCAATTTTTTGGACAGGCCAAAATGACCGAGGAGCGTCGTGCTGAAACATCACTTTATCGTGTCGATTTTACTTCAATGCTCGGTTTAAACACAATCCCCAGTCAATTTTGTATTATATTTGAGCAGCTCGTAGTGCTAATCTAAAAAAATACAGAGCATTAGCTTGTAACCATGGATCTTCGGTTGGATGATCTTGATCTTCGATGTTGATGCATGGACGGGCTTACCTAACAATTTTTAATACTTTTGATTATCGTAGTGGTTCCATTTTCCATTGAATGTCAAAATACGATGCAAGAATCCTTTCCGTTTGTGCAGTTGGATCAAGCGACTTATTTCGACATTGTGGCGGATAAAAAAGTGGCGCCTACAAAAATTACTAAATATAACGATGTGGAGCTTTTGACATATTCCTAACCTAACCATTTAACGTTTCTGTTATGAAATTTTTAATCTGCATTTACTGCTGCCGCCATCTATTGGAAAACGGTGGTTTCCTATTTATACTCCCAATGTATTGTATAATATATATACATATGTATTCATGCATACCAAAATTCAGCGCAATACAATCTAAATAAATAATAGATGCACTAAAATAGATTGATAACTAAATTGATTCATATAAGAAGTAAGAGAAATTATTTTAAATTGGATATCTGCTGCCACTTGCGTACTGGCGTGTACCATTTTAGATGATGTGACGGTATTACTATTAAGTAACGAACAGTAGTTAGCTAAATCGTTAATTGTTGTTGTTGTTACTACTTAACGTAATGCGGCACTGCAAACCATTTTGCTAGCTAAGGTCTAACAACTAGTAGTTAACTAGTAGTTATATCGTTAAGTGTAACAGCCAGTAGTTAGTTCATTGCGACAGAGGGCCACCGACCAAACATTTGGGATACATATATTTAATATGGTTCATATATATGGTTGTAATTTGTCTGGTTTTTTTTTATAGCATTCACACATAGTGTGAAATAGTATTATCAGTTCTGAAAGTCTGTAACGCATTGTAAGGCATCGTAGACCCCTAAAGTATATATATATATATATATATATATATATATATATATATATATATATATATATATATATATATATATATATATATATATATATATATATATATATATATATATATATATATATATATATATATATATATATATATATATATATATATATATATATATATATATATATATATATATATATATATATATATATATATATTCCTGATCAGCTCGACGAGACGCGTCAATCTAGCCATATCCGTCTGTTAGTAAGTTGTTGCGCATTTTTTGGTGGACCAATTTGTATGGTACATTAGCACATGCACTTCTAATTATTGCAGTTTAATAAAGTATCAAGATTGACCCGCCACACCCACTTTTGACTTTTTGTATGAATAACTTTTTTATTGTATTCAATATCAACTTAATAATTGCTATGGTAGCTTCTAATGGACGGACGCTTCACGTACACATTAACGGGAGGCATCGTAGGACTCATAAAGTATATATATTTTTGACCAGCTCAACGAGATATGTGCGTCTGTCTGTAGTCTGTCTGAAGGTCATTGCGCATTTTTTCGGAACCAATTTTTAAGATATCCAGTTGTAAGTCGGCACATACCCCACTTTATTGCAGTTAACAATGGGGGGGCCCCATTTTTGACATTTTGGATGAACAATTTTTGATAGCAGTCAACTTCACCTTGAAAATTGACATGGTGGGTTCTAATGAAAGCACTCTTCACATACATATTTTATGGGTAGCTCCCATTCAAAGCACCCGCACATTTTAGATTTTTTGTATGGAAAACATTTTTGAAGCAATCAATATTGACTTCCTTTACATAAGGGAAGTGTCCTGCCAACTTTTTAGGATAGCCCACATATAAACTTATTCGCCACTTCACATACAGAGAAGAAGATGTGATTTTAGGGGTATAACCCATACAAATCCGCCACCCACGTTTGTGATTTTATATGAAAAACTTTTTCATTTCTGACAAAATCAACTTGACATTTGACATGGTGGCTTCGCATGGACGAACTCTTCGCATGCGCCCACTTTGTGGGGTATACCCCAAAAAACTTACATCCCACGTTCAGGTTGTTAGATTTTAAAAGATTTTTTTTCTTTACACCTGCTAAGCTTGAAACTTCGTGTGAACTTCGATTCGACTAATTTTTTATATATCTCTCTGGAAGTCGGTATTAAAAATTCTTTTTGCTCCAAGTTCATAGCGTATGCTTATTGATATGCCACATCTACATTTTGTGGTATCCATAATACAAACACACCGCCCACTTTTGCTCTTATTATATATCAAAATTTATCCAATCTCAATAAATATCTGCGAGAAGTTTTTGTTCGTACAAAATTAAAGAGTTCTTCTCTTAAATATTAAAATTTGGTTAAAATTTAACTAGAAATTGATGCAGCTCTACATTTTTTGTTTTTCTAAGTCGATTTGCTTGTATACATTTTCATCTTATCGAGAAATGCTTCGAAGAAGGAAGAAAAAAGCATCGCTGCATAAATAATTCAAAAGTATTCATTTTGACATTGAATGCGACAAAGTTTTCTACATTTATATGGAACAAAGCAATTCAAGTTGAATTTTCTGCTCTGCTGTTGCTGGAACTGCTTATCGCTGCTGATGCTATTCGGATGTCCTAGCTCGTATGTCCCGTATTTTAGTATACTCGATATTGTAAATGTTGTTCTTGTTGCATTATTAAAACTATTTTGCCTTGGACGTCTCCGTCTGCGTCTCCGTTGGAATTGCCTTCGTCCTCGTTCGCCTTCGAAGTATGTATGTATTTACTGCCTGAGCTGTCCAATTGGAATGTCAATTCATGCACTTGCTGCGCATAAACTTTTATCGTGCCTGCCGTTCTACGTCGTTCTCCACAACATCCTTCCGTACTAACTCCTGCAGTAGTGCCATTGTACAATACTTGTTTGCTTTCTTTAAATTGCCAAGAATGTCCTTTTTCAAAAAAGTTTCTTCCTACATTTCTTTTTATACAATTTTCTACTTTGCGAATTCTGTTCTGCTGATGAGTTGAAACTTGCAGACTTCTCTGGAAAATAATGTAGATTCTATAGCGGAAATTCATTGCATAAATGAACGAATGCGATAGTGCAGACAAACAAAATAAATGGAATTCATTATTTCGTTTGAAAAGTGCACACAGCAATCGAATCAGCTTCAAATGGTAGCATGTTTTGTAAGAGTATGTATAAGTAGGTATACAAAAAATGTCCTCGATTTCAACTTTGTCTGTTGATTCATTTTGAGTTTACTTTTTTGAAAACTTTTTCGCAAAAACTTTAACAAAAAGTTGTAGTTGAGGTACAGAAGAAGAAGAAGAAGAAAAAAGTAATCATTTGACCATGTCTATGAAACGTAGTGCGCATGTGCACATAAGTAAGACTCAACTCGTTGATGCTATTGCAGTTTGTAGACGTTCATTAAATTGAAAATCCATGTCAAATATGACATAAATCAAAGGGCAGCAAATTTCCAAAATGCGTTTTACGACATAATTGGGCGTCGTATATACGGAGTATACACACTTCAAATTCGAAATGAAACGAATCGAAGCGTGGTTTGTGACACTTGAGTTGATGTTGGCCATAAAGTGAGAAATTAGACATGTACAGAGTGCCACTCTATGCCCATACGCTGGTTATCTTAGCAAGTAGTCGTCGTAGCAATTTGAATTTGCCACTTTGATTTGAACTTTGACTCTTTGGCAGACGTTGTCGAACGAGAATGAGAATGAGAATGAGAACGACGATGACGATGACGATGACGACGACGACGACGACAATTCGCATGTCCTGTGCCGTTCCTAGTGTCAGCGCATTGACATGAGGCTCGTTACTCAGCTGCTGCTGTTGCTGGTCTCTTCGTAGTGGGCGCTTGTGGGCGTGTATGTCTTGTAGCTGCTACGCATAATGGTCGTTCTGCAAGGACTCGGTAACTAACTAAGCAGTGTCATGTGTCACGTTTGTATTTCACAGCAAGGAATGCTATGCTGGCAGCATATACACACATATAAGGAGGCTGTTAGTTAGATACATATGTATAGCAAACTGCAGTAACAAGCAGGCCAACTAGTAAGCCAGGCCAGGCGGCTATAGAACTTGTCAATTTGCAGCACACGTTTAACGCCCAATGGGCGTGGGCGTGTACTTGCTGATACATATATACACAAAAAGCTACAATTTAACATAGGCATGAGTCTAATTTTTTGTAAAGATTTTTATTTTTCTACGATTTAACAGCAAATACAGCATAATGCACTGCTTAGCAGCCATTACAGCACATAGAAAGAAGAAATGTGGGGTGTACATTTCACCCCGTGCAGAAATTCACTCCCGTCGCCACCGCCGCACAGTGGATAAAAACGGCAATCTGGCGGAATTTAAATCAATTTTTGAAATTTTAATTTTCAAGAAAAAGAAAAAATAAGCCTAGTCTCTATATAGTGATGGAGGCTACACAAAACACTCATACAAGCTAATGCAGAAACTCGGAACGCTAATATTTATCCGGCTCTACAACCGTCTATCGGTTAAGGCCGCATGTAGTGCTATGTCAGCGCAAGTCGCTGGCAATCCGGAGTTTCTTCAGGTTATCACAGACCTGATCTTGCCATCTTAATCTCGGACGTCTTCTCTGACGCTATCCACCAATTAAGTTCAGGTTTCCGTCGTAAACCTTTAGTGCTGCAGCTTCGGGGTTCATCCGGATGAGGTGACCAGTGCAGCCGCTCGAATTTAATGTGCTGGACTATGTAACCCACATCACACAGCTCGTAGTTCATAAGGGTCCTAAATTCAACGCCATCTCTAAGGGGACCAAAAATACTACGAAGAATCTTTCTCTCGAACACTCCTAAAGACGCTGTATCCGTTGATGCCAGAGTCCATGCTTCTGCTCTACTTCTAATTTGCTTTCTGAGCCCAAAGTCTGATTTCTCGGCTGACATTGTTGTCGCTGGTAAATTCTGTTCGCAGATAGACGAAGCTTTCTACAACATTAAATTTGAAATACTCCATACTTCTTCTTGTCCTCGTTCACCGCTAGACCCTTGAGACGTGACTGTTTCTCAATTTCCGAGACCGCCCTGCAAACTTGCCGTTCGTTTGTGCCGATAACATCAATATCAATATCATCAGCTTATGCGAGTAGCTTCACTGCCTTATGGAAGATCGTGCCCGACCGTTCTACGTATGGACAGTCGCGCAGAATGTACTCCATCAAGAGATTAAAAAAGTCGCATGATAAATCATCACCCTTCCTGAAACTTCTCTTGGTATCATAGGGTTCTTTTCTACTCTGACAACGCTTTGGGTGTGTGATAGCGTAGGCTTAATCCCCAGTAGTTCGCATAGACAGCGTGGTCTCCTTTCATGAAGTTAGGACAAAGAGCACTGAGATTCCAATCGTTGGGCATTCATCGGACCAAATTTGCATAAGAGTTGGTGCATACGCCTTACCAACTCTTCGCTACCGGTCTTGAATATCTCAGCTGGCAGCACATCACCTCTTTGTTATTCTTCAGTTTTTTAATGACTGAGTCAACATCGTTATAATCCAGTGGCTATACAAGAAAGCCATCATCAATTGGTGGTTCTAGGTATGCTTCTCTATCGGCGGTATTGTTCTCTTCATCGCCTCCAAGTAGGTTAGCGAAGTAACCTCTCCATAGTCTCAGTGATTCCAGTGCATCTGTAACCAGACTTCTATTATTGTCCTTACAGAAAGAAACTCCGGGCTTAAAATCTTCGGTCAGACGCTTGACCTTTTGATAAAACTTTCGAGATTCATAAAGAAGTATTTGGCACTTATTCATAGCGCAAAAATTCCGAAACACCTTACGGATAAATCCCTGGCCATCTTCAACTCGATACTGTAGGTCTATCAATTTACTGAATTAGTGATTGCCGAATTTAAAGCCCAAATATCAGAAATCACACCAACTAGTCTGGGACTTCACACTTAACAATCATTAATGGAAAAGTTTTAACAGCGATTACCGAGTCTACATCACAAGCCTGCGGAATATGCAAGGCTAAGTCAAATGTACAGAACGATCTTAACTTCATTAAAGGTCTTTCCCTTTTTTTTTTACATAGAAAGAAAACACTTCAAAAATTGGTGCATTATTTTGGCAGATATTAATTTATTTCCACTAGATTTGCAATTTAGTCCACTGTGCGCCGCCGCTGTCGCCGTCATGCATACATTTCAGTGACAGGACCAATGATTAATGGTTGTCAATGCCAAACAGTCGAAGCTGAACGAATAAAAAAATCCTATGTAAAATTCGATAGAAAAAAGTGCGCTCGAATTGTTTTCCATTTGTGTATTTTTTTTTTTTTTTTTTTCATTTAGGATTTCTGCGGCTCCGTAGTCGCATAGTCTAAAAGTAATTTTGTTATTTTAAGCAAAGGACTCCGTCGCAATGAAATTACGCGTAGCCAAGAAGTATGCTGCGATGTGTTTTTTTTTCTCCACTCTGCGGAAATTGATTTGGCGGCGTTGTCTGCGTTCCTTTTAATGCCCTACAATTTCGCAACCTTTGGCTTTGACTGCGCCGCAGGATGCTTGCCAGGATATTGTATAGATTGTGCATAGATTGGAGCTCTAAGCGTAGCGTAGCGTAGAGTCTGCTGCTGTGCGAGTGCGACACGCTGCTAGCTGCTTATGTGGTGTTAATGGTGCACAGCACAGCAGAGTGAGGTGATGCTTCACCGTATAAAGGATGAGCATGGAGGGTGCAGCACGAGAACGCTTTGGCAAATTTAATTTATTATGCCAAAGCATCTCTAATCGAATTGTATTTTAATAAATTGAATTGGATATTTAAATCGTGTTGAAGTGATTGGAGTGAGTGGGAATGGGCGATGTAAAATGGGTGCGTGTATAATGAGGTGTAAATTGTATGCACTAAGTATGGAAATAAAATACGAAAAACCAGAAGATGTGCTCATTTTAATTGACATAAATATATTAAAGTATATATAAACTTTACACACGCAGTGATAGACATTTTTAACAAATTGTTCTGATCTTAATTGTTCTCACTTACGTTCTCAAGATTAGAAAACTTTATATATTCTATATATTTATTGTTGTATTTTTGTTTTTGCGGCGAAAGTCAACGACATAAACGAATTGCTTGTGATTCAACCAACCGATGTTTTGGGTATCTGTTAGCCGAAATAGCTAAAATGCTTCGACTTAGCGCTCAGCTGCGTGGTAGTAATTCGAATACCAGTCTCTATTTTCTTCACACGGCCTTTGTAACGCATTAAGGGAAGCATCGGAGATCCCATACAGTGTATAATCTCTTGATAAGCTCGATGAGACGAATCGAATAAGCCAAGTTCGACTGTGTATTCCCTGTCTGCATGAATCAAAACTAGTCACTCAGTTTTTTAGACTAAAAAAAACAGAGCTGCCATGCCACGCCCACGTTTAGCTATAGCACCATACAAACCAACCTCTCACTTTTCGCATTTTGTATGAAAAACTTTTTCATTATAGTCAATATTACCTTAGAAATCGATATGGTGCCCTCTAATGGACGGTCGCTTGACATAGATATGAGCTGAGTATTGAAACTGGGGTTTTACCGAAGTTCACCTTTTTTTCTTGTTTTTGTTGTTAATTAAGCTAGAGACAGCAAATTTAGTGTATCTTGAGTCAATTCTAATAAAAAAGGTTCTGCTCGGACCCCTATGAATCACCCCCATTCAAATCTATGATTCAAATAAAGAGCTTTAAAAATAATGCAGAGTATCTCTGTCGTGTCTTTAAAAAATAACTGTTATTTCTAGTTTAACATACGCAACAAAGTTATCCCGGCCCTCTATCCCATCCACAACTGCCAAAACGAAGCGACTCGTATCAAATACTTAAATATATTTTATTGTATTAAAAACTGTTTACTCTAAAGTGCCATGATACATCTTGATCACGATCAAACATAATTGACCGGCCAGCGGACTGATGAGAACTCGTAGCTGAGTTCAAAACACGTGTCTCCGCGGGTAACCATACATCTCAATATAAAAATGACGTAGAGCCAACTGAAATTTACATGCATTATTACGAAATACTTTAAAGAAAACTTCAACCGCAAGCATCAATAAGAAGTTTTCCATTCCGTATTAAATAGAGTATACTTGCAGGCCGCATATTTGGTCATGCGTTCCAATGCTGAAGCATACTCTAAGGGCGTACTTACTTGTAGTAAAAATACGCTTAAACGATACTCGAATTAGTTACAATTGCTCTTGAGATGCGATTTACGCTATCCAAAGTGCTTGGAACTGTCAAAATTTTTCTGTTGTCAACTTTTATGTCTGCGAAGGAGGCGTCTGCTGCTTCTCGACTGAATGTGGTATAATTTTAGTTCGAGTATCACTCAACAAAACTAAACAAGAAGCACTCCACGATATGCCATACCGCCTTCAATTGAAGTATTTGAAATTGAGCATAAGATGACGACAGTCTTCCGGTTTTGTATGCTGCAGACACATTTGAGTTGCTTTGAATGTGTTGAAGTAGAAATTGATTCAAAGCAAGTTTTCCTTTGTATGTGCATGGGACAGAGACTTTTTAGTTTTGCTTTAGAGTGTGTGAGAGTTAATTATTGATTTTAATACCCAAAGAGTAGGCTCTACCGTTTTGAAAAGTTTTGTAATATTGTTTTCTCATTGGATTCACACATGCATTTCAGCTGAATCCGATCAGTAGAAGTGGTTTCAAATTAAGCTGCAAGATTTGAACATATCAAATACACATTGCAAGTCAAATAAAAGCTTGTAAAAACATTTTTAATACAATAAAATAAATGTTAACATGTTTTTGTTTGTAAATATATGTTGCATGTGTTCTGATTACAAAAAGTCTCCATACCAAGTTTCAAGTCAATACGCCACGCTTACTCCTTGCGTTCGGCAAACCTAAACTTGAGCGGCACCGTTGGCGCTACAAAGAATTTGCCACTAATTGGATTGTTCAGCGGATAGTTATACTGAATGTCAAAGTTGCGCACTAGACGTGCCAGTGTAATTTCCAATAGCATATCTACAATACGCTTGCCAGCGCAGCTACGTGGTCCGAAGCCAAATGGTAGATACAAAAACGGCGTGGAGATATCGCCCACCAATTCCGTATTATCGTTGCGCAACCAACGCTCCGGCACGAATTCCTTGCCACGCGTCACATATGGTTCACTCCGCGCTTGCAAATTGGCGCCGATGGCCACATCGCTGCCCGCGGGTATACGGTAGCCACTGAGCACCACATCGTGTGGCATACGGCGCATAGTACCCGGTCCTATGGGATACAGACGTATGCCCTCCTTAATGCAGGCACGTAAATATGGCAAATTACGCAGACTATCCATAGTCAGCGTAGAGTTCTTATTTGGCAATATCGTTTTAATCTCGTCGAGCAGCTTTGCTTGCCTATCGGGATTCTTGGATAAGCCGAAGAGTATGCCAGTGAGTGAGACGGTGGTCTGTGAATTAATATAATAAAATAGATTATTAAATGAAAAGTTATTAACTTGTTTAACTATATAACTACCGGATCGACACCTGCAATCATTAGATCTGTGGCCATTACAACTGCAATATTCCGATCTATGCGCGCCAATTTCTCCAGCACACTTTTCTCCTTGCCCGCTTCTGATGTAATTTCACCAGCCTCATTGTGTTCAATGCGCGCAAAAGCCTGCTGTACATATTTGGTAGCAAAGTTCATCATGGTATCGAGTACAGCCATCATTTCACGGAATTTTGGCGTTTTAATGATTTTCCACACCGGCGGCAATATGTCCAACTCAAAGGCAAGCGTCAAGAAGCGACGCATGGCATCCAATAATGCTTTTGTTTCGGCACTGTCACGATTCTTGCGCAACATGCCCAGCTGTGAATTCAACGCTACTGCACCAATGGACTCAAGTACCAGACGACGTATATCCTCCTCAAAGTCGTCCGGCATTTCAAGCGTTGTGGCATCGCGCACTTCACGTATTCTGCATAAAGATATACGCAGATATTTAATAACTTTGTTAATTAACTGGTTGTACTATTTACCTCAGCAGAAACTCATCGTTGGCATCCAATAAATTATTCAAATACAAACGTGCATTCTTTGGCTGCATCAATATGGGATTCACAGCGGATCGTGTCTTTGCCCATGCTTCACCATTGCTATAAGCAAGTGTACAGGCTATAATTATTGTACTACTACAATTTATAATAAGTTACACTTACGTCATTATCAGACCACCATATGTCTCGAACAATGCCGGTTTGTGTACTTCGCGATAGTAATCAAATGTAGAGAAACCTCTGCGATAGGGATACTGTCCCTCATTTCGAAAGACAAGTTCGTAGTCTGGCGGATGATAGGTCATTATTATATCGGGATTACCCATCATGCCAGGCATACGGAAGATTTGACCGAACTCTGCATTCATATCCATGCCCAATTCGAACATGGTAAATTTGTTGTAGCGACCTGAAATTGAACAATAAAAAAATAAATAAATAAAAACAAGTAAGAATGGAGAAGTCGTCGGCCGGAGCGAACTTTTTCGGGATTATTTTATACTGACGAGCAAAAAAAAAACTATTTCGTTCTAAGACAAAACACCAAAGTGAAAAAAAGAAAAGACTTAGCAGTTGCAATACGTGACTGTACGGCCAAAGTGAGGTGCAAAAAAGATGAACAATTTCAAAGAAAAGAAACACATGGCTCTGGCTCTGGCTCCCTAAGAACAAAATTCGGGGGAAAAAAACTACTTCGGAAAAAGAAACACATGGTTCTTTGGGTCCGGTAGATTTTAGGAAATCGATATAAAATTGTTTATGAAGACTTCTTATATTCATATGCTGAACACATATAAGTTATGTGCCACGCCCACTGCAAGACACAGCCCACACAAGAACCCGACACCCACTTTTCGATTACAGTATGATTTTTGAATACAGCCAACATAAACTTGAAATTCGATATGGTGACTTCTTATGGACGGAAGCTTTATATATAGGGTGTCCCAACAAGAGTTCTTTTTTGAGCAAGTGGTGATCTGTTCATTGCATTGTAAGGTCAAGTTCCGATTATGTATGGAATCAAATATTCGGCAAATGCCCTTGCTCTTTTCATGAGATTTTCGATGACATTTTGACAAAGATGTGGATCCATCTCACCGATGGTAACTACGGCCTTGAACTCAGAAATTGTTTGTGGTTTATGCACATACACCTGAGATTTCACAAAAACACTATAGGAAGAACTCGCACGGCGTCTAATCGCACGATCTTAGTGGCCAGTTGACATCGGAATTTCGGTAGATGATTCGGTATGGAACTCGTTGCTCCAATAAATAGATTTTTTCCTACGCGGAGTGGCAGGTGGTGCCGTCACATGTCGTCCTGATCAATACCGTTCAGTTGAGGCCACAAGAACTCCGTTATCATATTCCTGTATCGAATGCCTTTCACAGTCACTACATTTCTGGTCTCATTTTCAAAGAAGTAAGAACCAAAACCTGCGCCTAATAGTTGCTCGTTGTAAATGCTTTTGTTTCTCATGGATCGCGTGCGGATTTTTTTAGCCCTAAATTCGTAAATTTTACTTCAAAAACGAAGCGATTGCTTTCATAAATAACTATAGCAATATAGGACTGAACAATAATTTTGTAGATAAATGTAAAGAGTATTAAAGCTTCGGTTCTACCGAGAGGTACATACATAAATATATGTACATATATACGAAAAATACTCACCGCCCGGCAGCACGCGTCGCAAAAATTGCATTTTAGTTGGCCCCGGCAGCTCTGTATAGGGGCGTGCCTGTTCAAGTTCCCGTGTGATCTCATTTTCAGTGGGCTAAATTTAAAAAAAAAAAAACTAAATGTTAAAATATTATTGCATATTAAAATACTTTCTGAAGCCGGTTAACCTTGACCGGTGAGGCAGTTTGTGTAGCAAAACATCGCGCCACCGATGCAGAAACTCCGCAGCCACTTTCACCTTTATACGCCGACGCGCCCAAACGAATCGATTGCCTCGAGAACATTTTCACAACTAAACAAGCAAATTAATTTATACAATTCAGCAAATAAACACCAAAAAGAAAAAAAAAACAAAAAACACAATTTTTATCAATATTAATAAAATTTAACTTAGCAGAGCTTTTCAAAAGCTTTTTTATATTATGTTTTGACACTTTTATTCGTAACAATTTGAACAAAGAACGCTGAAAATTGAGAGCGCAGAAAGCTCTGCCTCTCTTTGCTAAGGCGCTTTTGGTTATGACTATCTCTCTCACTCTTGAAGATCGCTTTATAGCATAGTTTAATAATATGAAGTGCCGTGCTGTGAAAAGTCACTTAATAATTAGTTAGAAAGAAACAAGTACAATTTATACGAAAAAAAAAGAAATATACGCTATAGTTGTCGTGTTCGACTATATTATACCCTGCACACATTATATTGTTTCATAGTAGATTTCGATTTCTAAAAAATAGACAGTTTAATAAGGCTTTGAACTAATTTAGACGAAAGTGTTTCTTGAAGTATGCTGAATTCAAATCTGTTGTCCGTTTTCCTCAATCAACTCTTCCTTGTTATGATTTGAAAACTTTGGCAATTCATAGCAAGTAAGGCATGTTTCTTGGTCGGGATATTAGAAAATTAATGACAAACGACAACTTCACCAGATGTTTATCAGCATTGAAGTGTGTTGTTCTAAACTTCATTAGTAATACAAAGAGCAACAACTATAAACAATTTGTTGAAAATATTTTAGAGAACAACCACAAAATGAGTGTCCGGATGTCATTAAAACTACATTTTTATCATTCTCATGTGTTTGTTTTCCCGAACATCTTAGGCAAAACTAGGAGAAACGAAAAGGAGCACGACTACAACAAAACTTGCAATTAATCAAGAGGAATTAATTAAGCCAAGCTGAGCGATTATTGTAGATCGCATGTACGTGAGACGGACTCAAATAAGTATAAAAGACAGAGTTCCAGTGCACTTAACTTTAATTTTTATAAGTAAAATTTCAAATAAATAAATATTTTGTGTTAAAAATGCTAAAAATTAATATTTTATTTATCAGAAAAAGTTAACTTGTGTAACTAAAATGTTTTAAACCCATATATTTGATGGCCCAATTAGATTACATACCGCTTATTTTCTTTGAAATAGCACAGACTTTAGTTTAAATCATAGATCCAAATTTTTGTTTTAAATTTTTCTTGCAGGAAGTTTTAGTCAAATTTTTAATGCAATAATTACTAGCACTTAAACAAATAGTCTAATTGAAAAGTGATGTATGATTGGTTGAAAGGATGTCTTATTACCTACCAAGAATAGTAAACTTCGGTTAGTATACTAACCGTATAACCATATTTCCGAAAATATTACCATTACTCTTAAAAATACGGTTTATTTTATTTATCTTATAATTTAGAGCTGATAAAAAAACGATACCTTTGCGAGTTATGAGTTTTTAAGATAAACATGAAAGAGTGCAACACGTAGAAAGTCTATACCGTGAGTTCAGGTTTTTTATATGTCAGAGAACACTTCTCTCATAGAGTCGCACGGAAATGACTAGATCAACTTATTGCGTCGTGCTCATCATACTTTCTGCAATCTCTGCATCCTTCCTTCGCTATAAACCTAATAGCACACACTAGGGCTCCCTCAAATTGTGAGTGATATGTTGATATGCATACTCTATGGATTTACGATAAAAATAAGCTTCTAAACAGGATTTCTGCCATAAACTTTTAGTATTGATATAAGAAAAAACGTAACAACATGCAGACAGACGGATATGTCTAGATCGACGAGCTGGTCAAGAGTACAACGGCGGTGACTACAACAGCAGTGCGAGTATACGCTTTTAGATATGCCAATAATACTCTTTTTCCGCAGATAGTATAAACGAATTTAAACTACACTTTCACTGAATGTAAATTATACAAAAAAAAAAAACAAAAAAAAAACTGCACCCAAATCGAAATTTTAAACGTAGGAACTCCAATGTATTCAATTTAATTCAATGAAAAAAAGAACTTCAATATAAAAATCGATTTTCTGCTGCGTTGTGTCGAGGCGTCAAAATATAAAAGTTGACCTCGACTTTGAGCTGTCAAAGACAAGCGTTCGAGCTGTCCAGAAAGCGACTGAGCGACTAAACTGAACTGAACTGAACTGAACTAACTGACCTAAACCAACAAAATGACGAGCCTAAACAAAAAACACGGACGGAGGAACGGACAGAGGCGAGTATGTTGATGGCGTCAAAATAACTACAATATCAGCATGACGCAATGATTTCCGGGCGTAAGTGAAAATGAAACCTGTTGGCTGGCAAAGCAAAAACAACAAAATCAACAACAAATTGCGAATTGTATGCACGTGGTGACACAGCTGGTTGGGTGGGTGGCTTTAGTACACGGGTATACCATGCTGGAGATTGGAGAATTTTGCGCCCGCCGGAATGCCGGCAATCTAAACAAATTCAATTTGACAGGCTGACAGTGGCAGACAACAACAACAACTCCAATGAATATAATAAACTTTTACGACTCATTTTATGACACACAGACACGTGCAGTGTGCAAGCGAGAGCGCAAGTGTGGACCTAACCTAATCTAGGCCTGCAATTTGCCAACGCCAACTTCAACTTCAACTTCAACACTGATACTTGTCGTCGTCGTCGACGTCGACGTCTGGCGAGCAACATGACTACGCATAAAAGAAATGAAAGGGAACAAGGACGATGCTGACAAGGATGTCATACCATGTATACGTACTCAGGAATGCAACATGAAATAAATTTAATGATGCCAACAGCAAAAACAAAAAAAAGACAAAAAGAAAAGAAGAAACTCTGTAGCCAAAGTAATTGCACTGAGTGCGATTGCAATAAAAATAAAATAAAAATAAATTGTTCAAGGCCAGTCATATTTTATGCGCACAACTTTAGACACCACCCACTTCGTCCTTGCCGCATACACTAAGCGAAATTGAAAAAATAGCAGCGCCAAGCATTTTCGAAACCGAAACAAAAGTAGCAGCCACAACAACAGGAGCGACAAATTTCGCCGCATGTGCAGACAGGAGCGGCCCCCCTCCCCACCTCCGCCAAAAAAAAGGATACTTAGACGCATATCTCGCGCAGTCTGGGGAACTATGTGTCTGTATACAAATGTATGTACGAGCATGCTAACAAAAGTTCGGTAAGTTGGTTTGAAAATGAAACTTAAACATTATGTGACCTGTTCTGGTTTTCGATTTCGAGAAGATTTTGTAAAGGCGAATACGTTAATATGGTAATTTTTGAACTTTCGCGAGGATTTTGCGTTTTACATTCACCTGCATTGATGAATGTCAAATGAATTCAAATCACGGAGTCGTCCCATATTAGCATTCCCAATTTAAACTTTTTAACGAATTCACTTTCGCGAAATCTTCCCGTAAGTAACAACCGGAACTGGCCCGATTAAATTTCACTTATTCTGAATTTTCAACATAATTAAATTTTAAACATAGTTTATTCTCCGTGCGCTCAATTTAACTTCCGAATAAATTAATCGGAGATGGTTCGATAAAATGGTTAATTTTATGAGTATTTTGCGATTTGAATTCACTTGGAGTTGACACTATGAAATCTTTCTTTAAGTGAGAAACGCACCTTGTTATCGAAACCACTTCCGAACTATTTATTCGGAGGTGAAATTGAGTACACAGTGGTATATTAGTTTTAAAAAAGGGTTTGAAGTTAATATAATCTACATATATGTCCAAAAATTTCTTGAAATCGTTTTTTTTTTAAGCTTTCCAATTTCAAAGTTGAAACCCTGTTCGGACGATCATACATACATATATGTCAAAGCTTTGACTCGATTTCTAAACCCTGGGCCCATTAGACTCGTCCCGGCGTGTAGAGAAAAAATTTTAAAAATTAGTTTGTAGATATATGTCCCCAAGACGCACCCTGTAGGTGTGAGTTTTTTTAAACCCTTATATTTCGGACTGTGGTGCTCCGAAGTTAGTATTTATTAACATTTCCTAGAAACAATTTGAAACGTGACCTCTTGAATACCTTATAACATTGGATGGGACGAATCAGTAAAAACCTTGTTTTCTCCGCGTATTACTGCAAAAAATTTGTATGCATATTTAATTTTTTGTATAGGACGGTAATAACGACATTTTTCATCTCAAGTATTAAATATCGGGTACAAATTGTCAGAAATGTATGAAATGTTTTGCGTAAAATACCATTCTGAGTAGTTTGCGCTTTAATATCAGAATTTCTGCTTGCCTTCAATCCCTTTTCACAAATCGAAGAATCCACTTTAACTTCTACCGTTTTTTAGATAACACCAGAAAGTATGCTGCGGTCGGGCGTACTTGACTTCGATATACCCTGTGCATTGTCTAATAGTTTTCATTTGATCGACTATAAGAGATAGATAGGTAACTCAAGTCTGGATATTTTACTCCTCTATTCCATCTTCAGATAAAGTGTTTTAAATGTATGTGGATCAGAACGGACCAGTATAAGTAGATTTCTATGGCGCTATATTCTACTTATACGGTCCGTTCTGATCCACAGACATTTAAAACACTTTATCTGAAGATGGAATAGAGGACTCAAATATCCAGACTTGAGTTACCTATCTATCTCTTATAGTCCCCAACGACTCGTTCTTCAAATAGACGGTCAGACAGACAGACATACAAGTATATATCGACTCGATTTTGATCGTGATCGAGAATATACGAGTATATACTTAATGGGGACTGTCAAATCTACTTCTTTATACTAGTTTAATATATATTCTTTATACTAGTTTAATATATATGCCAATTAGTATAATCATCTGCTTTAATTATACGCTGTGCCGGGTGCCTGGTAATGTACTGATCAGCAGAAATCGAGTCGGTATAGATATGTGCGTCTGCCTTTCTAACAGTCCATCCGACTGTGCATCTTGAAGATTATATAAGATAGAGACTTTATATTTATATCTCACATTCCCTCTTCAGAATAAACATATTCAATGAACATGTCAACCCCAAAAACCAGAACCAAATAGAAATAGAATAAGAAGTTTGTAAAAGATGCTTGACTTCTCCTCCTTCAAAAATTATGAAAAACATTTGTAGCTAAACGAATTCTCTTTTTCTAGGCCTAACCACCGAACAGATTTTTTCGTGTATCCCAATTTATAAATTTATATACGTTAGATATACATGGTACACCCAAGCACAGCACATCATTTATCATTTGTATCAATTATTATTAACTTAACGAACTTTTACAAGCATCCTCGTATATATATATGTGTGTGTGTGTGTAATTGTGTTATCCTGCGGCGGGGGTGTACTCAATTTCGTCTGCGTCTGCGACACAAAAACGTCAAAAACACTCAAACGTAATGCCATTGATGGACGATATTTCTTTGTGTCTGTAAAAGGCACAACCAGAAAATGCTCCACTCTAGTCTGGTCTGTTACGTTCTGCTATGTTCTGGTCTGGTCTGGAGTAGGAATCGCGAACGCAATTTGTACGCCATTCATCAGTCTTGGTACGAGAAGTATAATTTTTGTTGTTGTCGAAAGCAACTCTGCGCTGGCGCATGCTAGCAGCGATTTTTTCCAATTGAAGAGAGAAGGCAGTATAGTCTAAAGGCAAAATACGAACTTGCAGTCCTTTTTATGGCTTATGATTGCAGCGCATAAATAAAACCGTAGCAAAATCACCCTAAAATCGAGTGTGGCGGTTCTAAACGAGTCGCTTTATATGCATGGATGTGTGTGTGTGTATCGCTTTTCACCACCCACAGCTGAAAGTCTTCTTAGTGGAGCATTAAGTTCACCTGCTTTTTTATATGTATGAGTCTGTGTGTGAGTGTGTCCTTGTTCATCTATAAGCTCTTGCTGACGGCTATATAAATGTGTATACATATTCTTGTTGTGTATGTGTGTGTGTGTGTGTGTGTGTGTGTGTGTGCATGTGTCAAAGTAACAATTCATCATAGAAAATGGCGTCAGTAACTGTTGTTTTTGTTGTTGTTGTTCTTAAATTGCTGATGTGTGAGTGCGAGTGTATATACTCGTACGACTATGTACATATCTCTTGATTGGTGGAGCGAATTTGTGATGCTGCTCTTAAGTTTATGAACTCAGCAGAAATTCTTTTCCAAATATTTTAAAATATAATAAATATAGTGAAATCCTACGGTCTATTTGTAGTACACGAAATGTTATTTATTTCAATTAAATTACTTATTCACTAATTTATTTATTTTTCATTTTAGCTACCAAAAGTTTTTTAATAAATAAATGATTTCCAATTTCAGCTCAATCTGAACAGTATAAGTGGATCAAAATTCTGTTCCAAGATGTAAACATATCGTAACATAAATGTGTGGAATATTTATAAGAAACTAGTCGGTATAGTGTTAGGGGCGCGCCCCCATTTGAATGTATCTTAAAGTAAATATGAATTTATTTACTTGCTTTGTTTTTGGTTTAGTGAAACCACCATTTACGATACACCAATTTTGATGTTTCGAAATACGTTCCTCTAAAAATAAATAAAACAAAATATACAGTCGAGCGTGTAGAAAAAGTTTGTGATCAGTTGTAGAGATGCGCTGATACCTGAAAATATCGATATTTTACTTGTATCGATATTTTATTTGTATCTGCTTAAAGCGTCGATATTATGAATATGCACAACTTTAGTTTTTTGAGGTCAGTTTGTAGAATACCAATTAGAAAATCTGTTTAATTGAAAAATATTCAAATATATTCACTTAAGAATACTGAGTACAATTTGAATGCATTGTGAAGTGTTTGTGAAGAAGGATTTTCAAAATATTTTTATAAGAATACTTGTATAAACTATTACAGAAGATATAAGGGTTTACATAAATACATGGAAAATTGTTCATATAGGGAAAGGAGCCACTGTATTCGTATAGTCATGCTTCAGTGGAACAAATTTTTGTACAGATGTGCAATTTTAGATATCGAATTTGAGCATATATATAGTTTCGATATGTATCGATTCAAAAAAGTGTCGATACATATCGATACATAGCGCCTTCTAATCATCTGACATTAAAATTTGAAGAAAAGTATGCATATAATTGAAGTTTAATCTTATAATCACTGAGAGCAGAGAGATGAACGGACATACGGACATAGAAGTATACACTCAAGTTTCATTACTGATTAAGAATGTATAGAAGAATATATATATATATAAGATCAGCCTTTCGTGTTTCTGCCTGTTACACACATTTGTGCAAACTTAATGTACTCTTGTACTTTTGTGGGCCAGATTTATATGGAGACTAGTGGATAGGAGAGTTGGTTGGTTGGTATATGATCTAAGCAGTTTAACTACCGAATCTATTGTGAATAGTGTCCGAGATCTCTTTGTTCATACAGACTGACGGACGGACAAACAGACGTATCGAGTCGATTTTTGATGCTGATCAAGAGCATCAAACTTTTATGAGATCTACACAATCAATTTGTTTAAAATAAATAAATTCTTTTAAACTCTGGATTAAGGATACAAAAACATTCTGTAAAAGCCCAAAAGGCGTTACTGAGTTTGTGTAGCGGTTGCCCCTTAAAGTGTGTAGTTGATCCAAAGTTGAAGTTGATCCAAAATTTTCGGCAACCGTTTTTGGGTATTAAAAAATTTCCGTCAAAACTTAAATAATGTATGAAGAGTATTATTAATTAAATTCAGGCTGAAGTTCAAATCCCAATAATGGATTCTAAGCAGTAGTTCAACTCATTAAAATTGTTTTAGAGAGCAGAACTTTGGAGTGTATACATGATAGATAGACACGATAGATTGCAAATAATCGAAAGTGCTTTATCAGCTTTTCTCTCTTTTCGAAAACAAAAATGCGTTAAGTCTTTTGCAAACTAGTAGCCTTCATTATCCGGAAGAAATTTGTAGTTCCAGAATGAAATGTATCTTTTATTTCTCCTTATACGCGTTTGAATCTAATATAGAAAGCATACATTTACTACTGGTAAAACTAACTCTCACTTTCATTATGCTGAAACCTCATTATTCTCTCTCCCTTTGTGCCACAAGCAGTTGTCAGTTTATAAATATTTATACAAACACATCAAAATTTATGCAAAAGCAAACAAAACTCAAGAATCTTCTGCTTGCTTAGCAGCGTTCTGTGGTTATTACTAATACGCTCCGTTAGCCGTCCAAAACAGTTTCGCACGCAAAATGACTTCAGGATACAAACACCCACAACCAAAACAGAATACATTTCGGCAGCTATATGAGGCAGAAATCCAACAACAACTACAGCAACAACAGTCATATAAATAGTAGTGTATCTCAGCCGGCAAGTCAGAGTCAAGATACAAGATACAAGATACAAGTTTGAGCCCGACGCACTTTCAATTACAATGTAATTTACTTTATGGACTTATCTCTTAAAAACAGCAATTTCGTGCGCACATTAAGCATAATTTTATGACATCACTTTTGCCCGAAGCAAAAGTATCTGTGTGTATGTTTGAAAGTATCTACGAGTATGTATCCATGCATCTGTGTATATGTGTTTGTATGTGTATTAGTGCAACTAAGTGAAAGTGTACAAGACAATTTTGCGGCCATATTCAAGGTTTGTTTAGTGCACATAAAGCGAACATTGACAGGACGAAGACAGTTGAATTTTTAATGCAACAAACAGCTTCGTTTTAAAATGGTAAACGTTCTTGTGTTGTATCCGTATCCTTGTCCGTTTTTATACACTGTACCCATAGCGTAAAAGGATATTATAAGTTTCTGCATATGTTTGTAACAGACAGAAAGAGGCGTGACAGATCCTTTAAAGTATAAAGGTTCTTTATCGGCATCGTAAGATGAGTTTATATAGACATGTCCGTCTGTTTGAACGAACAGATATTGGAGACTATAAGTGAGATAGAGGTTCTTTTTAAATATTTAGACTCACAGTTTCCCTCTTTAGTTAACTAATATTAAATGAGCATACAAACCCCACTTTATACCCCATACAAATCGACCCGCAATTTTTTAAAATTTGTATGAAAATATTCTTGGTTTTGTCGTTTATTACAAACGTCAAATTTGGTGTATCTTAAGTAAATCCTTATAAATTATTATGCATAAGTTCATATCGGACCACTAAAGGATAGTCCCATACGATTTGAACTCCACTTTTAAGTTTCTGTGTGACATTTTGTTGTTTTTGTTCTTAATTAAGCTAGAAATACTAAATTTGGCATATATAACCTCAATCCTTACAAACTATTTCATATAGGTCCAAATGGAACCACTTTAGGGGGTAGATCCATGCAAACCTGTTCCCATTTATTGAGTTTTAGTGTGCAACTTTTTTGTTTTAAATTAATTCTAATCCAGACCACTAAAGAATATAATCTATGCTTCATCTACGGATCCTTTAACAAGCTACAGGTTATTTCGCAGTCGAGCATACTCCACTGCAGTGTTCTTTCTTGTTATACATTCAGTTTGGGTCAAAGGCTAATGGCGTCGCCTGAAAGTTGCGCATCTTCTTTTTCATTTTATTTTGTTTTTTTGCGAAGAAAATTTTCACCTTTTCTGCAATTTTGCGCTGCTTTTGTTCGCCATAGAAGTTATTTGGCAGTACAAGTTTTTCCCAGACGATTTTTATGCGCTTTTCAGACCACAAAGAAAAGCCAAAATTGCAGATTTAATTTAATTTTATGATGCCTGCCGTTGGAAAATTGTTTCTTACGTCTTACGCAAGGTTGACAACCAAACTTGGCTATAAAGGATTTAAATAAATTTTTGAAGTTTCGCGCTATCATCAAAGCTGTTTTTTTTTTTAAATTGAATTGCTGCCACAAAATGTAATAAAATCATTTCTTATGGCTACAACATAATCAAAATTTCTGCAAGGATTCGTGCACATTTGTAACCAACTCGCACAGAGTCATTGATGTTGTCTTTGGAGTCATAATAATAATCAAATCGTAAAATCAGAAGGAAAAAAAATCCATTTATACACTTGAATAAACATTGTGTGTGCGCTGTATTTTTATACCTTTACAACGAAAGGATCAAACAAGGATATCGAGCTGCTGCAATGGTAATAACAATAAAAAAATAAAATAAAAAAACGAGATACAAACAGTAGTCGTAAAGCGCATGTAAAACACTGAAGTGAAGACTTGAATTGGAAGAAAACAGAAACCACTGGAACCAGTGACGTTTGAAGCGCAGGGCGAACAAAGCAGTCGTTATACTCATTGACGTTTATGATGGCATTTAATCGTAATATTAACAAAATTCATCCAAATCGAAGTGGTAAAATGATAAAACTCGTAGAGATTATGAGCACGAGTTATGAAATTTCAAGTTAATCTTCTAGTTGTACAGTACCTAGAGACCCTTTTCTTTCAGACACACACACGAACGGACATGGCTATATCGACTAACGAATATGTGTATATACTTTATGGGCTCTCCGATGATTCCTTCACTATTTTACTATCATTTTGACAGATCAACAAACCCAATATTTGTACAGAATAAAAAAAGAAAAATATCAAGATTAATGAAGAATAAAGTCCGTTTTAGGGATTGCACATCATAATCCAACTGAGCTGCGAAATGAATTCACTATTACACACCAGAGTCAGAAGAACTGTCAAAACATTTAAGGTGTTCAGTTAGTTGTGTCTCGGTGGAGAAATGCAAATCTGCAAGGCCTGCTTCTTGAACAACCGTGTGCATAAAATTTTTGTGCAGATTTGCACAAACAGCTGTTCACCACTTTTGACGGTATGGTTTATATATATGTGTGAAAAAAATGTCATTTAAAAGCATAAAAGATAAACTTTTCGAATGGAAAGTAAACAAAACTATTCTGGAAATTGAATTTATTGAAAGTATGTGGACTGTTATGAATAAAATGCAATTTTTATATAACTCGTCCAGACCACATTGATACAGCAATTGACGAAATATTGGATAATTTAATGGACGATGTCGTTTAAATTTATTCATGTCGTCGAGGAGATAGCTTGCAAGTACCCAAATCTATTCACTGGCGGAATAATGTCCTTTGCTAATATTAAATGATGCTTTTGCTTGTGAATGTGAATATAAAATATACTAAATATATACGCTTTTACAACACAGCGTTTTTTGAACACTACTCTGATACACAACTATTCGTAGTCAAGGGCTTGGGTCTTGCAAGATGTGCACATTCTTTCAGAGAAAGTTGTTGTTGCCAGTGCACCGATTTAAACACTGTGCACTGATAGACAACAAACTGAACCCCTTAATTGAGTCTCTAGAGTTTAGCCGGTGTTAAGCGAAGCAAAGACGTTCAACCGAAACATTTAAATTGGTTTTAAAAAACTAAACGGAGTATTATGCATATATTGCATTCATTAATTTGAATAAGCCAGTGTGCTTTCATGGATTTCTACTTACTAGTAAATGTGAAAGTATCTCAAAATGACACATAACGGAGACGTATGCAGGATGGCTCGACTATCAGTATGGAAGACACGATTTTGTCACAGAATAGAACAATATCATGAATCTAAACTTCACATAGAAAATAGGTTATACAATCAAAAAATGTAACTGAAAAACTTTTGCCCAAGGCCTTTGAGCGACGCAACTCTTCTTCGGCCTACCTCGTTCTTTTTCCACTCACGCTGCGTCATATATACCTCGCACCATAGCTCCCGCTCCAATCCAATGCGCTACTTTTCCCTAGTATCTAATATAATATAATATATATAATATAGGGTTATCCATTTCAATGGTTTCACCGTATAGATGTCATCGTTATTTTCTTGTGGGGCTACGCGAAGTACCATGGTAATGTGGAATTTTCTCGAACTTTAGAACACTTGAAATTCTAACATTCGTCAAGCTATAACTAAGTTACTGCTCGAAATCTGCAAAAAAAAAAAGTGGTCGAAAATTACTTCAAAAAGATCGAGTCTTGCAATGACTGCCGAGGCGGTCCTTTACATGATATAGTGTTTCACACATAAAATCATGCTCAGGGGCCGATCTAGAACCCTCTATTGGGGGGAGTTCCATTACTCTACTAAAACAAAAAAACTTATTTTTGAAAATGAAACAAAATCCTAGATCCGCCAATGGTTTTTGGTCAAAATTTTAATGTTATCGAGGGTGAGTCTGAAATCTCTTTCGCCACAAAATCTCATAATTTCATTTCATTCTGTGTCACTCCAGTATGTGCTTTATTTACTTATTCATTTCAAACCACAAAGTGGTTCACTCTTTATTTTAGGTACACATACATTTTTAAAATGATTCAATGGCAGACCAACTCATCAATAGTCAAAACTGTTCAAGTTAGAAAATACCTTACCTTACACCTTGGCGCCCACAAAGACAGGAGCGGAATATGCAAGCGGAAGTATTTTAGCGTACACTAAAGCAGACAAATCTGATAATATTAGCATTTATTGCAACACATTTCGACAGTCAAACTCGAAACCGCGATGAGTTACTTAGTCGCAGGCAGTATTAAAAATGCGTTAAAGCGACGCACATAAAATATCAATAATCAAATCGTAAAATGGCATTTTTCATTCATACAAATAAATTGAAGTGTTGTCTCCGCAGTGGTAAAAGCGCATCAAGTGGATCAAATCGAGACAGTAATCATTGTCATCAACATAATCGTAAAACAAAGGCAAAGCCGGCAGACAGATGCTCTACTGGAGCTCTTAAATTTCGCACTGGCTAAGGAAACTAGTTGGGCGCGAGTTTTGCAACTTCCTGCAACCGAGTTGAGTACATCAGGAGCTGAAGAATCAACAATATCATCATCATCATCATCCAGAACATCGACAGTGCCATAAAGTGTAATCTTCATGTTTTTATTATTGCAGCCAATGTGTGTGCGAGTTTATACGAGTGTCAATATGTGCAAACATCGACATCGACAACATTGAGATCGTAAAATTCGCTTCATTCGCGCACAATGTGTCTGTCACCGGATAAACAATTAAATTGAGGTTAGAATGAAACATAAAAATCGCATAAAAGTGAACCCTTGCTCGGTTGTCCTTTGTCCTGTTGCCCTGCAGTCATATACGGGTATGTATATACAAGTATGTATGTATATAGAGAGTGACGCAGTGGCGACATTGTCATCAAAATCGTCCTTAATAGTAATAGTAGTAGTAGTAATAGTAGCAGTCAGCAGTCAGCAGTCAGCTGCGACGCATCGTAAACATTTTAAGCCACAGTTTATTTTCATTTGCCTTCTAAAAAGGATAACAACTGCTCAAACACATTGTTGACATGTCATCTGAGAGATCTCAGCTAGATTCGTTTGCTTTGATGATGCTTTTTGAGTGCCTCGAGTGCGGTTGCTCGTAAAACTCTGAGCTCTGCGCTGTATCTTTTATGTTTTTGTGCATATATATATCGTATATAATAGTGCCTATGTGTGTGATAAGAGACCCCATTCAGTTCACTCATGTCTGGTAATGATAATAAAATTATAATTTAACTTTACATATGGTATTCGGTTGTGCATCGCGCCCTCAATCCAAGGCTCTTAAAAGTCAGATTTCGGTTCATTGTGAATACGCTAACGACCAATTAAGATACTTCTTGTTGTTTTTGTTGTTTTTATGTTTAATTACACTAATCGCTGTTAAAAATTAAAGTAATGACCCATTGTGATTGTCAGAAGGATTTTGTCTATTAAAAGAGCATGATAATTAAAACGAATTAATATTTTAGGAAACATAAAGTCAAGGTATATGTGCCCTTCAGCTATTTAGAAACATATAAGATCTTAAATAAAAGTTTTATAGTAGAATTAGAAATAATAAAGAAGTGTATATATTTACAACACAAAATATAAACATGCATTTAAATTTATCACAACGTAAATTAAAGTTGAAATAGTAGTACATATGAGCAATATTGTCTTTAGTCTTTAATCATAGACATATGACTACGAATAAAAAGCATAAGTGCCATTCATTCCCAAAGTGCTTTGCAAACGATGGATTTTAGGTAAGATGTTTTGTTTTTTAAAGAACAAGAAGGAGTATTCTCCTTTTTATTAGTAGTCATATGTGTATGAGAAAAATTTGTATGTCTTATTAATTAAATTAACTATCTATGCTGAAAATCCACATCATTTTCATACGCTCTACCCAAAGAGACAAGATTCTTGATCAGCATCGGAAACTGAGCCGATTTAGCCATGCCCGTCTATCCGTCCGTCCGTCTGGATGTAAGAATCAACATATCTCAGTAACTATAAGAGCTAGATACTTCAAACTTGAACTCATCGGTCCCGCAATTCGAGTTTTTCTTATTTGTATGTATATTTTAAAAGGAATCGTTTTGAAATTCGGTACACATAATAGGTGTGTGATTTTTTAACATTCCACCAAATTTTTTTAATATCAAATGATAACGAAGCGCTATAGATAAGCACAAAGTTTTTCTATATACATAAATATTTATGCAAATTTTGCGCCTAAAAAGTGTTTTGAATTTATACATATATAGATTTTTTTATATATTTATAGTTGTGTTCACCATGCATTTTAAATTCAACTTAATATGGTGAATTTCTACCATATATAAAGCGACTGGTTTATATACAAACATGTAGCAACAGGTGCCGCAATTCACTTGGATACTCTCTTGTATGTTCCTATGTTTGTTCCTATGTTATGTTACAGTTTCTCAATGTCACTAGCGCTTTACCGCCCCAACGTTACGAGTAAGCAAACAATAGAAGAGGTACCACACCCATGATGGAGTAATATTAAGTTCGTATTTTCTCTGTTTCTACAATGATAAGAGCATTAGAGTGGGGCAGAGATAGAGATAGAGAGCCAAACAAATTAGAAGTGTAATTACACCGCTCTCAGTGGCAACCGCCCTCCCGCACCCATAGAACGAAAGATGTATACAAATTTTTCCCACGCATTGTGACAGTTCGTATTAATTGACTTCGTGAATTAATTTGGTTTTTTGTTTTATTAACAATTTTTTTTTTTTTTGGGGGGGGAGACGCATATTTTATAATTTAGGTATCTCAAGGCGACTCGTAGGTCACTGAAAAATTTTGCATTTGCAGTGGCCTTCTCGTAGTGTTCCCTGCGTATCTACCATTTGGCATGTCTATCATAAATCGGAAGTGAATTCGAGCGGCATAATATTTTCAGGGTACGGGGTACTTAACTGTCGGTCAAGCTCTACTGTAACGTTCTTACATAGCATATTCAAAGCTGAACGACGACGAAAGATTTGTTTCTGAAAAATTGGTGAACCATTTATGCGGTTGATAAGCATACTGATGAAACTGCTGGATTGTTTCTTCCACTTGTTTAAATTGTGTACTTAGCAGCCAAAAATAAAAACAATTTTTGTTGTAGAACAAAAAAACCTAAACGTGGATGGTGGGTTTTTATAGGGGCTACCGTTATAACTGGGTGGTACAGGCCTATTAATATGTGCCCGTATATAGTTGAGAAACTTCTGTCCATAAGAAACCAATATCAATTTTCAAGTTAACAATAACTTCACATTTCTTAATTTTACATACAAATATCCAAAAGTGGGTGCTGTTTGTAGGGGAGCTATCCCTAAAAATGGATGGGACACAGCTGTAGACATACATATATGTGAAGCATAAGTTCATAAGAATCCCCCATATAAAATTTCAAGCTGATATTCATTGTAATAAATAAGCCCAAAAAGGGGGGTGAGTTTATATGGGTACTACATCTAAAAGTGGGCGTGGCATATTGATATGGATACTCTATCTGCTTAGGAACAAAACCAACTGGAGTTAAACCAACAGACCAACGGACATGGCTAGATCGACTAGTCTTGTTGAACTGATCAATCAATTTGGCGCCTACGATGTCTCCTTTAGTGCGTTACAAGCTTTCTGACAAATTGATTATACTATTTTCCACTATGTGTGTATGCTCTATAAACAATTTTATAATTAAAAAGCTCTCACTCCCTTCCTTAAATATAAGTAACTTACCCTATACATAGATAGTCAATTATGGCATAGTTCAGCTAATTCCTTCACTACAAACATTAAATATTTAGATCATACTTTGTGGCCCACACTTTAGACATACAAGTATGTTTAGTTCTTTCTAGTGGTCTAACTTGTATTTGAAACCACTTTGAATAATAGATCTAGTGATTTCCCTCCATCAATCAGACAGTAGGTGAGTGTTGCAAAGAACAGCATACTTCAAGCTTTCTTAGAAATTGTTTCTTCATAAACTAAATCTACATACCATTGTAATTGCGCACCATTGTAATTGAGCTGATAACTTCACAAAGATCTTTGTCTTCTATATGCTGTAGAATATATTTCAATTTTATGTTCAGTACTTTAAAGTATATATTTTGAACTATATCTTCTCAGGAACTTAAAGCGCTGTAAAACTCGTTTAATATAAAACAATCTTTTAGGCAACTGAAAGCATACAGCTAATAGCTAACAACTAGAAAATGGTATAACATTTTCAACAGACACTACAACAAGCTATCTACTCTATGGTATACGAGTATATGGTGCTATACCCCTTTTCTATGCGTTCTACTTGCCACCTTGTACTATGTATCTTGTTCTACTTGCCTCTGATTTTGTCTTTTGGTGTAACGCGTTTCATTTGAGCGACTGTCGTTGTTGGTTGCTGCTGGCACATAGACAATAACAACAACAACAATAACAAGGACTACTGATGTCATTAATGCAACGACTCGCACCCTTTTGTCGCTACTATTCAACATTTGCCATTTGCTGGCTTGACGACGATGATGATGACGACGACGACAATTTCGAAATGCTTCACATTTTTTCTCCTTTAACATTTTTTTTTTTTGTCGGCTGCTTGGCTGTTGTCATTTTGTGATATGAGTGCTTTTCACCTCCAACCGTTGCTCCCTTTTGCAGGACAAATAGCCGAAAAAAAGATACAGTATAACAAACGAGCGCTGAAAAGAAGATTCCGAGTAGTAGTCTGACGCAATGTTTACCATTGCTCTTTTCTTTATAGAACCCGAAACAAAACTTCCGCCATTCGTTGAAGTTTTTTCTTGTGTACACCCTGTACTCATAGGGCGAAAGGGTATATTAAATTTGTGCGAATGTATGTTACAGGTAGAAGGAGGCGTGACACATGTTTGCAATGATACGTGAATGGCAACACACAGCGTAAACAAGAAAATGACGGTGAATTGCTATCGAACAGAAATGTTCGCCTTTTATTTCGACAAAAAATACAAGAAATACGCCATTTTTAGTTTTATTTTAACAGAATCAACAGCATGCTATCTACTTAAATATAAGTGCGAAATACTTTTTTTTTTAAAAAAAGTGACACCAGCGAATTGCAGCATGCTTTGACAGTTGGTAGTGAATGGCAAAATCAACTAGCGATTTACTAGTCCGTGCAGTAAAAGCTATTTTATTAACTAAAACATACGAAATGATTAACTATTTTGATGAAGACTAATCAGAGACTCTATACCCTATATGCAACAATATGCCTTTTTAGTTTTAAAATTAATTTTAAAGGCGTATTTAGTCAATTTGCCGGCTCAATTGGAGACTTATTGCAATTCGCTAGAAACAAAAAGGGGTCTGTGTCATGTTGAATTGGCGTGAAATTCAAGCGATTCGTGCGACACCCCTGTTTTAGAGATAGAGACTTTAAGCTTGGATATTAAGTCCCTCTTCAGATAAGTAGAATTAAATCAACATACCAACCCCACTTAAAGAGGTAGCCACTTGAAAACCTGTCCCCATTTTTGAGTTTTTGTAAGAAATTTTTGAAATTTTGATGAGTTAGTGACTTTTTGAATTTCCCGCGTAATAACTTCTGTCACAACTACCAGACTACCTACTTAATAAACTACCGTAAAAGTTTTGTGCAATTGCGTCATTTAGTTTGTGCTTGACTTCGTGAATTTGATCAAGCAATACTTTTTGCGTAAAAAAACCAGCACCGAAACCAAGAAAATTATTGTTAAATATTGTACGGTTGTAAGGGGTCTCTGCAACATCAATTTCAATGGTTACGTTGTGGCACAAGTGACGCTGAACGTTCAGGTTGCCCAAAATAGGTCAACTCGCCAGAAATCGTCGATAAAATCCATGGAAAATTTCGTGAGGTGGCTGAGGCTGTAGGCATCTCAACTGTGCGGATACATCACATTTTACATGAATAGTTGGATATGAAAAACAATCCGCGACAATCATGCTCACACTCGACCATAAGCGCAATCGTGTGATAACTTCAAGAGAATGTTTGGCAATGTTCAACAGCAATCCGAACGAGTTTTTGCTCCGTTTTGTAAACGTGAAAGAAACATGGATCCATTACAACACACCATAGACCAAAGAGAGATCAAAGAAGTAGGCTTTTGGTATTGAACGTGCACCAACGAAGGCCAAAGTTATGGCAGTAGTTCTTTGTTATGCACGGGGTGTCATTCCCATTGAATACCTTGAAAAGGGTAAAACGATCCTCTGCGAATATTATTCAAAACTGTTGACCAGACTCGACATTGATTTGAAGTAAACAAAAGTGCTCTTCCACCAAGCCAAAAGCTAACACATCCATCATATTTTCCCTGTGATTATATCCTGTTTCCAAACATGAAGAAATGGCTCGCTGGTAAGAGTTTTGAGTCGATTGAAACAAATGCCTATTTTGAGGATCTTGAGAAATCCTATTATCTGGAAGGGATAAAAACAAGATACAGAGTATCTAGAAGTCGACTGGAGCGTTCTTTCATTGTTTTTTTTTTTGTTTTTTTTTTTTTTTTTTTGAATTTTGTTTCAGTGTTTCACAGTGTGCACTCTCTTTCTCTCTGAGGCTGATGTATTCATGAAATCGTGTGATTAATGGCTCGCAAAACATTTGCACACTCAGACGCGTGCTCGTATGATGCTGTTTCTGTGTGTGTCTATGTGTGTGTGTTAAATGAACAAACATCATGCAAAAGATATCGCCATACCATGCCATACCGCAGATACATTGTATCTACAGCAAACGAAATGAGCTAAAGCTTAACGCTGAGCAGCTGAGCAGATCTGAGTATCTGTAGCTGTGCGAAAGAACGAAAACATTTTTGAGCGACGGCACATGCAGATAAATATGCAAATGGGCGACAACGACGAGTTTCAAAAATACAAAATGGCGAAAGGTTTCATGCAACTATGCCCGCTACTGCTACGAAGAATATATACAACAACAAAAAAAACAAGATACTTTCGTATCGAAAGCGCCCTGTCCTGTATGTACGGATACACCTCGAATGTAAATGCTGCAAAGTAATTAAGCATTTAATTGCGTTTGCTTTGGCTTAAACCTTTCACAGCACTTACTACTTTCTTTTGTATCTTTATATAGAACGCCAGTTGACACTTTTATTGCCTTTAGCAAAAGTTATTAACTTGATTTAATAAGCAATTTCAGTTGTGCTCCTTCAGGGCTGCTGCCAGCAAAGTTCTGGACACGCTTAAATTTCGCGCTAATAACAATAAGCATAAACAAACACCCGCTTATTCGCATTGTATCTGATACAGCGCATGAAATTCAAAGCTCTAAAATTTTTATCGCTTTCAAATAATCGCGAAATGTTTTCGTTTTCTTAGAGTTTTTGTTGCGCATCTTTTGAATTTGATCGCGTGGCTTTACAGTTTTGTGCTTAATTAACTCATTTTTCATTGAAAATGCTCGCGGTGTTTGTAATCTTATCGCTATGCGCCTGCACATCCCCGGCCACAATATCCTGTGGCAGATTTGCTGGCGCGTTTCGTTTCCGGTTTCGCTAAAAAGCAAAAGATGCAGATTGTATTGCCTACATTAGGGCGTTGTAGCGCATCACTCATTCGAAGACGTCGTCGTCGCTTTTAAGCCTTTGTTTCTTTTGTTGATAAGCGTAAACATTGTTTCGGCTTATCAGCTAAAGAAGTTGCAACATTAAAATAAGTTATTTGTAAGCATAGAAAATAAAAAATTTAAATCAAAATGGTTTAATAGTAAATTCAAGCATTTGAAATGAAACGATTTGGCATGTTATGTTAATGTTTTATATGTATCTAAGTCATAAAGGTGAACTTACTCACTAGCAGGGAGAATTCTTTAATATGTGAATATGGCCGATTGGTGCATTAGGAGCTCTTAAATATATGAGTAATGCCGAAATTTTACTGTTGCTTCCGAACAAAATGTGTTCAATGCCGTTAATAAGGTATTGAAACGTGAATTCAGTAAATACAAGCAAATTGAACCGAAATAAATGGAGTTGAAATATGCTCGGTCAAATGGTACTAAGTCACCTCAACATTTATTTTCAATTTAATGCACAATGAACACAAAATGCAGCCATTCATTCTGAAAGGATTTTCAATACTTTAAAGGTTAAATCTTGAAGCTAATTATAAAAATCGTATTCCGTTAGCCAAATATTTAACGAGCTACGAGTTCTTTGATTTCTTGGTTCGAGTCCTGTAAACGAAGGTGCGGAGCCTATTTCAATGATTCCATTTTCAGAACATAATGGTATGTAATGTACGTATAATAAATGTTTCCATCACATTTCACAGGCAACTCTTTTTATTCAATTTTAAAGTTAAACGTGTCTTCTTATTGGAAAACTTTTTATAATTGATTTCTTCGGAAAAGCTTATTTACACAAGGATCTAAGCTTTGTTCTTAGACTTTTCTGAAAATGACCAGATTTGTGATGATATTTCGTAAGAATGACAAAATGTTGATGTATAAAAACTCTCTTGAAAAATTATGATTAAAGAAATATAGGTTAGGTTAGGTTACAATGGTTGGGTGAGTTACAATCGCCCACCCAGCACTTAGGCCGCACACAGCCCGTTGTGATACCAAACGAATATCTATTGGTACACGAACCCTATCCTTTTACACCCATTGGGAAACTTTTACATACTTCACTAAATTTTTGACCTTTCGCTTGAAAGTTTCAGATATGTCATTTAGGAAGTATGCCCCCAGATGCCTAAAACTTCACTTGGACAGTCCGGGGCAGTGACATAGAATGAGATGAATAGTTTCGGATTCCCACATCTCATTAAAATATTTGCGGCAGTCACTCATGGTTCTTGACCGGTTTAGACAGGAGTCAAGCGTTTTTCTAGCTGCTTGGCTGTCTGAGTATAGGAGAACTTGTTTCCCCTTTACCGTAGACGATTCTAGGTAGGACATTGAATCCCAGATAAGCAGTGAATTCCGCTTGATAAACGCTGTGGTACTCAGGTACTCTAAAAGAGGCTTTAAAACCCATATCTGGGATGTATGCCCCACCACCGACTCTATTTTCCAGTTTCGAGCCAGTTTTGAAGATTCCTAATGATTTTGCTGATTCCTGTTCATGTCCCTGTTCAGAAGCCGGAAGGGATGCTAATGAAATTCTTATTGCAGTCCAGTATAGGGATACAATAATTTGTTCTTCCGGTTCTTACTCCTTTCAGGATTGTTGAGTTCCCCGTTGCCCCGTTCTTCCAATAATCATATTCTCTAAGCCTAATGGCCGTTATTGTGGCATTTTCTCTTCATATTTGATCAAGTGGAAGGAGATGTAATATCGTATTTAGCAGTTCTATTGGTGTAATGCGAAACGCCCCGCACCTTAGTGGGATTTGGTTCCATTCAGATACATTGGTTAACTTCAGAGCCTCCAAAATTGCTTGATTTTTTGGTTAAGAGCTTACATTCTGAAATTGTTTAGTTAGAGAAATATTGGTGAATTGGAGAGACTTGAGCAGAAATAGAGTGCGTCATCTTTTTTAACCATTATTGGTTGACATGGCTCTTTTGCGTTGCTCTATCACTAGAGACTTACACTAAAGATAGGCGTATATGTAGGAAAAGTTTGAGATCATCTGTAGCAGCTTCTAATTATTTGATCCGTGTACCAAAATTCAAAATGACATTTTTGATTTAACGATAATTATTAAATTTTATGTTGAGCATGAGGGTTGTAGGAAGTCGGAGTAAAAGGAATGGGATCTACGGTCAATCTTGAACTCTCAAGAGGGTGGTGACGCTCGACGTCTTATGCTGCGCAATAGATTTATCGCCAGATGGTTTGGGGATCTTACAACTTCTGCACGTAGCATGCGGTTAGTCTGTTTATCGCCTGCTTAACCAAGGGCATGCCAAGCTCGTAGTGAATGGTGTCATTATCAATTAAGATATATGCATTGGAGTTCATCTTCAGCCCTTTGCTAAGCATATAAATGAGAAAAAACTAATTACGAAGCATTGGGCATAGCATTCAAATAATTACATTCTCGTAAACATCTGCGTACGTTTAAGTAGAGTAAATTAAACAAATATGGAATCTCCAGATATTATACTTTCTGAGTTCTGTTGTTTCATACTCTCAGACAGACGAACGGATATAAGGACATAGCTATATGTATTCAGTTGCAGGTAGACTTTCATCACTTGACGTTTAACTCGTCTAGATTTCTTTTTTTTTAGTTTGTTTTTCATTTGATAAACTTTACTTTGCACTCAACACCAAACTTAATTATTACATAAATGTTTTTAATAAACTTGCTAGCAAAGAAGACGCTAATACACACACTAAACTTATGATTTTTATTACTTAATCAGCTGCATCTACGAGTACACCACTCACAAACTCTCAAACTGTGTAGAATTTTTCTAAGCTTACGGAATTTTTAATGCGCACATACTCGTCTAGCTTTACTTTAGTCGCAAAATGTTTGTTTGTCCGTACTTTTGCAAAAACTTTTGCAACACTGCCGCAGCTGTCTGCCTGACTGCTGCAACACTTTTCTGATTCAGCTCAGTTGGCAGTTCTGTTTGGTGCTGACAAAGTTTTTCGTGCAACCATCGCCAGGCCAGAATATTCCAACGTCAGCAATATTTCGTCGAAATTATTTGCATATTGCTGTGGCCTGGAAGCACTCAAAAATAGTAAAAGTATCTGCAGTACAGAGCAGAACAGAACAGAACAGAACAGAACGGAGCAACAGCAAACTCACATATCAAAAGTTTGTTGAGAGTCTGGAGATGTGTTTACTTCAATGTATGTTTGTAATTATAAACTAGCAAACTTTAAAAAAAAATATATATAAAATGAGGAGTTAAAACTCAACTCAAACACTTCGCAAATCGGCTTAGGTGCATATTTCGTCAGCTTTTCGAAAGGAAACGGAAACTTGCAGTATTAAAAAAATATATTCTACATACACAACTATGTATATATTAAAGCATAATAAAAATAAAATAGAAACAACTTATTTTATTAACAAAACCTGAACAACAGCAAAAAATTTAAGTAAAAAAATATTTTTGAAGCAGCGCTAAAAGTTTTACACGCTGCAGGTAACTGTCAGAATTGATTCCACTCAAAAAGTTTTTCGGTTTCTCCAACTTTTCCGGCATGGAAAATCGAGGAAAAAAGTTGTTTGGCCTGCGTTGTTTTTTTTTTTTTTGTGAGCTGACCAAATGCACAACAACAATAAAATAAAGAAAAACCAAACAGAACCGTTTTACCCAATGTTGCCCCTTTACTCATAGAACCCCCTCCCTCCTGCATAATACATATTGCTGCACACAATTAGCAGCCATGCCGAGTGAGCCCAGTTGGCAACTTAGCTTTGGGGGGCTTAGCCTAATTAAAAAACTCCAGAACACCATGTTGCAGCAAAAAGATTCCTGAGGTTTTTTTTTTAGTTTTTGTTTTCATATTCTGACATTTTCTGAGCCGGGAAAACTCTGTGAACATTTTAAATTGAATCAACTTGAGTGCTCATAAATTTTGGCGTCGAGGTCGAGCTGCTGTTTAACAAAAACCAAAAAGGGCATATTAAAAAATAAGAAAAAAAGTTTTTACAATAAAATAAAAAAGAAACCAAAAGTCGACTTCGATATACCCTGCATATTGTCTAAGACGACTTAGTTGAAGCATAGATCGATATAGATAGATATGAAAGCTATAACCGGCTGTGTTCCGATGTGGGATATTTTATTAGGATATTGTCTAAGCATACACTAAATTTGGCGTGTAATAAAGAACAAAACCAAGAAAAAACGTCAAATTCAGTGGTATTTCAACATTAATAATTGCTTCAACTCAAACATGTTCGATGCAACAAAATAAATAAAAATTGTATAGTAGATATACCGTAGATTGGTATAAAATCTCTCTTTTTAGCTTTAATAACAAATTAATTTTTCGTGGAAAATCTAATAAAGAGTATTAACTTAAGTAGACTTCGAGGACTTCTTCTAAAATTGGGAGGGATATATACATACATATGTTAAGCTCCGTACTTAAAAAGTCTCTGTAGCAATTTTTAAGTTATTATTGACTGTACCAAAACCTAAAATTGGATGTACTGCCACGGAGCCATTTACTTGTTACATTGGAGCCTAACAGCGTTCATTTTTCCACTGAAATGTATTTCTCCCACTATTCTTTATATGTGTACCAACATAATTTAACAATATCTAAAGCGCGTTTCTATAAATAACAAATTTCAGATACTATCTAATTGGAAGAATCTCCTCCTGATCGATAGTAACACACACTAAAGATTTCATAACGATCGATCCAATAATTTAGACCAAAGGTGGGTTCGAGTGCCCGCCGTGGCCAAAGACTATTCGTAAGCCGAAGCCAGTTCACGCTTAGGTTATTCTCTTTGCGCCCATTCCTGGTTTAGACGTATTATGTACAAACAATCAATTTTATATATTGTAGATAGGTTAGATAATGATGAGGGATCCCGTAAATGTGAAGATTTCTTATGATAAGCACCGGCCTTTGTGGATCAAGCGAGCTCGTTACTACTTTAGTACAAGTATTCCAGAATGCACATAATCCTTGTTTAACACGGTAGATAAGTTCCTTGAAAAACCGTGGAAAAGCATTTTAATAGTTTATGTATAGAAAACCGTGTTAAATGGGCTCAAATAAGTTATTGCACTCTTCTACTCTCGCCCTCTGTTTCTTTGTATTTTTTTAAAACTGGAGTATGTTTACATGTTTTGTATTTGTAAGACGATATGTTATAAGGCCATACCACCGGCCAACATTATTCACATTCTCAAATCTCTGTCGATAATATAAAGAATATTGCCTGTACATTTTCCCATAAGAATTCACATTCTCAATATGCTCAAAGAATGTTGCCATTCGCATGGAACGAGTTAAGTGTTTTTCGTTACTACCTGGCGTTTTGCTGCCCTTCTCCCTGCCCCAAATGCGTTAATTTAATATTATCTTAAATTATAGCCTATATGTTATTCTGATATATGAGCTATTTTATTGTAAAGTTTCATTAAAATCCCTTCTGTAGTTTTTGCCTGAAAGAGTAACAAACATCCATACAAACTTTCGCGCGTATGGATGTGTGGATGTTTGTTACATAACATTAAATAGGATATCACAAACAGCTGAACTCCACAATCATCGCATCAAATGCTTGTTCGAATTCTTAAAATTAATTTGAGCTTGCTCATTCTAATTTTTTGATTATAAAAAAGAACAAATCAAAACGAACTAAACCAAATTTGTATTATTTTAATTAAACGTCATTTTGCCACTCACATGTTAACGACAACGCACATTTGCAGATGGAAAGCGGAAATGTTGAGAATGTTGAGCCGAATGGAAACCTCCAATTAATTAAACTAGCTGCGAATTGTAAATTTGAATTTAAAACTCGCACAACATATTATATATAGTATATGTAGGTAGTAATACGATAGAAAAACTGAAATTTGGCAGCACTCTCCTTCTTTCTCATAGTTATTGGGGATGGGGTGCCGTATTTTCGGTGTTTGAATTTGAATTACAAGCGAAAGTTTCATTTAAAGTCAATCAAAATTTTGCTATATCCTTAATTTTTTGTTGCTGTTGTTCTTGTCGTGTTAGTAAGTTTGTTGCAACATTTCTGCGCTTTAATTTGGCTGTCACTACTGCCTCCTCGACTTTCTAGACTAAAGTTGACTAGAGTCGAAGTCTTCGTCAGTATCTGGTCTTGTTAGAACCGACACACAAAACTCGTGCCATGCCTGAATATGAGAAATACAAGCCAGGACAACTGCTGCTGCTGTTGTTGTTGTTGTTGTTGTTGTACATAGTTGTAGATGAGTTATGCTTTGCTGCAATGTTAATTGGAAGTTTTTCGAAGAAAGCCAATTAAGTTGTCAGTCAAAGGCAACCAAACAAGCAGCAACAAAATTTCACGCAAACAAAGTAAGAAAAGAAATCAAAATCCTTGTAAAGAAATAGAACAGAAATTTCTACATACATTATAAGTTATTTTCATACTTAGTAAGTAGCTACTTTCGCAAATTTATTAATTATTTAGCATTGCAATAGACAATAGAAACATTTTATATTAAATAGAAATACCAACACAAGACTACAACAACGATAATTAGGCAGCGTAGATTGCAAATGACAGGAACTCTAAATAGAAGTAATTATACATACGATGCCTTGTAAGCAATAATAATGAGTGAAGGGAACGTACACCTAAGATGGTAGAAAGAGTTTGTGAGTTCTATAAAAAATTATCAACCATCATATAACATAGTAGAACTCACCAAAAACAGTAGTTGATTTCGGGATCACCAGAAAAGCATGTTCCACTGAAGTGTAGAATAAAATGTGTCTGGGTTTCTAAGAGTTGCTGATTTTTCGTGGTTTCAAATCCAAAAAAAGCCGGCAAGAATTCAAAAAATTTCAAAAGTCATAGAGATTGGATCGAAATCAATATTCATAATATGCTCGTAAGTTGTACGAACGAAAATGCCAAAAGCCCCATAAAATGTAACCAAAAATGCATATTGACAAGGATCTTCCAAAACTTCCTAAAACTAGATGGAGGATTCAAAATGGCGCACTTATTGTCTTAAAAGTTATTGAATCGAAACGAAATTTATTATTATGGGGTTTTTGATGTCGCTGATTACGAATCTAATATCAAAATAATGGAAAACTAAATGGCAGGCCCAAAATGCTGGACAAATTTTGGAAAAACTCATTCAAACTGTTTGAAAATAAGTTTCTATGAGTTGTTAAGGTCGCTGATTACGATACATAATTCATATTTAACTATTCTGCCAGTTCTGACAGTTTCGATTTTTACCGGTTTTTCTAATTCTAATGATCCAGATATATGTTTTTATACCATGTAATCTTATGGTAAATGTATGCTTTTCAGATCCCATATAGTATATAATAATATGCTTGACCATCAGAATGTCTATATTCTTATGCCCGTCTGACCATCTCACTATCTGATGATACTGATGTTTATTCAGAGGATAAAAGTAGGTTTGGCAGACCACATAAAGTATAGAACAATATTCTTGACCAACAACACGCCTATATACCCATGTGTATCTGATTATCTCTCACCGTCTGTACGAACGCCGATATGTCGAAGACTTTAGAGGTAGAGAAATTCAATTTGAACATTTAGAATCGACTAAGATAATATTTATGTATGAAATGAATGTGCCCACCTTACTATTAGATGTAGTGCCCATATAAACTTATCCGCATATTCGAGGTAGAGCAGTTTTATTTTTGGTACTTACGCTAGAAACGTAAATGGTGTGGATGGTTCTTACGTTAATCTCGATACAATATTTTCCATAGGCCAAGTTCGATTCACTTTAAAATATAGCTCCCTTACAAATTCATAGTTACTAGGTAGAGAGTATTCTGTTAAAATATTGGGACCTTATATAGAATTAATAATGAGTGTTTCTCATAAGAGGCCGCCACTAGTATATGAATCAATATTCGAATTTCCAATTTCTTGCCGTTAAAACCTATTGTCATTGAACGTCTTTGGCAGCTTGTGACATTTGTTTGAAACGTAAACAACAATACTAAATATTACCTCGAACATGTCGAATTTCGTACCACATAAAGTGGTTTTGTGTTTTATTCTTCTTCATTACTTTAATATGAAGAAAAGTGCGGACGAGGGTCATCAAATCTTAGTGGAAGTTTACGGCGAGCATGCTCTATCTGAACAATCGTGTCGAAGGTGGTTTGATCGTTTTAAATTTGTTGATTTTGCTCTATGTGGACCAATGCCAAACGCTTCAGGAGTTGTCAGAATCATTGGGATTGGATGAGTCGACAGTCAGAAAACGTCAAAAAGCCATGGGATTGATTAAAAAGCAAGGAAACTGGGTGCCATACTAGTTGAAGCCGAGCGACATCGAAAGTGCGATTTTTCGCTTGTGAAAAGCTCCTCGAACGCCAAAAATGAAAGCGTTTTTGCATCGCATTGTGACTGCCAATAAAAATTGGATCTATTACGACAACCCCAAGCGCAAAAAAGTCATGGGTTTTGCCCGGACAGTCATCAACAACCTTCGCAAAGCCGAATATTCATGGCATGAAGCGTATGCTCTGTATGCGATTGAGCTACGAACTGAAGCAAAAACCGCCGGAACACGAAGAAAGGGAAGTCCTACACCACCCGCCGTTTTCTCCAGACACCACTCCTTCCGACTACTACTTGTTCCGGTCGATGATACCTGGCCTGTCCCAGCAGTAGTTCACTTCATGTGAAACATGCAAAAAATGGTTCGATGATTGGATTGCCTCAAAAGACGAGTCGTTCTTCCGAGTTGGTAACCGAAAATTGCCAAAAAGATGTGAAAAATTTATGGCCAGCGATGAACAATACTTTGAATAATATAGTATTTGTAACCATTTTTGCACAATAAATCCGTAAATTTCGAAGAAAAAAAAACCCTCATTATTAAATCAAGGTCCCAATAGTACGGGGAATTGATCATTTAAAAATTACGTTTAAAAACATTATCAGACTTCCCAGATGGTCAGACGGTAAATAAAGAAGCAAAATCGTCGAAAAAGTCATATTTGTGGAAAGACAACTCTTGTATGTTGCACCACGACTAAACACCATCTCACAAGACTATCATTGTGAACGAATTTCTGAACAAAAACTCAACAAATACCATCGAGGAACTATAGTATCCATCTGTTATGTCTACGGTTGCCCTTTTTCTCTTTCCAAACTGAAATTAAACCTTCGAGGCAGCCGTTTTCAATCGATAGAAGACAATTCCAGACGAGAACTAAAATCGTTTCCGAAAAACGCGTTTAAAAAACGTTTTGATGAAAAATGTTTTGCAGCAGTTTTTTATTTCGGAAGTGGTCTACTTTGAAGGCGATACAATAAATTTGGATTTGTGTTTTTATTGACAGCATGCATCTCGTACACACTTGGCTGAAGCCTGTTGGCTTCGGCTTTTGTAAACTGAAACCGCATTCTGAAATACAGCAGTCAAATAAAAAACGAAAACTTATGCCACTATCAAATTTTCGTTTCGCTGAAATCGAGCGTGCATCTAAGCCTACAAAATGTTCTTTTCTGCATCATTCATGCGTGCGCAAAATTTTATGCTGGCCACAAAGAAAATTGTCAAAATGCTATACATCCAAACCCCTCAAAAAAAAAAAAAAAAAAAAAAACAAAACAAAAAAATTAAAATAAAACCAACAAAATAGAAAATATCAAACCGCACACGCATTAACAAACAAATGGCCCAACTTGATTCGTTCTGCTGGCTTTCGATGTTCAAGAGCGAGATAAGAATGCGCTGAGAAATGTGGCATGCGCCCAAAAACTACTAAGCTTATGTATTGTATAAAGTAGAGTAAATCCCGTGGCTAATCTGTGGCAATAATGATAAATACAATAATAAAAAAATAAAAACCATCTCCGCATTGTCCAGCGTACAAATGTAGAACAACAAATCGAGCAGCAGAGGCAGCAGCAGGACATGCAGGATATGCTGGACAATGTCGATGCTACATAAACTTGTATGATTTGTTTTATGGCCGCCAAAGGACGTTATTATTGCTAAAAGGCACGCCCCCATAGCCAAAGCTAGCTGCCATGCAGGCAGCTTACAGCTATAGATATAAGATACAAATGTATCTATTCTTAATGTAGATACGAGTAGTTTATGTTTCTGTAGGTCGTTGTCGTTGTCGTTGTTGTTGTTATTGTTATTGCACTGAATGGCAGGTAAATTGTATATCCTTAAACTTCTTGCTTTCTAGTCCTTCGATGTTATCGATGTTTGTAATGATGTTCGTGTTGATGATGGTGGTAGTAGTGTGAGTCAAGTCAATAAAGCATAATGTGCGTGCGATTTTAATTGGTTTGTTGATTGGAATTCTTTTCGCCTTGCTGCTGTAATAGAAGCAGCAGCCATGTATGCGTATCGAACGTTACCAATTAGCGACACTATACCATATACCACTACGCGTATACATCTACGTCTATGTGTATACAACAGCCTAGGCCCGAAATGGCTCACTACGGCATGGCGTCTCTAATTATGGTTCAATTGCGCCACTTGCATAGATATCGACAAATTATGGAAATTTTTTTTTCCTGGAAGTCGAATTTCTTTCTTTGATGCATATACCCTGCACACATATTGTGAAGATTGAAGATTATTAGACTGTAAAAGAAGTATGCACACATTTAATGTGTTGATTTTACCCTAGTCTGTACAACTGTTCGTTTATCCATCTGTTTGACTAATTAACTATACTATATACTATAGGCAAATTTTAAATACACTCACACATCAGCAAAGATTCAGCACATCGAAAATCAAAGAATGTTGAAGTTATGGAGATATGAAGTAGGAACGACTTCATTCTCCATATAAGTACATTCCATGGCAAAGCATTGAGTGTGAGCTAGTTAAAATTAGTTTTCGAGAATCAGTTTGAGGTTAAACACTAATACGCACCTAAAACTAAATCCCTTTACCAAACAAACAAACTAGCTTAACATAAATATTTCTTAATGTAAATAAATGACTTTCCATCGCAGAAAACCTGTCATTAGTAACTACTTTTTAGATATGTGTGTGAATAATAGATCCAAAATTCGAATGGATCCCAAATTGAACTACAACAAACAAATTGTATCTATGGTAAATAAAGCTAAAGGTGTTCTTGGCTTTATAAAGCTTTGCTCCAAAGATTTTGATGACCGTTATACTACGTAACATCTGTATACTTCACTAGTTCGTCCGTTCTTAGAATTTACATCTTGTGTTTGGACTGCACATTATGTAATTTATCAAGATCGACTCTGTGCAAAAACAATTTCGGTTGTTTGCTCTCAGAAAGCTTGACTCTACTTTTGATATACATCTCCCGCCATATTTTAAACGATTAAAACTAATTGTTCTTACAACTTTAATTGCGCGACGATCGATGCTTTCTGTAGTGTTTCTTCATATGATCCATAAGTGATGAAATTGATTAACCATATTTGATTTAATCTTTATTTCTAAACGCTTCTTCTCGCTTTACTCGTAATTATGTGCCTTTGAGGTTGTCTCTTTGCACAACAAGTTTTGCTATATCTATTATAAATTCTATTATTTATTCTCTTTTGATTCTTCTTCAAACCATATATATAAAGCTAAACTTAACACAGAACTACACTAAATTTTAATTTGATATTCTTTTAGCTTTTGATTTGTTATTACGACCATAGCTTGTACCAAGGTACAGTCGGTCAACATGGTGACCTAACAAAAATTCTCCAATGGGTCTGAGTAGTCATAACTTTTCACTATTAGTTTTTGGTGTTTAAGTATCGTCCACGCCAAGGTGAACTAAGATGATGATTTATTTAGATCAATGTTATTGAATATCATATTTTCTTTACTTTACAAGCCAATCTCTAAATTGTTAAATTTAAAGTCTAAACTCAAACTGAATTATATTTTGAAGTATCGTTTCTACTAGCTTTGTATTTAAAATAGTACGCAGAATCATTCTGACTCGATACAAATGCTAAGCGTAAGTTGCCATCAACCCAGTTTTTAATTCAAATACAAACTTTTTGCGATTTTGCTGTCCATCTGACAGTTTGTGCAGGAAAGGCTTCTTCCGGTTTTCTATCTTTCTTCTTATCATTTTGTCACCTGCTGCTCTATCTTGCTTCAACATTGAAATTTATATTAAAGAATTAGTATCACTCGAACTATTACGACAATTTCAATACTTCAATACTCATTTCCACAGAGCGTTTGAATTACCATCAACAACATTAAAACGTCATCATTGACACCACTGATAAAGCAACTCTATTGGCGGTCAACATGCTGCATAATGAGCACCACAATCACTTTTAAAAGTATTGTTCTTTGTTATTTCACTAAATAAATAAATAAATGAAAATCATTGAAAAGATGCCGTTAATTGAGTGAACCACTCCACCATATAAAAAATTAGAAAATCCACTTCACAGATATTCATGTTACAACGAGAGCAACTCCTTTGCAAGTAGTTACATATATTGATCTTATAACGATAATTTAAGTAATAATTCGTAATTCATTTGAACACTTCCAAATATTGTTGAGCTATTTTTCAGTGAATATGGATTTTTTTTTTTTTGTTTTTTTTCAGCGACTGACGTAGTTTTTAAGAACAATAAGGCAGTTGTTAGCTTCGTCTATCCTGATCTTTTAAGCTAAAAAAAACATAGTGAGCCACTCTACCCAGCGAACCAATCCACCAGACCGCACCCTTATGCCTATACTCTTATAGTTATAAGTTTAGATTCTGTATGAAGAGTAAACAAATTTTCAATCCAAAGTATTTCGAAAATTCGACACAATTTTTAAAATCTGTAAACTGTAAAAATTTAACTGAAATCCCCAAATTATCACCATTGTCAGCATTTTCATATTTGAAGACAAAAAAAAAAATTAACTAAATACAGGATTCCTACAATTCCAAGAATTTTCGAAACATCAGAAATACTTCTTCCGGTGGTGTCAAAAAAAAAAGCTGTGGCACAGATTTTCTATATAAACTAATTTTCGTATGTATAAAGGGTATGCAAGTTTCTGTGCTACGGCTGTAAATGCTTCTCTTGAGTTAATTTTTAGTAGAAGCTATAAAACTACTATACTATATCAATAAGAGTATATGTGTGTGTATATGGGGTGGTGTATATGGGGTGCAAGCCGAAGAAAATTTTAATTTCAAATTGACAAAGTGCAATTAAACGCCAGGCAAGCAATTTGAACCAAGTAACACCTACGACTATATTACACTCACCCCCCGCACTGTTGTCGCACCACGGTTATTGCGCCAGATGAATGTGTTTTATTGACGACCACGAAAACGATGCCAACAACATTGAGGACGACAAGGTTATTGCAACGCGCATAAATTAATTTCACGAGCAGCAAATTGCGCAGATTTTGACAGGAGTCGGCGACAATAGTGCCAAGGAGTGAGGCTCGGCTCGTAACGGCCTACCAACCCCCCGCCCCCCTCCCTCAGCTGGCAATTACTGGCACTGTCATTGGCTGGATTTTGGCTATTTGACCTCTCGAACTTGCCTAAGAAGGCTAATAACTTTCACGCAAAACCGTTCATCCCAAGAAGATCTGAATACGACGGCGAGGACGACGTAATTGTGCCACTGGAAACCATTAATTCTCGTTAGTGTTGATATAAAGCGTTGTGCGGCTGCTTAAATTGTTTTTCGTCGCTTCTGTTGGTCAACAGATTTTCTTCATATTAATTTAGACGGCTTCTGATTTCTTTCTTCTTCTACCTTTTTTTTTTTGGAGGTGAATTAATTAAGCAAAAGGTGCAAATGAAGATGAATGTTTTAATTAGAAATGTTAGCAAAAAAAAAAAATAAATAAATAAATTAAGATTTTGGGACAGTGGCAATGAGTGACATACATTGCGCTTAAATAACTTTAAATAAGTAAAAGAAAAGTATGGAGGGTGCAAGAAGATTTGATGTGGAGAAAAAACAGCAACCAAACTAAACTTAAACTCAAACTCAAACATTTGCGCAGGCAGCAACATGGATTGGATGGAGGCATGAAGTCTCATACACTTCAGAGAATTGTGTGCCGCAAAATCCTGCGCTGGGAAAGGCTTAAGTAAAGTCTGACAAACACCTGAGACATTCAATTATGCTACACAGACGAACTTACAAACGAAGGATGCAACAGCGCTAAAGGAAACGGAAACGCAGGGCGCAGGACTGCAAACAAAATTGTCAACCATTAGATGAAAGCAAGAAATAAAGCAAAACAAAGCGAAATGAAACGAAACGAAAGTAAAGGAAAAACAACGCGATATGTTAGTTCCATTGGAGAGACTTCACGGGAGGGCAAATGCTAACGAACGCTTCGGAAGCTGCTAAAAAATTTTCAACTGCAACAAGCAGCAAGGATTTCAATTTAATAAGCATCAGAAAGTCTAAAACAGCTGAGGTTCCATATTCTTACGTCGCATTGCCGCTTTGGCAGCGGCTTTGTTTGGTTTCCGTTTGCGGTTATGAAGTTATGATGAACCTGCGCCAGCTTTGGCATATAAAATGGATTTACAGCGAAATTAATTTTGTTTTTTTTTTTTTTTTTGCTTTTTTTAATACTTACGCAGAAAGATAGATGCAAATTTAACCAATTATAACTTAAAGCCGTCAGCGTGTAGGAAAAAACAATGTGTGAGAAAAACTGTGCTACACTTGAGCTATATAAACAGACAGTCGCCATTTTGTGTAAGTTTGACACGCACATAAGGATCATCAAATACACACACACACACGCACACACACGCACACACACACATTCACATAATAGTCGTAGAGTTAGTAGTTGAGTATCGCTCACAGGCAAACACAAATTTTTGGCTAAGCTTTCGTCCCTTTTTTATACAGCAGCATCCTTCGACTATCTGCCTGTCTGTCCGTCTATATACGAGTGTAGCTCAATAAGTTCTTAGACAATTAAAGAGATGACATTCAAATTATGAAAGCAGAAAACACGCAGAAAGAGTACTACGGTGTTTCATAACTGGAGAAACCTAACGGGTTGCAGTTTGCAGATAAGCGATTTTGAAGCAGATCCAGTCTGGCCAAGATGCGTCCCGCGTCAAGCGGGGAAGGTGGTTTTTATTCGAATAAAAGCACCATAATAAAGAGTGCCGTTTAATGAACAGCATTAATAAAACTTCTTAGTTGTTGGCTTTTAAAAAAAAGATACAACTTAGTATATTTTCCATTTTCCATTTTCCATCGCATTACTATTTTCACATTACCTCTTAATTTATTCTCGGAAGTACGCAAGAGGCAATTCCACTAATTTAATAGTAAACTTACCACTTCCGCTCTGCATTACTGAGGACTGTTGAATTAACTAGTCTTGGTACCCAGTTTAAAAATATAACGCAAGAGGCAATTCCACTAGTTTAATAGTAAACTTACCACTTCCGCTCTGCATTACTGAGGACTGCTGAATTAACTAGTCTTGGTACCCAGTTTAAAAATATAAAAGGCAAAACAAATATTTTTGTCTTTGCGGCTACAATCAAAGAGTAGAGCATCTGCCTGTAATTGAGCAAATCAAAGAGTTAGACGCCTGTTAGCTGATGTAACTAAGGTGATAAGAATGTGCACTCAGCACCGTTGGACGTGGTACGAATACCAGTGTACTCCACCAAAAACGAAATTCAATACTAGCGAAATTATTAATCCTTGTTCACTGGTTATGTAACTAGTTCGTCAGAGTTAGTGAAGGGTAATGTAAATAGTGGCAATTATTCCCTTGCAATGACATCGCCGTGTTAAAATCGCCAGTCGAACTCATGTAAAAGAGTGGAACTAGTGCTGGTATGAAGAAATCCGCCAGCCTTGGACTGCTTCCGTGTACTGCAAGGTTTCGTTCGTTTCATACATACATTCGCTTCAGTGTCAGGGTGTCATGCAGGCCTCGATGGAAAAGAGTATTAGTGGCGGATGTTCACTATCGCACTTATCCTCGGAACCACCGTTCTTGGATAAATATATTAATGAAAATGAACACAACCGAACCAGTATCGAACGGAGAGAGAAATATGTAAATTCCCCAACATTTAACGGAGAAGACACACTGCTGGCCTGGAGTCAAGAAGCCAAGAAGTATCAAACGGTTTACTCCGGTAAGCACACCGGTGTGACTACCCCTCAGCTGTAAGCAAAAGCAATCGACCTAAAAGTGTTGATGTCACGTATGTTACATTTAACGGAGAAGACACGTTGCTGACCTCGAGTCAAGAGCCAAGAAGTATTAAACATAGTACATCAGTATGCACACCGGTGTGACTACTAACTTCAACTGCAAGTATATGCAAACGACTTAGACGTGTTGATGTCAGGTATGTTACGGAACGTGATGGATAAGATATCATCATGGGATGTGTTCTGTACGCTCTAAGCAGCTGATTTCGTCCAATAATCTTGGAGTCAACCCGAATAAAATGGAACTGATGTTATTTATCACCAATAAAATGTACCAAAGTTCAATCTCCACAGAAACTTATATCAAGCTAACATTATCTTCGAAGGCGAACTTTCTAGGAAAAGTTTAATGTTGTTTTTTCTTCAATGACTTAATGATCCACCCTCACACGTGTGTCTACAATTCGAGCAGCAGCAGTATAAGCAGCCATCACTCCATCACCTTTATTGTTCTGCAAAGCACAGAAACCGAGTCTCGTGCTGAAGAGTGGAAGATTTATTGCGGATGTTGGAATTTAATGAAATTGCAAAACGAAAATGTAACAAAAACATATACAGGCACATACTCGTCTATCTACAGCGCAGGAATACTACAACGTATCCAAAGCACAACTTTCCCCTACTCTATTTTTTTTTTTTTTTTTTGTATTTGAGCTCCATTGCCATCACCGTTGCTTTTGCCTTTTCCCCCTGTAACAGTAACTCAAACCCATAACGAAATAGACGATGAATACGATGGGGCAATACAAAATGGCGAAAAAGGACATACAGCTTCTACTCATGTTGTTATTGTTGTTGTTGCCACTGCTACTGCTAAATTGTGTTGAATTACTTCCACTCCTTCTGCTGCTTTTCAGTTTCATGGCCATTGGAACCCTTTTTTCTGTGCTACTCAGACAGTCACTAGTTGGCGCTTTAATTATGTTTACTCGTTCATAATCGAAAAGTTCTTTCGCCCATGGCGCTTGAAAGTATTACACTGAATGGAGTTCACCTGCAGAGCATCGTATCTCCTTTAGAGAGCTCAAAACAAATAAATGCTGCCTGTCTCCATAATATGTTTTAGAGTTGTTTAGTAATTAGCAACAGAGGCCAGAAAGAAAAATACTTCAATATTAATTCCAACCTATCAGCTAATTTCAATTTTTAATGATTAATTTCACCATCCGGATTCCTGACTTCCGAATAGAAACAAAAACATCCTCTATGTCGTCTGTTAGTTAAATTATAATTAAATAAAGACAAACTGTACAGATCATAGCAAGTTTAGCTATACATCTGGAGTATTTTGTATCTTCTTTGCTATACGATTGTGCAGATTGTGTTTTTTACTATCCCATTTTGTATCAAAATTGGAATGTGAGCTAAGGAACTTTTGACCAATCAATAAAATATATAAATCATGTTCACTTTGTGAAGTAAGAGTGTTCCACTTCATGGAGACATTCATGGATGCAAGAAATTTTAAATATAATTAAATTATTTAAGTATTTTTACAGACCAATAAGTTTGCTACCTACTTTCTCCAAAATTTTCGAATGAATTTGTTATGATAGAATCTTGGCATTTCCAGGTGAACAGAGTCGATCAGTTCAGCTTCATGCTACGTATTCTGCAGAAGCGTGGTGCTGTCCATCGAGTCGTTCAGCATATTCTCGGGGGCTTTGAAAGCAAGCATTTGAAAAAGTTTGACATGAAGGTTTTCTCTACAAGCTTAAATTTCTCCGCAAAATGGCTCAATACCTCCTGTTTGCGTCGTACTTGCTTCGATGCCACTTTATGGTCGAAGTTTGAGATGATCGATCGGACATTCGCTGAGGTACAGCCGCTCGTATACAGCGAATATCCAATGGTCATCTAGAGTTCACTATAACGCATAGCTTTCCAAAATTTCTGATAAGTTGTTGCCTACTTGTACGTGAACGGGAATGGATACGGATTCTAGTGAGAATCTGTCACCATGCCGCTTTCTAATATCATTATATAAAGAAGATTGACTTTGTATACATTGAATGATAAATGAATATATAAAACTGTTGCAATTGCATTTCTTAACGATCTTAAATCAAGCGAAATGTATAAACTCAATTCAATTCAATCAGCCTATAACTAAAAGTACCTACAAAAATTCAACTACGCATTCAAATAATCACTCCGGGTTCCGACACTTTGCACGCCATAGAGATTGAGAGGCCAGCGACCGCAATTCGATTGTGGCGCACATACTTAGGTGTCAACCGACACCCACTCACATACAATCCAAACTCACCCAAAACACACACACACACACACACACACACACATACACTCAGCTTATGCAATGGAATGAGGTGAGGACCAGCACAATCTCGCCGCAATTGGAATGAATATGGCCGCGAAATGGAAGCGCGTGATAAAACACGTTTTAATATCACAACCGCCACCAGACGCAGCAAAAGCCGACCAGGACACTACGCAAATCTGCTGAGCTGTATGGCAACTCAAACCAAAACCAAAATACCACGTCTGTCTGTGTAACTCGCTGTCTGTCTGTCTGTCCGTTCGTCTGTCTGTCTGTCTGTCCGACCGTCTGTATGTGCGTATTGATGATGTTGCTGACGATGGCTGCCGGATGTTAACTCTGCTGTGTTCATATGCCGCATTGAATGCAGCACGAAATGTGAATGCAATCGAAAGGACTACGTCAGGACAATGTGCCATAGATCGAATTTGTGTTGTTGTAGTTTGGTGTACAATAACGAAATGTAACGTAACGATTTACAAACAGTTTTATACAAAAATACATATACGATTAGGGCGGGTTGATAAGTCTTCGGTTTAGCTAAGAAAACGCATTTTTTCGAACATTTCATTTATTTTTCAATTAATTTTCAACTTTATAAGGCAGTCGAATACGAGTAATACAATATATCAATGTCCGCAAAATTGCCATCTATATCAGGTTCATATTCTTTATTCAAATAATTTGCTATGAAGCGTTTTTTGATAACTAGTGGCATACAATGAGCACTCATTCACTCGTACTCTGATTCTAGAACAATCTGTATTGTAGAATATGACTCATTGTCACAGTTCTGTAGAATGAGTAAATGAATGACTCTGAATGAGTGATTCGATATTAATGACTCGTGTGAGTCATAGTGTTGTCTAACAACCACAAATCACATTACTGTACACTTAATTGTATGAATCCATAGCAAATTAAAATTCGTGTTGCTCCGGGTAGTAAGTTAGAAAGCGAGTCGAGTCTATATATTCGTGATCAGTGCAAGAAGAAAAGTCGAGATAGCCATGTCATTCCGTCCGATAGTTCTCCGTCTTAAGAAGACTTAGAGAAACTAAACTCACGGCATAGGAAAGTAGCTAAATCTGAAGAATTTGATGACCAATTGGAAGCAAATATCATCTAATCATCAAATTGTTCTAAAGCTCTGAAAAATAATCTCCAGTTATCCATTTCAAGGTGTTCGAGGTGAATGGTTTCATGCACATCAAAAAACAAGTCGCCTTTCTTACCTAAGAGATCATGCTTGGCTTTTTTAGTTTGGATTCTCCAACACAGAAGTTCATTCCTTTGACTATTCCTTGTTCTCTGATATAGTATAAAAGATTCATATTTCGTTCACATTTACGAAACGTTGCAGAAAGTTCTATTTATCTGCAACCCCTGTTCTGAACTGGTTACACTGTTATGTTTATTGTCAACTGAATGCAAACGCGGTACTCATCTGGTGATGAGCTTAAGAATTTATGCAAAACAACGCTACCTCGTTCCTCTGAGATGTTCACAGCCATCCAGCGCACCTTAACTTGTAGATCGTTGTTATCAAAAGGTTTTAGCTAACATTTCTGAAGTGGTGTTTTTGTTTTTAGAACTCTTAATATCAGAAATTTTAAAAATTACAGAAATAATTTAAAATAATGTATTATCAAAAGAAAATAGTTATGAAGCCAAGCTTGCTTACTTATTACTCTACTCTCGTACATGGACACAAAACTTACACCGTTAAAATTCAATGAAAAGCAATTGTAAACGCACCAGGATATAGTAGAAGGACTCTACATCGTATGTGTGCATTGTACTCGCAGTATTTGTTTGTTTACAGATTTTGAAGGCAACACCGGTAATTAACGCCACGTGACAATATAAACCACCACTTGCTGTGTTGCTTGTACTAAACGCCAGTTTAAACTTTAAAGACTTAAAGACTGGTTTCTTCTCTGGATACATAGTGCAAGTATTTTGTGCTAAAAAGGCAAAATAAAATAAGTATGGTGCCAGGTCATAAATATTTGAACGAGTTGTGCTGCAACGTAACAAGGCGCATATAAGACAGAAAAACTGACAGCAACAGAAAAAGGATATTGAGTGTCAAAGCCAAAGCAGACGACAACGACAACGATGATGATGACGATGGTAATGGTGTTGGTGATGGGCACATGTGCTAGCAAGGATTTACTCTTCAGCAGCAAAGTGTACGAGCAGCCAACAGCATCAGCAGCATCAGCAGCAGCAGCAGGACATCATTCTACAGAGTAAAATACTTCAACTGAAAGATGTACGCATAAATGACTCGAACAGTGACACAACCCCGAAACCCAATGTTGCCAACCCAAAGTGGTCTGAGGCAATGGCAATGTTGTCACTGTCCATCAAGACAAGTCGTCTCTTGTTTCGTTTCGTTTCATTTTTTGCCATTTTCAGTTGTACATATATACTCACTAAGAGTATATGCAGCAGTTCCATTGGTTAAATAGTCAACTACACTTTTGCTCAGTTCTCGAAGCATCTCTATCCATCTATATATCTATCTATCTATTCTCGAGCAATATACGCCTTCAGCTGTATACTTCTATTCACTCGTACTTTGACTCAGACTGCAGTTCAAAAAAAGAGCAAAATGGCGAAAATGTTTGCTAAGGACACTTTTCAAGTGCTGCTGATGCGCTCGTAAATAAATCAATGAGCAATTTTTATTATTTTGGGCTACTAAGTACAAGAAGCGAGGCAGCAGCAGCCTCTATACAGCTTCAACAAAAAATAAGCACATGAGTCCAAAAATAAATTTTGCAAAAGACATAAAGATGCACAGACGCTGCTGCTGTTGCTGCTGCTGCTACTCAGGCTGAAGTATGTTTGGCTTGAGTGGATTTTATTGTGACAGCGCAGGATTTAAGCTTATCATGCAATAGCAGCAGGAGCAGCGCCTGCAGCAGCTCTGAAAACTCTGAAACTCAGAAACACTGCCTGCTTGTCATTGTATATATAGAGTGCTTTTTTAGATATGTAGAACTTTGTATTGAATTAAAACAGAGATTACATAATTTCAAATTGAAAATTGGTTTCATTAGAAAGATAATTTTATGCCATTAGTGTTTAAATATGATTTCGAGCTTGTGGAAGTCCAATTATCGACCACTGGGAGTCGTATCTCGGCAATGGTTCGCACAATATTGTTTTCTAAATCGTCCAAAGTTACTGGTTTGTTCGCATAAACCAATGACTTCACATAACTCCAGAAATAATAAACCAAAGGCATTAAATCGCACGATTTTTGTGTCCAATAGACTGGTCCATTCCGAGAAATAACGCGATCGCCAAATGTTTCCTGTAGTAAATCAATCGTTTGACGAAACAAACATGTCTTCAATAAGCATTCCACTCAATTGGGGCACGAAATAAACGCTAATAATTTTTTAAGAAGTAAGGACCGATGATCAAACACTGATTTTTTGTGGTGTAGCGGTGCCTTGAGAACCTCACGTGTATTTTTTCCACTCAAATTGAAGCAATTTGATTTGAGGCTTATTGATATCACCATTGAGACAAAAATGAGCTTCATCACTGAACAGAATATTGCGATAAAACAGTGGGTTGACTTCCAGTTGATTTTCGGCCCATTGACCGAACGGACGCTGCAAACGATGGTCATTCGTTTTCAAATGTTGCACCAGCTGGATCTTATAAGACCGTAGGCCAAGATCTTTACATAAAATTTTCCATAAAGTCAACACTATGCTGTACAGAGGATATTTTTTTCTTCGGTACGACGTCTTTGCGGATGCGTATTATTATTTAGAGCAGTGCTGCACAGCCCTAGAGTTTTTCACATTTACCATGGCTGTGTGCATGGCTGTATGCACAGCGAAGCATAGATGAATGGGCCAAACTTATTGAATCCACTCTATGTGTGTGAAAACAACAACAAATCAATGATACTCTTTACAATGGTCAATTTATACTAAAGGTGATGGTTTCCACTCAGCTGCGCTCTTTTCCATTTCTTATTTATCTTTTGTCTTACTCTTTTTCATTTGTGGCGGATTGCGTATTTCGATATTTTGTTTTACGCTTAAAGAATTTAAGAAAGTCACCACAGCGGAATTCGACACCTTATTGATAAATCCACCTTGCAGAGACAAACAAATATACGCTATCTCCCTCTAACCTAACTCTCACGCGCTCTTGCGCTTAAAGCATTTAAGAAAGTCACCACAACCACCACCACTATAGATAAATCCACCATGCTTTTTACTATACATATGAAAGAGTGCAGTGCGGGTTTAAATTATATGTGGTGTGAAAACGATCCATGGTTAATCGAACTACTTACTCGAATGCACGATTACGTCGACCGAAAAATTGGTGTAGCGCACGATAAATTTACATAATTTGCGTTGGCGTTAGTCTATTCATGATAAAATAGCAAACCAAACAGAGTACAAATAACAATTGCACAATTTATGTAAGTTTAAGCCTGTCGGAAAATGGAACCTGTAAAAAAAACACCGTGTACATAGAGTAGTACTAAAAGCGAAGGGCACATTATATGTATCTCGATGTCATTCATTATTCGTTGCAGTACATTTTGCACATTTCATTTAAATTTAAAACGAGAAATAATGCGCTTTGTTGGTGCTAGATGAGCAGTTCAGCTAAAGCATAGTTTTTCAAATGCATTTTTTATTAATTTTGAAGTATACATATATTGTAGATACAAATTTGTCCCATAATATGCTAGCTAAGTCAAGATCTTGCTTTCTGTAATAGTCCTCCTAGTAGAATTTAGCTCACTTCTTGCAGCAGTCATCCTTGCTGCCAGACTTGCAAGGACAGTTGCAGTTGCAGTCACATTTGCAGCCAGCACCACATTTGCTGTCGGTGCATTTGCAATCTAGAAAAATCAATTTAATCAATTGTTATATTCAAACTTTAACTACTTAGAGGCACAGCACACTTACCATTACCACAGGCTTTGCACGGCATTTTTTTAAATTTATTTCTTTTAAAAGACTTGAATTAATTTAAAAATGTACTCAAAATGTTTTTTCTTTCGGACTGTCTGCTGCATGCGTTTTATATACAAAAGTATCTGCAAAAGTAGCTACAAAAATAATCTTTTGTCTTGGTGTCGTCCGCAAAATCAACAATTGTCGTTTTTCGAATTGAAATTTTCCGACTAGCATTTTGTGCATTATGGAAACGCCGTGTGCAGGAGCCGTGTGCAGCAAATTGCGTTCTGCTGCGCTTATCGCACTCGCGACTCGAAGCAACGTAATACAACTCTTCTGATAAGCGTAAATATTGCTCTATATATGATAAATAATAAAAGGGCCCCCCCGCGCACTGTCTGCAACGTTAAAGCTTCGATTGTAGGGCAAACATTTAATGAAAATATGAACAATAAAAGCGCCAGCGAAGAAACAAGAAAGAAGAATAGTCGAGATGCCGACTATATTATACCCTGCTCAGCGTTAATAAAGTAAGTAGATAAAAACTTATCAGAAATGATATTTAATTTGTTGGTTTGAAGATGTTAAAATGAAATGGTGATTTTTTTTCTCAAAAAGTATTTAGTTATTCATCAATATCTATTTTGTACCCTACAAAATAGTCCACCTCTGATATAATACACATGTGCCAGCGCTGTTTCCAATCATCGAAGCACTTCTGATATACGCTTTTTGGTATGGCCTTGAGCTCTTCCAGCATTGCGGACTTTATCCCCTCAAACAAAACCCCGCAAAACACCATTCTTACATATGTCTTTTCAGTTTTGGGCCAAGTCCAGTAACTACGGTGGCTGGCGCATGTTTACGATGTTGTTTTTGGCCAAAAAGCACGAACAAGCAATGATGTGTCAGCAGGTGCGCTATCATGATATGATAGCAGGAGTTGTCAGACTCATTTGGAATGGATGAGTCGACAGTCAGCAAACGTCTAAAAGCCATGGGATTGATTCAAAAGCAAGGAAACTGGATGCCTTACGAGTTGAAGCCGCGCTACGTCTAAAGATTTTTCGCTTGTGAACAGCTCCTCGAACGCCAAAAGTCATGGGATTTGACCGCACAGTCATCAACATCCTTCGTAAAGCAGTCAGTTTATGCTCTGTATTTGGTCGGACCAGCGCGGCGTGATCTACTACGAGCTGTTCAAACCGGACTCTATCGGACTCAACTTATGCGTTTTAGTCGCGAACTGAAGCAAAAACGGCCGGAATACGAAGAAAGGCACGACAATGTGATTTGCAGCATGACAAATCACATGTTCCAAAACCGGTCAAGACCTACTTGGAAACGCTGAAATAGCCCACCCCACCCGCCGTATTTTCCTGACATCGCTCCTTCCGACTACTACTTGTTCCGGTCGATGATACCTGGCCTGTCCCAGCAGAAGTCCACTTGATATGAACAATGCAAAAAATGGGTCGATTGGATTGTCTCAAAAGACGAGTCGTTCTTCCGAGCTGGTACCCGAAAATTGCCAGAAAGATGGGGACAAAATTGTGACCAGCGATGGACAATACTTTTAATAATATATTTGTGACAATCCTAGCACAATAAATCCGTATATTTCTAAAAAAAAAAACGCTCATTATCAATTCAAAATAAAAATAAATTTAAATAAAAAATATTTTTTTTTTTGGCGTGGCATGCTTAAAATTTAATATAAGAGATCTGCGTATGGTCAAGGAGAATCTAACTGTTCAAGTCTCTAGCTCTTATAGTTCCTGAGATCTGTTGTCTCATGCATCCAGACAGACGGACGAACGGATATTAGTAAATCGACTCAGTTGCCGATGCTAATCAAGAATATATATACTTTATACTGCCATGCCTCCTTCTGCCACTTTCATACTTATTATTCCCTCGTCCCATTGGGTATAGGGTATAAAAGTATGGCTTCGAATACACTGCTCATTTGTCCTAAAAACTGTCATTCGGTCGCACTAGCGAATTCACCGGCCACCAGTGGGTGATACCAGTTCCCTGCGTATTCCCGGCAACGTATTTGACTCTCGAATTTGACACGGCGATGTCATTGCAAAGGACCGAGCGGTGTTAGGTTGCTGTCCCTAGCCAACTCCAATTCTGAAAGTTAACCATTTTAACGAAAGCACTTCTGCACAATTTAATTGGGTTCCAAAACTGGAGCACGGTGCCATATCTAGTTTTTTATGTCGCCTGAATAAAAGAGCCTTAATGAGCTTACATTTTAAATTATATAATTTCATTATAAACAAATCAAACCAAATTATACATTGAGAATTTTGACAAATTGTTTAAACAAATACTATTCCAAATGTTACACAAAAAATTACGATTTGTCTGTGTTTCATTTTGCGGCTGCATATGCAGAAATGGGTTATGGCTGGGATATCTGTGTAAGTCTTGGTTTTCACGAAGCGGGCTTTGGCTTCGATTTCGTCGGAATCGGGTGCATTGGGACATTTTACTGACGGATCATAATGGTTAACAGTTTTTGACTGTTGGTAAATCTGGAAAAAGATATAAAAACTCGTTCATCAGGTGTAATCAAATTAAAAACAAAAAAACTTACCTCCTCGAAAAACGTTTTGGCCGGGTAAGATCAATACGCGGTCTCGGAAGCGACGCTCTGTAAATATGCGGTCGACAGCGTACCATTAACAAGCGAAAAAGAAAGCGAATGTATGAAACTAACTTCTTCTTCGTACCACCGGATGGCACTGACTTGGAACGTGCGACTAGCGCGAGTTCGTCGTAGTCCTCAATTTCGTGTATCTATTGGGGAAACCATGAGAAAACCGGAGAACAAGAGAAAGCACGATCGAGCATATTACCTCACCGCACAGCTGGCAAACTTCGGTTTGCGGTTCCTTTACATTATCCGCCGACATTTTTTTTGTTTTGTTTTTTTTAAACGCAAATGTTATAAAATCTTCGAAGAAAAATTGTTTTATTATTTTTAATCGCTTTGATCTATGTAGTCGTAGTCGATGTGTTCACGTCGATATGAGGTAGTAGACTGAACTATCCATTAGGAAACTTCTACAAGTAAAGTTTTAAAGAATGAATTTTTAATTTCGGACTACTTCGTTTGTTTTTTTCTATTCTTCGCATATACTTTCCAGGCGGCAGTAGACATCATGGCCTACTATATTAACTCAAGAAATATAGTAGGCCATGATGCCACACTCTATCAAATACTCACCTTATATCCAGATAAGCCGCCACTACGCACTCATATTCAACTCTTCCGGCGTTCCGTGGAACTTGCGCAAATCAAACTGAAAGGGTGGTATCCTTTTTCTTACCATGTCGATCTGCAATAGTCTTGTTAGGAGGTTTCTATCTAAGAGCTTTGCAACGGTGGACAGCAGCCTGATTCACCTGTACGACTGCAATGCCGAGGGGCTTTTTCCATTTTGATGGGATGTCTCCTATTCTCGCTGAAGATGAGGACCAGGAATAACACGCTTTGGTCGGCAAAGTGCTCGGCATGATATTGTCAAACCCTTTCCCACCCGCGGACTTCCTGGTCTTCAGATCTTTTATATGCGCCGTAAATTCTTGTGCAGTGATGGGGTGACTGCCAGGTCTAACAAGCGTCTTCTGAGTGTTTAGACAGATTACTTTGTTAGTTTGATGTTTGATAGAAACGATTAGAGTTTGTTGCAGTCAAGTTTGAAGCATGGCATCGGAGCAGAATCTGGTAGATTTGGAAGTTTTTGTTGAAAAAACAAAGCAAGCCTCTCAGGGGCATGGAGTACGAGTATTTTTGTGAATGTATGTTGCAAAGTTATACAAAACTTTTAACAGGTTCATAATCGGTATTTCTGGTCCAGGCTTTTAAATTTCCTTACTCCAAGTCCCAAGTTGTGAAGCCAATTTTTCCATCACTTTGCAGATATTTTTACTCCACGAAGGACCTTCTATGCTGCTTCTGACTTTCTTCCCATTTTCTTACTTTCCCCTCACACCTTCGTTCCCGTTTCAAAATCAATGCTAAAATATGCAAATTTTTATTTGCGCGACAATTTCAATTTAACGATATCCCGCAAACTTTTCGTATTAACGAGATTTTTATGCATACGCTGTGCCACATCCAAGCCACGGAGCTGTGAAATTACTCTCAGCAGTATCGTTAACACGGCACGGCAGCGTGCGCAACAATTGTTTGTATTCGGGCAGAAATTCGCGTACACCTTCAACAAAGTTCAAGCGATATTAAAAAAGAAAAAGTGAATACCATACCAGGCGATTCTATGAAATTGTTGAAAAACGCATAAACAGCGCATAAATTTCGACTCTGAGTGGGCTGGCCCCCATCCATAAATACTCGTATTCTCCACAGCTTCAATAGTGAACGAAGCGGAGAGTTTAAAGAGCAGAGACAGATACGCAGGCTATTCAAATGCTCATTACGTGAGTTTTTGTCGCCACCGATGTTGATGTCAGTGCTTGGAAAAGTGAAAGTCAACAATGGTTTTTACATATGTTCAAGCGTTGCTGCATTATCCTTGCCGCCACATAATTAACATAGCGAAATAGCAAAACAATGGCCCGTTTCCATGCAACAATATGCATCCCGGCGCCATCGCTCTGCTCCGCGCCTTAGAACTATTGTTGTTCCAGCTGCATATCCGTTCTGCCATACATTTCGCCATGTTGCTCGAGGACAATGCAAATGGTTCTAATTTCAAAATGCTGCAACAATTACAAGAACACAACAAAATGAAGCGCGACAAGCAGCAATGGAGAAAGGGCAAAAGGAGAGGCTACAGATTTTTTTACGGCGGGTACCAACATTTTAGTTAAAAATCTTATTTGAGTTTAAAAGCAAAGCAAGCATCTTTTTTTAACTATTAAAAAAAAACAACAACAACAACAAGAAAAACGATAGCTTTCTTGCTTTTAATGATACAATAAGAATTTGTAGCCTAGAATTCTTGTTTTAAGTGGTCAGCTTAGAAGCACAACGTGCTTCACGCCCAATTTGAGTGGAAGCCAGAAGCAAACCCGAGAGCAGCATCACAGCATAAATTGAGTGGCGATGGGAAAAGGAGGATGGTTCACTTTCACAAGATGGGTTTTAGTAAAAAAGAAAAACTTGATTGCGCAGGAGCATCAAAGAGGCAGAGGTCGATGGATGTGAAGCCCTCAGAAGCAACAACAAAGAAGTTCACCGAAACAGCCATGCAAACAAGCTCTCATCTGAGAACATCCTAACGGGCACCAAGATAGCGGCATTTTAAGAGGCCTTTCGAATCACTGGCCGGAGCTCTAAATAAATTATAAAATCGTTTAGCAGATAGACAGAGCAAAGCTTTAAACTAAATATACAGAGCCTCTGTCGGACTCTGAACTGCAAAAACAAAAACACCATTGTTTCACTAACATTCTTTCACTGGGAAGGGGGCATCTCTATGGCCCAAGAAGATTAGAGTTTCCAACCCAGACTATTTGTTGTGTGATTTTGTACTTCCTTCAAGTCCAAAACGAAAGTTTTCATATGAACGCGTGGAGATTATGAATAATAAGAGAGTATGAATAAAACAATGGAGCACCATGATAATCATCTCCATAGACCAAAAGTCAGATATGTGTCTGGTATAGGACAGCTGTAGAATATTTTACAGAATATCTTACAGATACAGAATAGATAAAATTGGCAGAACAAGAGAAAGAAGATGTTTTACATGCAGATGATATATCCCACCAGTATATATGAAGAAATTTTAAGAGCAACAATAAAGTCAAATTTTAGTAATATTGTTGAAAACTTATATCTTTGGAAGCTATTCGCAGATTTTCCAAAAACAAATCGTATCGCGAAAACTTATCCATTAAAATTTTTTTAAGTCGATTTTCAAGGTCTGCAGACCGCGATCTATATGAAAAAAAAAATGATGGCATCGAATGCACATTTTGGCTTGTAGTGACATTTGATTTATGAAACGAATGCATTTCTGCAAAGCTCTAGTAGCCATAATATTGGTCCTACTAATACAAAACGAGGTACCAATGGAGATTGCTGTTGAGTAAATTTTCTTTGCTCAACGTTGAGTTAGCTTCAACTTTATAAATCTCACCACTTGCTGAATATACTGAAGTTGTCAACAAAATATTCAACGAGATTATATAATTTACTTTTACTAATGATGTTCAAAACATTCAATGGATATGATTTAACCGTTCTGATAAACTTCTGGATACTTGACTACTAGAAAAATAAACTGATTTCATAAATACTTTCTTAGACAGTGAGAGTGACTTTTTCACCATATCTTCATAGCAAGTAGCGGTTTTAGCGACACAAAGCAGGTTATTGAAAAAAAATCTGTTTCCAACTTTTTTCTCGGACCTCTCCTGCAAATTGGCTCGACTTTTATAATCAAATTGCCGTTTATAATAGCTTTTCTAAATTGTTTTTCTTAGAATAGTCCAAAAATGTAGTGATTTGATATTTGGTATTCCCTGAACGATGTTCAACTGAACGGTTTAAATGTTCCTTAATTCGGCAACTCATGTTTGTAGCTCTTTATATTCCACAGAGAGTTTGTAACGCATTGAAGGAAAGCATCGCAGAACCCATAAAACATAAATGTATACTGTTAATCAGCTCGACGGGACGAATCGAACTAGCCATGTCCGTGCCTAAATATCACTTGCCTGTAGAATCAAAACGAGTAGCTCAGTTTTTAAGGCATCGACCTGCAATCGAATATGGAAACTTCCAATGTTCCCATGGTGAACATATATTACAACAACCATGCCACGCCCTCTTTTAGGAGTAACCTCAATACAAATCATCCTCCAACTTTTCCAATTTTGTATGAAAAGCATTTTGATTACAGTCAATATTAACTTGAAGTTCGTTATGGTGACGTCTGATGGATAAAAGTTCCATATAGTTATGAGCTAACAACCTTTAAAATGGAGAGAAGTTGTGTAAAGACAATTGAAGCTTCTGTTCTACCGAAATTAATCTTTTTTCAGGTTTTTTTAAAATAAATTGAAGTGATTTTTGGTATTGTTTGCATTTGAATGGTTCTTGGAGACAATATTGAATCGAAGTGTGTTGACATTGGGCCTGTATTGTATCTGTTAATGGTATCCATTGAAGTATCTCATTAAGCTCTTTACATTAAATGTAAATGAGCTACTTCTGGAGCACTTGCGTCCATATCCTGACTACGTGCCTGATAGTAAATGTGATATTAAATTGATTTAAATTTTGTCGATAGTTGTACATAAGTCAAAATCATATTAAAAATACGAGCGTGTTCTTGCTTTTCGCTGTCGGATTAATTGCTCTAACAAAATATTGAATTATTCAGCATTCGCTTTGCAAAAAAAAACTTTCAAGATCTTTAAGCCAATTGTCTTATGCGAAGTATTGTCGAATCAAGCGTTTGTTAAATTAAGTAGGAGACTAGTTGCTACCAAATCATTTCTATGGTACACAATACGCCAGTCTACTACTTCCATTAGCAGACGCAGCCGTAAGATTTATGGCCATAGGAGTAAGAGTTAAATCCACAAAATAACTTTAGCATAAAAATGCGTAGAAAAACAAAACTTAGCATACGGATAAAAACGATATGTAGCAATTTGATTGCTCAACCACAAAAACACTTCAAGCCATGTTCTTCAATTCTGCCGCCGCCGCCGCCAATGCCGCCAAACTCAAAGACAAACTCTGAAACTAGCGAACAATTTCTTGAATTTTCATTAGAGCATTTTTGTGCGTAATTACAAGATTCCGATGCCATGCCGTGCCGTGCCGTGCCGTGCTGTATGCGGGGCATTTAGCGCGGAGTTTCGCAATTAGTATGATTCCGTCGCCAACCTTGGAGAGTGTATAGATACTTTTGATAAATTGCTGTTAGAGCGCGATACATTGAAACGATTATATAATTATAATTTTCAATTTCACATGCAGACAGACAGACAGACAGAAAGTCAGACGGACAAACAGACGGGCTGACAGCCACACGTATGCGAAGCCACATATCTATGGGCAGTTAAACAGTTTTATTAACCAAAATGTGCACAATTTGTCTTTTATTATCCTTTGAGGCAAGTAGGCATATAACCACTATTAAACTGCTGCTGCTGCTGCTGCAGAATCTATCTAGTCTAATACACCAAACCGCAATGCAATGCAATACAAAGTAACTGTCTGGTCAGTTAAATAGAGCTACTTACCGGAGGTGCACACAGTTGTATACTATGTATATGCTGTCATAGGCCTACAGATAGATGCATATGTATCTACAGATACATGCACGTACATACGTGTATAGGACATGCAATTGTCACCACCTGAGCATTATCTTGACCACGGATAAGCTCATAATGAGACAGGCAATGAAGCAACGACAAGTGACACTGAGAAGTGCATTCGAAGGCTGCCGTAGTCGTTTATATCGCTCGATGTATTTTAATGTATGTGGTTGCACACAATATGCAAATAGTAAGTACGAGTATATTTATCAAGTTGTGTTTTAGAAGTTCAATGAACAATGTAAAGAGTAGACATAACTTGCTAGCTGTCAGAATTCAGTGCATAGTGCCTTGCCACTCTGGTTCTACCTAAAGAAGGGTTATGCATTTGTTTAGGCATAAACGCAGACTGTGTTGCCACATAGCCTGGAAACGATTGAGTTAAAGTAGCGATTGCTTGAATGTTCTGATTATCCTTCAATTTGAACTGAAAACTAAGCACGCATTTACCGGACGTATCACAGTCAAAGTCTTTGGACTGGTTTTTATATATTGTACACTAGAGATTAGGATTCGACTTATATATATGAATGACGTATACTTCTGAGTATACTTCTGAGCAGCTAAAAATGTGAAGTTACCCAAGAAATCAAAAAGAGGCCTTGGCGCTGTGCCAAACTAAAATTTTGGAAGATCTAAGAATTAACAGTTTTATAAGTTTAAGTTATAGCTATTACCTTTCCAAAACCATCTCACCATTCAAATTGCTTCGTAGAACCCCCACCACAAATGAAATTCAAATTATTAAACTAAAAACATTTTCAATGTCACAGCCAACGGACTGATAATAGGTTCGAATCGGAACCCGAAACAAATGACTCCGTAGTAATCCAAACTTAATGAACAAAAATTCTTGAGCATGTCTTTTCATGTTTAAATTACATTGAGTCAGCTAAAATGCTTATATAATATTTAATTGTACAGCTGAGCGGACACTGCAAATTTTTCTACTGTTATCATACTTATATGTGTCCAAGGATAAACACATTTCCTTTCCATGTTATTTGTGGCTACTTTTGCAAGTAAAGGTTTTATCCAAACTCTATGTTTGCTGTTGCATTCTCTCCCTATACATAACTTGCAATGATGCAAAATTTGCAAATTTCGAGTTAGCGAGCTGATGAGCACTCGTAGCTGAGCCTGAAACAATTGTCTTCGTAGCTAAACATTCTTTATAAAAATTACCTTGAACCAGCTTAAACTCATTGTTAATTTGTATAATATTGGTCGCTAAATAAAATTTACAGAAAAAAAGTCTACATTTTTTTCAATTCAGAAGGCTAAGCTAAGGTCAGACGGCCTAAATATTTCCGTTAAAATGGCCAACGTGGAAGCTCGTAGTGAACACATGCGCATTTCATTTAGCTTTTTATCATTACTAAAGTTCTCACTTTAGGTGCTCCCTTTTTCTCTCAGGGCCACCCGGAAAGTGAGCGGCATTAAGTGAGCAATTTAATTGCAATAATTAATGCACAGTTATAAAATATTCTTTGTTGGTCTTTTATGTCCACTCTTTCGCTTTTTTGTTTTATATTTATTTATTTTACACCTATTATTTTAAAATTTGTCCAACAAAACACAATCAACTGATGCTTGCCAGCATGTCGACAAGTGCGACCAAAACAGTTTCACAACCTAACGTCGAGCAGCTCCGAGAGGCCCGACATGCCGAGAGGCCCTTTAGAGCACGACAGAGCATATAATTTTTCCTCTATTCATAAAACTGAAAACAAAGGAACCGAAAGACACAAAGAGAGAGAGAGAGAGAGAGAGAGAGAGAGCAGCTATGCAGAATATGCTACAGTATTATATTATTCTACTATGGGCTTAATGTTAAAGTGAAAGATGTAAATAAGAAAATGGACAAATCATATTCCTCTCTATCATTGTGTGTATACAGTGGCGCAAAACCAAAACAACACATTTTCATCTTTTGCTTACTACTATCACTATGACTTTTTTGTTGTTGTTGTTGTTTTTTAGCAAATTGAGAAAGCTGAAAGAGGGAGAACGCTCAGGTCTTTGTGATTGTGGCCGAATGTGTTTACTAGTTTTTACCAACATTTTACACGAAGCTTTAGAAAAAATATTATAATCGTACTTACTCCTCTTCACAACCTTTCCAACAAAATGAAGCGAATTTGTTGTGTTAAAGGAGGTTAGAAAGTGTGTGATTGTTATGCACTTGCCTATTTATATATAGATTTTCTAGCCACACACATACACAAATTTGCTACGTTGGTTCTTACAATTTGTTTGAAAGTACAAACGACCAATCGTGATACAAATTCTGGGACGACCTCTGCAAACTTGGCATTAACAACAACTGGCACTAGGCGCATTGACGCGTCTTCGTACCTGCGGCCATGACGGATAAACGGTTGAACCGCCAAATAAGTAAGTAAAATAAGTACATTTTAAGACAAAATCCTAAAGAATTGATTTGCAATTGATCTATTTGTAATAAAACATTTTTGAAATGATCCCTAATTTTTGTTCACCTATCTTTTAGCTGTAAGTTCTATAAAAATAAATACTTAGTGCTTACGTTATCCTTGCAAACAACAGAAAATCTGGTCAAAACGGTTTGATAGTCTCAAAAATATTATCATCCAAATTGTACAAAAAGGGTGAGTATAATCGGTGGTCAATCTGCCCAGCTGAAAACAACTGAAAAGGTTTTACGCGATACATCTAAGCATACATCTCGTAGCTTACACGTAGTAAATTAAATATTTGAAATCAAGAAACCCCCCCCCCCTCCTCTTCGTGTTACGTAATACTTGAACGGCCAGAAACATAGAAGCTACATATAGATATGTATAGTAACCTTTTCTGAACGTGAAATACGAACCATTTTAAACAAACCGAAATCCAATCATTTATTCAGATTCGAAAACCCGTGCTTTATTTTTGTACGAAATGCGTTATTTGCTTAATTCAAATTTTAAAATAAAAACTGTTACAAATAGCTGCACTGCGAGGTTTCGCACTTGACCAACACTGAAAAATTTTCATTCGCAATGGTGTATTTCTCTTGTACAGCAATGAACAGCTGTTCTCCCGGCCAACCACCCACCCACAATAGGCATGTGAACTGTTCTTGCACAACAAAACAGTGAAAATGTGTAGCTAAAATACAAAAGAACGAAAATATTCAAAATGAAATCGCGCTGTCTAGTCGTCGGGCGTCTTTTACGAAACCGGTTGCATTATCGCTTCTCCAGCACACAAATAGCGCCGGTTGAAAAGTTGCCAGCAACAGCAGCGGTGCGCGAAACCTTCATTGAGCGCATTTCACGCGGTCCGGGACTGCAGGACTTCTTCAATGTTAAACCGGTAGCCAGGCAGAGGATTAACGAAAATGACAACGCCGATGTGGAAACTGTGCCCTATCTGCATGCCATCGATTATAATGGACGCGGGCGGAAAGTGCACTTCGAGGTTAGTCCGACAATTGATATGGAATTATGCCTTTATATACTAGTTTCTTTGCACAATTACAGGTTTACGGCTGTCAAATGAACACCAACGATACCGAGGTGGTTTGGAGCATACTACAGCAGAATGGCTATCAGCGTGCCGCACAAATCGATGAGGCTGATGTTATTATGTTGGTTACGTGCGCGGTGCGCGATGGCGCTGAACAGAAAATCTGGCATCGTTTAAAACATTTACGTGCATTGAAGCATAAACGTACAGCGGCGCGTGGTCCACTGCAACTGACAGTGCTCGGTTGCATGGCGGAACGTTTAAAGCAGCAGTTGCTGGAAAAGGAACAATGTGTAGATGTTATTGCGGGTCCTGATAGCTATAAGGATTTACCACGTTTGCTTGCTCTGACACGACACTATGAGAATGCCGCAATTAATGTGCTGCTATCGTTGGACGAGACCTATGCGGATGTTATGCCAGTGCGCTTGAACACGGATGCACCAACGGCATTTGTATCCATAATGCGCGGCTGTGATAACATGTGCAGCTACTGCATTGTGCCTTTTACACGTGGACGCGAGCGTTCACGGCCCATCGACTCTATAGTGCATGAAGTTGCAACGTTATACGAGAATGGGGTCAAAGAGGTGACACTATTGGGTCAAAATGTCAACTCGTACCGTGATATTAAGAGCAGCAGCAGCATAGCGCACTCACTTACTGCCACAAATGTATGTGTGCCCGGTTTTCAAACAGTTTATAAACCCAAAACGGGCGGTTTGTCATTCGCTGCACTGTTGCGACGTGTCGCTGAAGCGGTGCCGGAGATGCGCATACGTTTTACCTCTCCACATCCAAAGGATTTCTCGGACGATGTGCTGTATGTCATACGCGATTATGCCAATGTTTGTAAGCAATTACATTTGCCTGCACAATCCGGTAATACAAATGTACTAAACAGAATGCGACGTGGTTATACGCGTGAGGCGTATCTACAACTAGTCGATAGAATACGTACAATACTGCCAACGGTCGGTCTCTCGAGCGATTTTATCTGTGGTTTTTGCGGCGAAAATGAAGCTGAATTTGAGGACACCGTCTCACTTATCGAAAGTGTACAGTACAATGTGGCATATCTGTTTGCATATAGCATGCGCGAGAAGACCACCGCACACCGACGCTATGTTGATGATGTACCGCCAGAAGTGAAGTCCGAAAGGTTGCAACGCATGGTAACAGCCTTTCGGCAGAGCGCTACACAACTGCAACAGCGTTTTGTCGGCATGGAGCAATTGATACTCGTAGAAGGACGCAGCAAACGTTCGGATAAACACTGGTTCGGACGTAACGATGCCAATATTAAGGTTATCATACCGGATGTGCCGCTAGCTACACATAATTCAACAGAAATGCATAAAACTGCCGTCGGTGACTTTATAGTTGCGCGCATTGAGGCAGCCAATTCACAGGTGCTTCAGGGCACACCGCTCTACAGAAGCTCCATAACGCAGTTTCATAGTAAATAATATAAAAGAATTTCAAATAAAATGATCGAAACAATTATAATTACTCATTGTACTTATTGTTGCTAGCAAGCAACTAAAATCATAAATCCATAGGCTCATTCTTAACTTGTTTCTTATCCTTTTTCGCCGGCAGCAATGCATTACTGTGAAACTTTTGAAGGCAGGCTTTGTAGAATTCGAAGATCTCTTTACTTGCTGTACGGCTCAGGCACTCGGCATCATTGAATTCGGCTATTTTGAAGGCACCCTTCGTTTGCAACGACAGCACATTACCCTCCAATGAATCATAGACAATTGTAAAACTCGCACGACACTCTTTCATTTGACACATATCCGGATCGAGCACCAGTTGACCCTCCTTGTTAATGATGGTATGCACCGCGGCGAAGGTAAACTTGAGCGGCAGTCCGCCGATTAACAGTGCCATGCAAGCAGCATTAATCGAACACGCCTCAAGCTGAAATTAGCGGAAAATTAAAATCTTAAATAAAATGCTCATAGCTTTATGTCTGCTTACTCACACCACCACGATCCTCCAGTTCCTGCAGCTGTACCGACATCTTTGTGCGTGGATGCAAATCAGTTAACAGCGCAAGCTCGCAGATATCACGTATTGTGGTTTCGCGTATTTTATCGTCTGTCGTGGGCTGCCCCGCCTTCGGTCGAAAGTAGCTCTCGATGTAGGAATCTTCTATGCTCAAGTTTTGCGTTTTTACCTCCACCGGGCCCAGCATGGCTGCAATGACAATTGTTGCACCCTGACCGTACATCGCTGATCCGTCAGATTGGCTAAGCGGATTTAGTTGGCAGGCCATCTTACGCAACTTAGATTCCATGCTTATTTATCACAACGTGTGTTTGATATTTTTAAAATATATAAAACAAAGTTAGAATTGGATTTCAATTATAAACGCGACAGCATGCCTACTATCAGTGTTGAACAAATTTGAAAAAGATTAAATGCAGTGCTGGTTAAATTCCATTTAGCGGATTTTCAAACTGCACAGGGTGCTCCAAATGCTCTGCACAAAGAGTGATAATGAAAAACATCTAACTTTCAATTATAACGGTTTTACGCTTGTAAATAAGGAAGGTAACAATAAAGCTCAGTGAATTTACATGAGAACAAACTCCTCAAGCGGGTGTGTTACGATAATTTCGAGAAGCTCAATGAACACCAGTTGAAGTTCAACTATTGGAGTCACTTAGCGAAGTCAGGCGAAGGTAAAGGAAGTTAATTACCCCCTGTTGAAATAAATATAATAAATCATATTTCCATGCAAAAAATAGACGCACGCAATTTTTTAGTACCGGACCCGGATGTACCCTTTTCGGCCCTTTATGAAACAAGAAGACAGCAATCGTAAACTCACGACTTTGAAATATCATGATGCTTTGCTTATGGAAATTTATGCGCCGTTTACAGAAAGAGAACTAGACTTGGAAACTTTATGACAAAAATTTAAAAAGTTGTATTTAATAAAAATAAAACAATAACGAAAAATAAAAATAAAACATCAACTTCACTTTAAAGGAAGCTTTAAAACCATTCACAATAAAGATCAAATCGTATTCTGAAACATAAACGTGAGTGGTTTCTATATGGACGTCCATAAGAACCATCATATCGAATGCCTAGCTGATATTGACTCAAAAAAAGGAAGTTTATCATACAATAGCACAAAAGTGTGTGGTGGATTTATATCGACTTTACCGCAAAATGTGAGCGGGATACGCCCATTAATATTTTTGTGTGATGTGGCCTATAAGAAGACACCATATCAAATTTCATATACAAAGTGTAAAAGGTGAGAAGGTGGCTTGAAAGGGAACTACCCCAAATAGCGGGGGCTTACACCCGTTGTGAAGGGTCCATTCATAAGAAACCACCATATAAAGTCGATATTGACTGCAATAAAAAAGTTTTTGACACAAAAATCCAATGGTGTGCGGTGGGTTTGTATGTGGGCTACCTTAAAAGGTGGACTTGGCATGTCAATATGGATACTCTATTTGGCAGTAATAAAAATAAGGTAACGGGTTACAGCTGGATATCTTAAAAATAGATAACTAAAAAATGCGCAACAACTACCAAGCAGACAGACGGACATTGATTCATCGACTCGCCGAGCTTATTAAGAATATATATACTTCATGGTTCTACGATGTCTCCTATAAAGCGTTACATACTTTTTGACAAACCGATAACAAGAAAAAATGTTAACTTCGGTGGAATCGAATATTTAATACTCTTGACACTTACCCTTTTTGATTAGTAACGCTGGTGTTTTATTTCAGTTATTACATTTTTTAAGATGCTTACATTAAAAATATTTAATGCTTTAAGGGCCGTTTTCATGACTTGCCTATAACTTTACCACTCATATTTTTCAGGCGATATGCTAGTTTTCAATGTCGCGACTCTTATTAAGCCTATAACCGTATCGCCGAGTTCGGCGAGCCGGTAAATTTATCAGAATTTTTTGCAAAGATACCTGCCAACTCGATCGACAAAAAAACCGAAGCAAAAGCAAAATGAAAACAAACAAAATTAAAATTATGTATTAAAATTTTAAATGAAATGTATAATTTTATTGTGTTTACGGTTTTGCAATTGGACTGCCAACCTCTTCAAATATTCTCCAGGGCTACTCAAAATTGATTTATTATAATTGTGATGTCGTGACATGCACTACTCAATATTCTTCCGCCTATAGCATATCTTGCCGTTTCGTATTTTCTTATGTATTGGTAAGTCGTGAGAACGGCCCTAAGCTGTACAAGTATTATGCTCCTCTCCAACCATTTCAATTATTAGAATCTACTCTCATTATTTAAAGTAGATCTATTAATTTCATTATAGGCTTTTAAATTACAGCGCCCTGTGCTAACTTTTTTTTCTTTAACAACCTGTTTTGGTAGTTCAGTGAATCACAGTGACACAGGGTGTGCAAAGGCAATGTTAACCGCAACGAATGCGAGATCGCTGCTGCTGCTTCTTTTGCGTAGTTCTTTTCTTTCGCAAAATTAAGAGTTTTAGTCATTTTATTGCAAAGGTGCACTTGAAAAGTCAACATTTAAGAACCCGCAACTGCAATCAATGCCAATGGAGCATTAACAAAAGTCTGTCAGCCTCGTTCGTCTCTCGTTATATGCGCCGCTAGCAAAAATGCACAATGACGAAGACGCCTGGAAAGTAAAAAACTCAGCAAACTCAGAGAAAAACGTAAACAGCAACTCCGATTCGGAGACTGAGCAGTCAGTATGTTCTAATTCAAAATTGAAGTTAAAATTTGAAGATAATTTTGCGGAAATTCAGTGTCACAAACCACTTCCGGATTCAGACGACTATTTGCAGCGTTTAGGTATAAAATTAATCGATTAAAAACGTAAAAAATGAATAAAATAATATAAACCAATTTGACTTCACAGAGCGTAAATTGGCTAGAGTAAAGAAGGGTGCAAAACTTGTCGAATCACTTTCCGAGAAACGTCAGGCTTGTATGCGTTTGCTTTTATCCGGCGACGCAGGCGAAGTGTATAGCAGCAGCAACAACAATAACATCGATATACAAGACATCACACTTGAGCTGGACACGCCCATACAGACAAACGAACTACAGCGTCATATATTGCCAGTGCAGGCATTGACTGTGGGCGAGACGGTCAACATTGTCGATCACGATTTTCTGGAGCGTCAAAGCGCCGCCGCTGTAGAGGAGCACCACGAGCAGTGTGTAGAGGAACAAGTGTTGAAGTAGCTGCCTACGTACGCCAGCGGCAGCGTTATGGACTCAGCATTTGGAGATGTATTTCTATTCCTCACTGATTTGGCTTGGAAGAGTCGTTTAACCATACCGATACTTGTCACAACTGCATTTCTTGTCATGGACATACGTCTGCAGATTGAAATAAATATTCAATCGGGGCAAGTGGTAAAACTAAAGACAAACTTCATAGAAAGTAAACACTAACTCTGACATTATTGTTGTTTTTCTTTTTTTTTGTTTGATAATTTTCTAGAACGCTACTGATTTTGAGGACGACGATTTAGATAACTTTGGGCGTGAAGACGAGGAGGAAGTTTCAGTATCGGATAACTCTAACAGTGAATATACAACAGACGAAGATGAGAATGGTAATTTCTATGGTTACGACGACGATGATGATGATGACGAAATTGCGTTTGACAATCTGTACGGAGCTTACGACGAATATGTGATGCGCTCTTTGGATACTATTTAGTAACGCAGGATTAGGTTTACACATTCATATGTATCTCAAGTTTCTGTGTGTTTGTATGTACTATATATTTGTAATGTAGCAATTGTATCAATTAATGTGTTAGTTGTTTTTGTTTACTTAGCGTATAAGTACAACTTTCGTGCATATTATAATTATAAATCATACAAAGAAAAATTATGCTTTATTTACATATACAATTTGATCAATTCATCACTGACCGCTGAAGGCGTTAGTATACCCAAATCGGTAAACAGCAACGTTATATATGCCGGCGGCGTATAGTCAACTAGTGGATGCACCTTGGATACATCGTTGAGATGTTTGCGCGAATACTGAAAATACGGATATTAAGAGATTTTGTTTAATATGTTTGTATAATATAGACGGTCGTTATTTGTACCTTGTATTCATTGGGCAAATCACGCTGATTTAGCGGGTAGAGACGTGTAAATTTAAAGCTCTCTGCGAGTACATAAAAAGGCTTCTTCATTTCACGTGCACACAAACCCATTGTATATGTGCCAATGCGATTAATAATGCCACCGCTCTCAACGACAGCCTCAGCACCGACCATTACAAAGTCCACGGACTCCATGACATAGCCCGTTGCCGAGTCTAAGATCAGCGTACAATCGATGCCAGCTGTCTCTAGATCTGCAATCATTTGCTGTCTACGAGTTTAGGTGTTTTTTTAAATGTGCTCAACTGTCAAATGCACCTAACGCTACCAACTCACCCCGACTGATCAATGCCGCCTTGCGTTACGAACACATGAAACGATTTATTTGTCTGTGATGCACTAATCAACGCTTTGAGCACCACTCGCGAACGTGAATGCGTCAAAACGCGACAACCGTCACTGATGAAACGCTGCGCCTGCTGTGCAATTACGTTGCGTGAGTTGAGCAATTTCGTCAGAAAGATTTTGCCACGATGCAACATTATCTGACGACACTCCTCCATGTGTTTGTCGTCCAGACTCAAAGTAATAAAGCGACAGAATAATTCGCCACCGGACACAATTGCAGCTATCGATAGATCCGTATTACGCATTGAGGCCACCGCTTCACGCATTGTGGTGTGCAAGATGTGTATAGTGCCGACTGTGGGGTGGAAAGCAAAAAATTAGCTATTAATGTAAGAATTTCTGTATGGGCTTGTCGAGGGGTCAAAAGGTCTGGTTTTTAGGAGCCCGGAAGCAATGGGATCGCATATTACACGAGTGCAAAGCAGTTGCCACCGGATTTTTGCTCGACGGGACTGCTTATGTTCGATTTTATTTACATTGTTTCTTTTCCAGTATCATTAACAGCGTTTTAATCGCTGCAATGCCTGAGGACAGATCCTTATCCTCATCCAGCAGCTGCAGAAAGTATTTGACAACATCTGAAATTGTATTCGAATTGTAATTATATCCATTTAAATACGGGCATTGTGCAAACATACCAAAATTTTGAGATTTCACAACGCTTGAAGCTTCCGGCATAATTTTTATAATTTTTTATTATTTATTTCTTGAACGCAATATGAAGCAGCAACAAAGAACAAGGGCGTAGCCAGCTATTGACAAAGGGTGCCGATAAATTCGTCGTACAATTTTTATATCATATACACAGATTGTAAAATGGTATGTCAAGTTTGTCAGAAAGTTTGTCACGCATTAAAGGAGACATCATAGACCCCATAAAGTACATATATATATTCTTGATAAGCTCGATGAGACGAGTCGATCTGTCTGTCTGATAGTTGTCGCGCATTTTTTAAGAACTAATTAATTTGACAACTGGCTGAATGCCGGTATTTAAGCTTCTTTTGAGGCCCCAAGTTTATAGAGTATACATTTTGATATGCCACACCTACTTTTGGAAGTAGCTCCACCGTCCAATTTGTGCTTTCGTATGAAAAATTCCCATAGTTAAGTCAGTATCGTTTTACATAAATATACTAATGGGCGTGTGACGTCAACTTTTTGGGGATCTTTTTGTATGGAAATCGTTTACATTGCAGTAAATATCGATTTGAAATTTGACATGACGCCTTCTTATAGACGAACACTTCACATAAAATTGAAGGTGCGTATCTCCACTTGGATTGGTAGTCCCCATACACAGTTACCGCTGACTTTTGGATTTATGTAATAAAAACTTTCTTATTACAGTCAATATCAATTTAAAATTTAATATAGTGGCTTCTTATGCACCTACGCTTCACATATAGAGAAACAAGTGTAATTCCCCTTTTTTAGGGGCAGCGCACATACACATATCATCGAAACTTTATTCGCAAAATCTTTGATTAATCGAGGATATCAAAGAATCATTATAATGGAAAAATGGCTGCCTGATAAATGGTGTATTGGTTCTATTTGTATGTTTTTCCACTATTTTCGGTGTAGAAACTTGAATTGAAGCATTTTTCCTTCATTGTAGCACATCCGTCAAAACCTAGTCGCATATATCTCAAAAACAAGTTTAATTTCCGCGTCAAAGTTGTATACATAAGCAGGTATAATCTCGGTGTTCATATGCTTCAGTTCTATAAATTCGAAATGAACGTTATATAGATATATGTATATGTTAGCAGAAAATTAGTATACTGGACTTACTCATTATTGACCATATGTATTTTAATATCAAGAGCTTTGGTTTTATTTCTTGTGAAAATTCTTGTTTTACTTTTTTTCAAAGGAATGGTGTAAGTTTTTTCGGAAATTTTCATTTGGTTATCAAAAGGAGGGGTTTAACGTTCGCTTTGTCCCCCCTGACTACGTCGCTGGAATGAGCACCTGTGAATTACATACGCAACGAAAAACAGCTGACATTATGTGACAGCACCCAGCCCTCTGATATTTGGGCAGCCCTGAAATTAAACGTAAACAAACTTTGCAATTTCTTTCTTGTCTTCAATCCATATTCGAAAACAAAATTTTGAAATGCGCCCAATTCCGTTACCGTTAAAGTAAATCGGGCGGTGTATTTTTTTTATACAAATTATTGAAGCGTGCGCGCGCTCGTAGTTAGGCTATAAAATAAAAAGTAAAGCACGCGGCAGCAAAAAATGTTTAAGCTAGAATCCTATATAACGCCAATCTTGCTAGACTACGTGGCGAAATATGTGAAAAACCTGAAAGAGGAGGATGCGCAGGTGTCATTATGGGAGGGCGAAGCCACTTTTCACAATCTGGACATGCGGCTCGATGTGCTCGAAGAAGAGTTCAATCTACCCATCGAGTTAGTCTCTGGGCACATACACGAACTGACCATACAGGTGCCCTGGCACCGGCTTACCTCGGAGCCAACGCGTATTATCATAAACACCATCGAATTTGTTGCCAAACTGCCAAGTGATGGCAGCTCACAGTATAACTCGCCCAGCTCAACGACTACGCAGTCAAAGGCACAATCGTCAACGGGCGAGAGTCAAAGCCCGTTGGCCACCAGTTCCGGTACGGTTAACAAGATCATAAATAACATATCGGTAGAATGCCACAACATTATACTGAAATACGTGGAGGATGATATTGTTGTCTCAATGAATGTGCAGCTGCTGAAGTTCGGCTCTGCTTCGGAGGCATGGCTGCCGGCCATGGTGGATGTGCACCCCGTGAACGTGGTCATGCGCAAGCTATTGAATATTTCTGATTTGACTATATGTCTAGACAAACGCAATTCTGCTGGGCGCATCGATGTCTGCCAGGAGCCGTTGCTCTATCGTTGCACACTGGAGTGCCGCCTGTTGCACAAATACAATGTAAATAGTGCCAGCACATCGAGCACCATGCGCATCGGTCTATTTACGAAATCAATGGAGATCAATGTCTCTTCGCTGCAGTTTCCAATGGTTATGCGTTTGGTGAAACTGCTGTTGTCGCTACGGCCGGCCGATGTGGCGGGACAAGAAACTTTTAATGAGTCAGATGTGAAATTCAACGAGGAGCAAAATAGACTTTTAAGAAAAGTGCAAGATCCCAAGAATGTTTCATATTTCACTTGGGCCTTGAATTGGCTACCAACATTCGATAGTCCGCAGTCCACAGCAGTCGATCCGGATGAAGTGCCTGGCCATGTGCTGGACATTGGCGTTTATGCGGAGGAACTTAACTTCCAGTTGAAAAACTCCGAATACATAGTCGACCAAATGATGGGCGGCATGAAGCGTATACGCTATACACCTATTATGCGCATAAGTCTCGGTGGTATCTACTACGAAAGATCTACTCTGAAGGAAAATGATTGGGCCAATGTTAAAGCTGGACTATCAAGCATTTGTGTCGAACCGCTCGGTACTTATCGCACCGAAGATCAACGTGAGAACAAATTGGTCAATACGGCGGCGGTAAGTATATCACTGGCCTGCGAAATATAACTTTTAATTTCCCTTTTAAATAATAATGAAATAATTTACCAAACATTTTTATCACGTCAATTTTCTGAGATTATGGTATATTTGTGTAACTCCGAGCCCGATCGAACTATCATATACAATAACCATTTCTTTCCCCATTCTTAAGTATCTTCTACCTGGTGGCATGCCTTGCAGAAATCCACATACTTAAAGCTTATGTAGAGGACCCAACGGCAGGCTCTAGTCTGCATCACGAAGGCGCACAATTGCACTGGAAACGATGGTAGGAGTATACCCCCTAGATATATACGCCCGTCTACTCGCACAGAAATATGCGCACCGCCTCTGTGCGGCCGGTACCAAGGCGCCACTAAGCTATGGCACAGCTCAGTGGGCAGAGAGTTTAGCAGTAGAACGGACTACATGACTCCCAAACCCAACTTCGCAAATACACTAATTTCACTGGGACCAGGTGACTGGCACAAAGGACTGGACCAGCGCGCAATACATATATTTAGTTGAAGCGGCAATTATTGCAGCATATTCCAGGCGAAAGTATTCGCAATAAGGAAAACAGGAGAAGTAGCCCATCAGATGAATACCTCGCAAGAAGGGATAAACATATTTGTCGACAGCCAAGCTGCGATAAAAGCGCTTCAGGCGGCTTTTACCTCTGCCAGGTTCATAAAGGTGAACATCTTCTGGATTCCCAACCACCGTAGCATCGGAGTTAATTAAATGGTGGACTGTCTAGCAAAAAAAGTAATCGCGCTACCGCGAGAAATAACACAAGATGTACGAATGTCTCTAAGACGCTATATAGCAAACTGGAAAAGGACTCTTGCACCAAATATTTAAGATAATGTGAAAAGAACGAAAAGAAAAACTCTCTGCCGCTCTAGAGGAATGTTGGTATACATTCTATCAGAGCATTGTCTAGTAACCGCTCATGTGGTGACTGTTGCAGGAAATACAATTAAACGGGTTTCTCGGAAATTCGAACACCTCATCTTCTGCTGTCCAGCAATCGGAAAATCAAGATTAAAATACCATAAGGACTTCTAAAAGTCAATTGGCGTTCGCCAAACCCGCAAAAATTCTACACGACTCCAACAGATCGTGAACGACATCATCGGCCTCACTAAGGACCAAAGTTGAACTTTCATCTGCTGTAACTCTGGCATTTTTCATTTGATCGAAACGAGATGAGTAGTTTAAACACCTTTCTATCGATTTATATTGGGCTTGCCGTTAACTGAACGCTGGCTAAAGTAAAATCATAAATCGAAAAACACATCGTAACCATTATCTCACAAAATTGAAGTGATAGAATTTTTTGGGTATATTTTTTCATGGATAAATACTTAAAAGTTACTTCCCAGTTTTGTAAAGTGAAAACCATCGCAGGTCTGTGTAATCAAAACATTTTTAACAATATGTATTATTATTGCTTACTTGTCTTTCAGTTCCAAGATCGTGCATTTGTTGACAAAAGTCTGTTTGACGAACACTATGTATACGCCGAAAAAACCTGGTCCACTACTAACTACGAGGACTACACATCGCGTATAACAGACGAATACATGCTGTATCGCAGTCCAGTACTTGCATTTGATATCGTTGAATTTAGAGCACCAATTAAGACGCATACGGCGCATGATCCAAATGCTGGACCGCATACGTCGTCTAAGGCGCCGCCGTCAAGAGCGCCTCAGGAGCAACGCGGCATGCAAGTGCAATATCGGCTGTTATCCGCTGGGATCACTTTTCACTATTCGCAGTCATTTCTTCAGGTTAAGAATGTTATTAGAGATTTTATTAATTCTTACGATTACCCAGAGTATTCGAACGCAGAAAAAGTAGATGCGCGGCCCAGCCTTAGTCCAGAAGAAAGAAGTTTTTACAGCATGGACGGATACATGTTTCAAGAAATAGAGCAAGTGATGTTCACCGCACGCACCTGCAATTACAGATTCGAATTTCGCAATATTGTAATGCAGCTGCATGCAAAACATATGCCCGATATTGCTGGAACGACAGGAACTCGCATATCGGCTGCTATCAAACAAACGCTGCCCGTGCTAGAACTCAAGCTGGGACATGCCGAAGGCACGCTGTGCACACCGCCTAATAGTAAGCAAATTGTTCAGCACGCAATCAGACTCGCAGATCGACCACGTGAGGTGATGGATGCATGCTATGAGATCTACAAATTTAATGCAAAGAATCTGACTGTTTCATTGCTGAATACAAATCTGGAACGCAGCAAAGCCAAGTTACTTGTTGTGCCAAAATTGAGTGTCCAATTCAATCGACTGCTGTTGCGGCACATGTGGAAACGTTTGGAAGCAGCACTCGATTCAATGGAGCTGAATTGCGAGTTGGTAACTTTGGATTTCTCAAAAAGGGAAATTGTCATGACTGCACGTTTGTTAGCATTAATATGCGAATATAAACATAATGAGCTGGATAGTCTTTCGCGAGTGGTATCGAGTGGCACCAAATCGACGGACGTCATTAAATTGCAGACGCACATTACCAAAATGCGTATCAATACGCGTCGCTACAATAATCATTTTAATTTTCTTATGTCAATGCGTACTCTAACTAGCGAAGTATATCATACAATGATGCAAATGCGGAATATGATATTGTCTACAACAATGGGTGCACAAGCTAAGTGGTTTGAATTGCAGCTACAGCTGCCTTACGCAATACCAATTGAACCTGTACGAATTGAACCTGTACGAATTGAACCTGTACGAATCGACCCTCTACGCGACCACGTGGCCCAAGAACCCAAACCAAAAACTGTATTGGCATCTGTTATTGGTTTGTGGATAGAACCATTTCGTTTCACGGTTGATAGTTTTCTATTGCAATTTCTTAGCTGGAAGGAAGTTCGCGAATCACGAAACTCTGGTAAAATTATACTTTTTTCTTTAGTTAAACTTTGACTTTGAAATGCAATTTATTGGTTTCTAGATATTTCATCTGACGGCGAAATTGTAGTTGAAATGCATACGACGCAACCCCTTATTTCAACAACCACTATAATATCCAGCGATAATGTAACGCAAAGTGCGCGTAGACAGTCGCGTAATAATCGTAGGATTTCACAGCCGGAGGAAACGGTGCACGTCAGTTCAGAGCGTGACAGTAAAGTGGATGCTGATCAAAACGAGCAACAGCAGCCAACGTCTTCTGAGGAAAAAGATATGGGTTTCTTTGTGCGTCACATTGATTTATTGAAAAGATTGGTGGTGATCGTTGAAATCGCTGAATCGAAAATACAAGTAGCTGAGATAATTATACGTCGTACTAAAGGCGAAATTGTTAATGAATATTCGCTGGTGCGATTGCCCGTAATTCGTATAAATTCGATACACGGTGATGTTGTTGTTCGTTCGAATATACGCACAAAGATAACAGTTCCAATAGAGAAAAATGTCTGTAGCAATTCATGGACAATCAATCTACAGGATTTTAGTTTAAAATATAGAAAATCAGAAATTTCGGAGGATATTATAGCGCCCGTACGCACGACAATCATAATTGCACTGTCGCACAAAACGGTAAACAGAAAAAAGATAAAGCGGGAAGATGAAACTCCTACCACAAAGAAGTCGATTGAACTTAATCCAAACGTTAATTCAAATACTAATCCACGTTCAAAACAACCATATGCTTCAAAGAAAGAGAGTGAGGAAGATGTGCATAGCATTGCTAGCGATCATTCTGTGCACAGAAAAGTCCTATGGAATACACATGAACCGCACAGAAATGATCAAGATGGTCCGACGGAAAAAATTCGTAAGAATATATTTTCTATAAATCTGCACATTGATACATCGGGTATACGCTTAAGTGGACGTAGGGTAAATATTAACATTGTTAACAGTTTTTATTGTGAAATCTTTCGATAATTTATGGTTAATTTTTAGTTAAAAACACTACACGAACACATTCAAATATTCCTGAAAGCAATTGATTTATTCTCGACGGTGGAAAATTCTCGTTTAGATTTATTTCCAACTGCCTCTCAACACAATATACAGGTTTTGACTTCAACAGAACTATGTCCGGCTGCAAAAGATTTTCTTGAATGCGACAGCGTAACTGCATGTACACAACGTTTAACACTAGAAGGTGAAATAATACGTACGTTTATTAAATATTCAAAATACTATATAAAATGATATGATATGATGATTTCAGATTTAGATACAGTCATATTCACCTTGTTCTGCCAGTGGACCATACCGCGTATCATGCTCGAAATTGAAAGTCTCTTTGAACACAAACTAAGAAAAGTGGTTTTCGAATTGGAGGATTTGTTACTGAATATTGATATTACCACGGATTACACAAAGTTCACAAGCAAAATAGAGGGTGCTTCGCTTAACTATTATGAGGCACAAGTGCCACCGGGTACGACATCGACGACGGCAACTTCAAAAACACAGCCAGTCGAGTGGATCAAAAATGAGTATCTGCGCCTACGCAGGGTGAACAACATTAACAATATGCCACTAATGAGCATAATAGTCACAACAGTTTACCTCAGGAACCTGCACTCGCGTATAGGTGTTACAGTGCATGGTGAACCGGATCGTGTACTAACGGAAATACTGATCTCTTTATTGCCGCTTGAAATAATTTTAGATCTGGATCAGATTGCCGAATTCATTCTGCCACTATGTGAACTGTTGGACTTAATGAAACAAGAACGCGCAGCAGCCCGTTATAGTAGTCAGCCAGCGTTAATAGAACCAAATGTAGTGCCAAATATAGTACCCGTATGTGATTTACCAATGATACATATGGATATTAAAGGCTTTACCATCTACATTCCCACCAATACGGGTAAAACGAATTGCACGGTGCTAGCACTTAAGGTGCGTGTAATTTTTAAATTCAATTTTTGTTGTTATTAAATCGCTTTCATCATTGTATGACAGGTGACAGGTATAACTATTACGCCCATTGTTACTAATCCACTACAGCGTGATCCCATACGCCCCGATTTATATAATAAAGCTGCGGAGTTGGGACAGTTAGCTACACCCGGTGCCATCATTGAAGATCGACAATTCGAGCTCTGTATAAAGAACATATCGCTTGACACTGGCAATTGGTTGCACATACTGGACTATCTACGGGAAGATGCAAAACGTGATTTAATGAATCCGGCTGTTGAGTGGAATAACCAAATACCTAAGCAAGAAATGCGTCTAACAAACATTTTTAATAATTTTACATTTATCTGTATATTTGCGCCAGCAATAACTTTTCACAATGTACTGGTATGCGGGCCGTCTGTAGAGTACAATTGTGCTACTGATTTTATAGCATCACTCAATACCCATCAGATCAATCTCTTTTCCTGTATTCTACAACGCTTGAAGCACATTTCCAGGTTAGTTGTTAGTATTTGTATGTATCGTATTTGTACAATAAATAAATTCTCCATTGCAGTATTTCAGACCAAAGCTGCACAAATGCAAAAGTCACAAAAGGCAATCCACACAAAGAAGCAAGGATCCAAGCATCTGTCGAAACTATACCTTCGACCTATATAATTAAACCACGTCCGGTATCCGACAATCTATTTGGACAATCGGCAAGCAGCATATACTCAATGAAAAGTGCAAAAGATAAATCATTCAGTCAATCAAGAGACACATATGCGATGAACTCCGCGAAGAGTGATTCCGGTTGGCAGAGCGCGTCGGGACAGGGCGAAAATCGCGTCATTATTCCGATTCGTTACAATCAAGAACCAATGCAAGAAACTAAACGGAATGTGCCACAGTCGATTTCGCTTATTGCTGGCATATTTGTCGTTAATGTGTTCGATGTAGTAGAAGTATCGCACGAGGAAGAATCGACACTAGTGTACAGCCCAATCATTTCGATAACTATTTCGCAACCGAATTTTATGTTCACGCAGAACTTATATGATACGGTACAGCATGCGTCTGTGTTTAATTTCAGTGTTAAAATTTCAGCTATCAACACCTCGCTTATTTCGTCATCGGAAAATGCAACAGACGCTTCACTCTTTCCGGAAAGTCTGATAGGTACAAGTCCTGGTGATCTTAACAGCAGCGGTATACCACCGCCGCTTATCAGTTACAAGTCACACATTGATCGCGCGCAATATCGCGAAGTGGACATCGATGTGCAGAAACCCATAATTATAAATTGCCACGAAGCTTCCGTGCAAAGGACTGTAACAAATTTGATGCGCATCTACATGACAATGCTTGATTGTCCGTGCTTCCCTGTACGCGCCGAGCGTCCAATTGTACGCTGTTCCAAATTGCGCCAGTTACAATTGCAATGCATGAGCGCAAATCGTTTGCATTTAAGCTGCGAGCATGTTACCCTAAAATTCTACGATGATGAGCACTACAAATGCTGGGCCATTTGCCGTGATCTGGTATTAAATATTAAGTTCCGAAATCGTCCTGAGAAAGCCTCTTTGAAGGGCACATTGGGTGCCTTCTATATCAAAATTGATCGCAAAGTCATATTACATCCGGTCGTGCTGCGTTTCTCAACCGATCTGATAAGTGAGACGTGGTGCGAGCAGCCGCTTGTGAATGCCTCGCTTAAGATAAACGTACTCCACTTTGATTTGGGCATACAAATGTTGCTGAGGCTGCGTGCAGCGCAACAAGGTTTTCTACGCACTATGAGCCACATTAGCAAAGAGTGGCAGGACTATCTGCTACACCGACCTATACTCGGCGTCAATACTTTAATTACCAGAGATTCGCTGCATCAATTAAAAGCAGTGAATGCCGAGGAGTCATGCGGCAAACAGTCTAAATCTAGCACATCTAAGGAGGAATTCTATCAGGATGACTTGAGGTACAACAACACATTAGTCTTAGCTTACGCAAACAATTGACACATTTTTTTTTTATTTTAGAGCTGGCGCATTTCAATTTGTCGATTTAAACACTGACAGTATGCTGCCAATGCCTTATCAAATTCAAATAATCAAAAAGAATTACGGCATTATATGTTGGCGTTATCCACAGCCGCGTCGCATGACACGCATTGATATATATCCTGTGCCAATGCCTGTCGAAAATCCCATACAGATACGTTGCCGTATGGAGTACTTTAGTGAAGTGCATGAAACATTTCTGTACTTCTGCGATTTCTTGCTGTCCGAGACGGCAACGCGGGAGGTAAAATTACCGGAGCGTGAAATTTGCGCAAACATTTGGCGCGTTGTCATATTACAATCGCTAATTTCTGTGAACGGTGAATGTTTCGAGCCGAGCGAAGAAGATGAAGAGCTGCAATCGGTAAGTATCGTTTATACGTACATATGTATATCGTATAAGTAGTTAAACGGGAACGAATAATTTTGAATTTCCCGTGTTGTAAATTTAAATGCAACGCTGCTCCCTTTAGCTGTCAACCGTTTTAAAACTACTGTAAAAATTGTATCAATCTGCATCATTAAGTGTCTGTTTGACAGTCATTAAAAGCAGGCACGAAAGATAGACAGATTCACTGTTTTGACTGTTACTTGGGCTCTGGTGTATTCTGATGATTCTGGTTGAACAACGCCACACACTTCTTCGAAGTTGAGACATCTGATTCCTGTCTGTCTTTTCTTATTGTCTGCTTTCAATGGCTATAAACACACAAATTTAATGATGCTGATTGCTCAAAATTTGTAAACGTAAGCACTCATATTTAATGCTGCATTAAAATGTTTCTCTGTTCCAGATTCCTAGCATGAAAATTGATAACGATTTTAAAAACGAATCGGACAATGATTTCATACTGCATCCTAAGGTGCTTGTGGGTTGTATGCGCATCGATACTGCATTTCAAGCGATACATGTGCCACTTTTTCAAGTTCTATTCAACTGCAACAATATTATTATTAATCTGTTAAATCAGCCGGATGCTAAGGTTAAACTGCCCATTGTTCTGAAGAACTATGACATGCAGGGTTTATCGCAAAATAGTCAGATCTTCTTTTCCTTTGAAATGAGCAATCTGAATGTGCTATATAACTTTTACAGTAAGAGCAATGGTTTTGCTGTTGATGCCAGCGTTGTGAACCGTATAAAGTGTCTTGATTACGGCTTTTTGAATATGTTAGATGTTATGGAACCAATGACATTCCAAACTTACATACGTGTAAATAGTTTTCAACGCACCGTAAATGCTAATTTTCTAATCGACAAATTACGTTTGAATTTTGGTCCGAGCATTATGCATTCAGTTTTATCGTCGAAAGTACACTGGTCGGAAGTACTGAAGTCGGACGAAGATTTGCATACTTTAATACCCAAATGTGTGATTGTCAATCGAACGCTAACTGCAATATCCTTTGGACAATCTGGCACACGCGAGCGCATCACTTTGAAGCCAATGCAATGTCAACTCTATCACTTCAACAGTGACTTTCACAACCAAGAACTTACATTCTTTATTTTGGATGAGGAATCGCAACAACTTGAACCAACAGAAACGCTACACATTCCGCTTAAGTTTGAGGGCAATCATAAATTGAATTACCTGCGCATTGGCAATTCAGTGCTCATTGTAAAAATAGGCAAAATGTCATCAACGCAGATTTTCATATTGCTCAAAGGACAAATAGAATTAATGTCTATGGTGTCGCAGGAGCTTTATGTAGAATTACGGCCAGAGGAGGATAATGCTGTTTCTGTTGCGGTTGATAAAAAACAGCCAATAGATTATCACGTTGATGCTAAAGGGCGTGCAAACTGGTATGGGCCGCTGCAACGTAGCACGAATGTTTCAATACGTCTAAAGCTAAGCGCCGGCAAAAGCAAAGGACGCACGGGTGATATACCACTAAAGCAAAACAACAGTCTGCCGTGGTTGGTGAAAATACCAAATCTGCCGTCGCAACAATTTATTAGTGTTTGGGTGCGAGTAATGCGTGAGAATATACCTATGGAAGGCTCTGAAACGTTTCAACCACAACGCATACTCATACAAATTTGGCCAATATTTGAAATTTGTAATATGTTAACCCTCAAAGTCAAAGGTACTGAGAGTACAACAGAGGACTACTTTAAAATAGGTACTACAGGCGGACGCTACATGCTGCAAACCCCGACGACACATCTCACCGAACACAAGTTAACATTTGACTATGGGTATGTACTAATCAACTAAATATTATTCAAACACATTTTAAATGGAAGCAGGCGTCGGAGATACCATATATTTTTGATTAGTTTGAAATGACGAATTGGTCGTGTAGTGTCCGTCCGACTGACTGATATTTGTGTGTTGATACGGAATATAGTCCATCAGTTTTTAAGAAATAACTAAAAAAAAAATAGCCTTCGTTCAAGATCTACCAAAGTTTGACCAAAGCCAGAATCCAGGCAATACAAGAATCAAAATAGCGTTTATACTCGTATACAATAAAAACGGTTGCCAGATAACAGTATCAAATTTACCATTTGAAGTATTTTTACTCGCTCCGATTAAGCATGCCAGTAAAATATAACTTTTAATTTTACATTTAAATAATAATGAATTTTTCTGGTGTTATTTACTACATAGCGTGAACGACAAGCCCGATCAATATAAGATATATCGTTTAAAGGTGATTAAATTGCGTGTTCAAAGAAATGAAAGATAAGAAATGGCTAAGGTATCTCCAATTGTTGATGATTTTCAGGTATTTTTGTCAGCCTGTTACAACATCAAATACTCTAATATTCCGTTTATCGCAATTACAACAGCTTTTGGCCCTAGTAGTTCAAGATCGCATAAAAATATAAAAATGTTATGATAGAAAGAAGAAATAAGAAGTATTTTAATTTTTATTCCTAAATCCCTGATTTTTTCATTCATTTGAACTGTGCGAATGAATGGATCATTGACATAAACTTTTACGTTTTCTGTCAGTCAGATTTTCGTGATCCATCTAAAACAACGGCTTAAATTTTTCTTAGTCGCAATCTAAGAAATTTAATTTTTTCTTCAAAATAAGTATTCCATCTTTTTCTCTTGTAATAGCGTGTCGGTTCATCTTCATGAAATCACTGTCCCTGGTGTACACTTACATCACCATGATTGTCGGAAAAAACGTCCATATGGGAATGCAGAAAATACATCTTTATTTTCATAATTCAAGCCAGATTTTCAAACCTATTAACCTTGCTTTTAACTATATCGTCATAATCCGGGCTTCTTCTATTTCCGACAAAATGTTTTATGCCTTCTTTCATCTTTGCAGCCGATAAATGTTTAAATTTGTTACAAATATACTTTAAACAGAGGCCGTCTTTAGCGATTTCATTAAGTAAATAAGTTAATGGGGAACAGATTTCAAGGTAGGTGGAACAGTATGAATATTTTCTTGATCGGGCTTGCCGTTTACACTGGGCGCTGGTTTAAGTAAAATCAATAATCGAAAAACACATATATGCCGTTATCTCACAAAACTTACGTTTTCTAATTTTTCACACTCACCTTTGTAAGGGAAATAATGCCAACAGCAATCATCAGTTTTTAAGATATCGATCTGAAACTGAGCTGGGAGACTCTTTTCAAGCGTAAGTTAAAATTCGCATGCTATTCAAATTGCCGTGCATCATCACTCCCTAGAATAAACAGTGCCCATATAAACCCGTTCATCCAGCTACTTTTCTGATGTTTGTGTGATATGTTAGTTTCTTAATTTCAAATGGGATCAATATGCTCGCTAAAGGTGTAGCTGCCTTACTAACACACTGACTTCTTTGTATGAAATAATTTTATGAGTCTTCAATTGAAATTCGAACTAAATGGGCGATACGTGACTCTCACCATAGAAACACACCGCTTACTTTGTGTTTTTTTTTATTTTTATTTTTTTTTTTTTTGTAGGTAAAACTCTTTTTATTTAATGAAGTGAACTCATTAAACGATTTAACAACAAATTTAAATTTTTAGTGTGGATATTGGCAGTGAATCGCAGAGTAACTATACGCTAATGTTGAAAGACATAGATTGGCATAAGTTCTTTCATTATGATGAGAATGAGTATACTATTGAAACTGCACTGCGTCTTTTAAGTACCCCGAATAAAACCTATTGGCCACTAAACGACGAAGAGGAGATGCGTGTGCAACGTTTGTTCCAGCAGGAAAACAGCATGGACATTATTTACAAGTGTCAAGCGACGCGTGAATATTCATGCACAATGGGTTTACAGATCTTGCCGTGGGGTTCATTCGTCAATGCAACGGGACTTGATATCAGCATTAGTGTACAAGAGAAAAAGGGCAGGACCTTACTGAAACCAAATAGTTTGACTATGATTACTGTCTTGAGTTCAGCTTTTACGATTGATATTACCTATGGTACAAATTGGATATCATCGTTTCCAATATATCTTAATCAAACGGAGCTGCCCAGTACAAACGGCAAACATTTGCTGTTGCTGCCTGATTCCAATCTGGACATTGTCATTGTACGCATGGAGGAAGTGGTTAAATTGGTGCTATCACTAAAAATCGAAAACGGTCATAAACTGTTCAAGCTACGCTCTAAATATGTTGTGGCGAATTTCTCCAATGTGCAGCTGAGTGTGCTGCCGCTGGCATTGGAACAACGTGAACGTTCGGATCGTTATGGTGTACAAATCATACATAAGGAAAAACAAAATCGATCCTTGAGCCGGGCGCTACATGAAAATTATAGGTAAGTTTCTTCTACAGTGCAATTTAATACTTGTGAAAGTGAATTTGATAAAATGCTAATTGGTTCATGTGATTTGAATTCACTTGGCATTGGTCATTTCGCAGAATCATCATCTCATATGAAAAATGTATCATTTTATCGAATTCACTTTCGCAAAATGTTCCCGAAATTGAGAACCGGAACAGGTCTGATAGATTAGCGAAACTAATAATCTTTTTTCAACAACTCACAAAAAAGCGTTGGAAGCACCATTGACTTCTTCAACGATGTAAATGCACGCAAGTCCAAACGCGCCAATGACACAGCATACGTGTTTTTCGTATGTTTCCAAATTGAAAAGAGTACCGATTTCTCAATGCCCATCGATTTAAGTACGCCATTTGCGCGACGTTGCTTAAGCGTACAGAATGGTAGCGATTCAATACCACTGGCAATCACTTATCTGGAAAATGACGGCTTATTCTATTTAAGTGTCTTCAGGGATACGGCACCGGGCATAATAATTAGCAATCATACGAGTTTAAAATTTTTTGTCGCACAAACGAGTGCTTCGGAGAACAGCATTGTAACGATTACAACGCCCGAGTATAGTGGCAAACATTTCGAATGGTATCAACATGTCTCTCCAAAGAGTAAATGCTACTATACGCCGCCGCTGCTGTATGCCAATTTTCCGGATGTGGAGTTTACTGTCTGCAACTTAACCATGGCGGTCTTCAACGATGGTATGTGTTCGCATAAACATACACTGTTCGAAATTAAATTCAATTTATTCAATTTATAGATATTGATACAAAGAAGAAAATTGCCTGGTCGAAGCCTATACGCACCGATAAAACATGGAAGAAGTTTCTGCGTGTACCGAACCATGGTGACGTTAAAGTCGTTGTCTGTGATAAGCATCGTGTGATACAAGTTTCTATATACTATGTGTCGCAAGTATGTTGAGGAATTGTACCAAAATATTCATAATTAAATACAAAATTTGGTTTTTCCTTTTGCAGCAAATGGAATTTTTGGTAAAAGATCTCCGTTCCAGACTGCAACAGCCTCAGGAACACTTTGAGCCAATGTATATGGATGATTCGGAAGACGCAGCTAGTTCGCTGCCAAAACCTGAACCGGTTATAGATACTACTGTCATGCTACGCGCAGAACATTCCGAGTGTGTGCATTTAAGCAATGATTGCGAGACCAAATATGAGATGAAAGCATGTCTTTTTGTAAAAAAGATGGTCTTCAGTCTGCAGGCGGACAACGAGGAACGAGATTACATGAAGACTGAAGTGTGCAATATTTATGTGGATGATCTGGCGTTGCTCTTTACCGACAATGATGATGAAAGGAAATTGAATGTACAAATACCGAATCTGCAGGTGGACAATCAATTATACTCCAGCGGCAAGTACGATTTTCCCGTGTTATTGTGCGCTGAGCAAACCTATCGTCGTACGGTTTGCCTGCCACAGATATACACACTCTATGACACATATCATGCGCTGAGTGCACAACAGCCGATTGGACTGATTACTTTTAATTTCTATCAAGACGAGTACAGCTTGCATTCCATACACTGTAAATTTAGTCCATTTCGTATGTACATCGAAGATGCCTACATCAATCAACTACTCGAAGCATTGCTGGAGTGTGAGCCGTCAAATTGCGTCTATACCAATGTCAAGGAAATGAAGCGTATACTGTTGCAAGAAGGTCAAACGCTTTTGCCAGAAGCTGTGGTTGACCAGGCGCGTTGGACTGCAGATCCGCTGGGACTATGCGATTTCGTTATTGAGCCATTGAGTTTGCTGTTATCCGTGCACACTTCGCTGCGTTTGTATATAGCGCTGGATCACTCGCCATTGTCATTTTCACGCTACGAACGACGTCAAATACTTACAGTGCCCATGCGCTTTGGTCAATCCTTGGGTATGCACTATCTGTCTGGTGCCATTTTCGGTGCTGGTTGGGTGGTCGGTTCACTGGAGATTTTAGGCAGTCCCAGCGCATTGGCACGCTCGTTTACCACCGGTCTACGCGATTTTATATCGATGCCTGTACAAGGTCTGCTGCGCGGACCGTGGGGTTTCGTTGTGGGCATTACACACGGTTCTGCATCGCTGCTGCGTAATATCACCGCAGGCACTGTCAACTCTGTGACCAAATTGGCATCATCCGTTGCGCGAAATCTGGATCGTTTGACATTGGACGATGAACATATCGAGCGTACCGAAGCCATGCGTCGTGTGCGACCACAAGGCTTTACTGAGGGCCTAAGTCAAGGCATGACCGGACTGGGTATCAGTTTACTGGGTGCCGTTGGCGGTTTGGCACATCATACGCTGGAAGCGCGTAATTCTGTAGATGTGCTTGCCGGTCTGACGAAGGGTATTGTTGGTGCGTTTACAAAACCTATAAGCGGTGCAGCTGAGATGTTAGCATTGGCTGGACAGGGTATGCTGCAGACTGTCGGTTTTAATGCCATGCCACAGCAGCTGGAACCAGCTATAAGTCGCAATGCTGCCGCACATCCCTCGTGCTATCGCATTTGGCAAATTCTACCACCCGAATTGAATTCCGATCAGATACTATTCTATCATAGCATTACCCTGGTGACACATGATCAGCTACGTCCAGCCTATGTCTTTTTGACAGCAGCTGTGGTCGCAATTATGGAAGCTGATCACGATATATTAACATTTGTATTGCCAGTCGATCGTGTTAAGTTAATTGTAGATCGCGAAGATCGCTCAAAGTATTATCTGGACTTTAACGAACCGGCCAGCGAAGATTTGGAGGAGGTGAGTGCAAAAGTTTTTATATTCTTTGCTTTTTTTATACCATTCGCACTAAGTGTGAAATGGTATTATCAGTTTGACTGAGAGTTTGTAACGCATTAAAGGAGGCATCGTAGACCCCATAAAGTTTATATATTCTTGATCAGCTCGACGAGATGAGTCGATCTAGCCCTGTCCGTCTGTATATTGTTGACCATATTTTATGTTATTTAGTTGAAATTTTGCACATGCACATCTTTCAATTGTAGTTTAATAGAGTATGAATATTGACCCGCCACGCCCACTTTTTGGGGTTTTGGGTATGAAAAACTTTTTTAAGGTAGTCAATGTCAACTTAATAATTGATATGGTAACTTCTAGTGTATGGATGCTTGACATATACATTAATGGATGGGACCCGTCCATTGTCTCGGGGTAGCCCCCATACAAACCTACTGCCAACTTTTGACGTTTTGTATGAAAAACTTCTTTATTAAAGTCAATATTAGGTTGAAATGCAATGTGGTGCCTTTTTATAGACAGCCGCTTAACATACATAGACTAACGCGCGTGGACCGCTCACTTTTTGGGGTAGCCCCCATACAAACCCACCGTGCAATTTTGTGATTTTTATGAACAAATTCAATATTAGCTTGAAATTTGATTTGGTGCATTTTAGTGGCCAAACGCCTTATATACATATGCAAATGGACGTTTCCCGCCCACTTTTTGAGGTAGTCCCATACGAACCCACAGCTCTCTTTGGGCAACTTATAAATGGTCGCGTCATACACAACAACTAGTTAGCGTGTACCGCCCACATTTTGGGGATAGTTCCTATTTAAACCACATGTTTATGTTTTACAATACGGCTTAAAATTTCGTGTGAATGGTATTAGAGCTTCGGTTCAACCAAAGTTAACGTTTTTTTTTTCCTTGTTTTACTAACAATTTGAACATTCTGCATTATAGACTAACTTCACTAATCATCGCATTATGAAGTTTCTGACTACGTCGCGCAACGACTTCATTAGCAGTGAATCGCTTAACGAATTACTCAATCCGCCGCAGACTACCAACGATCGGCACACCAACTGGGTTTACTTTATAAACGAGAATATGGGCGAGCATCTAATGCACTATCTAAAAGTGCTAAATAAGCTAAATTAAAAAATTATTTAGATTTTCGGATACGGATTAGGACAAAAAGACAGCAAATTGTTTATATTTTTTTTTTGGCACGTCTTTTGATAAATCAAAAAAAAAATGTTTAATGTAAGATTATTTTATACCAAAAAAAAAAAAAAAACATACAAATTATGATATTACAAATATAATATCTACTGTTAAATCTTAACTGCTCGTTAATATTACACACTGACAACATTGCTTATAACACCACTCTATAGCTAAAAAGTGCATTCGATGTCATATATATATATTTTTTTATAGATTTTGGTCTGCTGAACTCGAAAATAACCTTTTTGAATGAATACGTTTTTGCGGTAAGAATTTTTGAAGTTTTTTTTAGGTAGCTCCACTATTTTAGCTATATCTCAAGGTAGAAATAACCAATCTGACTGCGACTAATGTTAAAATAATAATTGTGAAATATCTAACAAATAGGTTTTCAGTTTTTTAAAATCGGTTCAGTAGTTTGAAAGTTATAAGCTGAAGTATTTAAAAATACTAAGCTGAAGTATAAAAAATCCAAAATAGTACTAAAATTTGCTGTTTTTCAATTTAAACCTGATATAAAGCATATAACTATGTAACCTATGTACATAGTGTTGTTCAATGCAGTTAATTGAAGTTATGAATCGATAAGAAAATTATTGTCATGGTTTCCATTTCATGGATGTTCATACACTCTCCCTGTAGAATGGAGAGATTGCACAAACCGAACTGTAGCTCTGATTTATGAACTCAATTTCATGGTGAAACCTATCATTAGGCTCGTCACTTAGGTCAACAAGATTCTTTGGAAAAAATCTGAGTGGCAATTCGAGATATGGTGCTTGAGAGACATATTTACGCGAAAAAAATTTATTGATGCTATTTACAGTTCCAGATACTAAAATCTAGAAATAAAACAATATGTCATCGATTGCATTTTCTATTTTTTGAATTGAAGACTAGTATAATTAACCGCCAGCCAGTTACAAGAACTAACTAAGCCAGGCGTCATTATGCAATGTAATTGATTGCGCTAAATACCAATAGAATATCAATGCAGCAAGCAGAGCTTCAACTTACATTGGCTGGCAGCCGCAACCTTTGTTGCTCGTAAAACTTGTGCCAGTGCAGCCGGAGTGGAACAGCCCGTAGCAGGAACCACAGCTGCAGTAGTCGTAGTCGTAGTCGTAGCCGTAGCACTAGTAAATGACTTTCTTTTGTTTTTTACAGCAGCCACAGACTTTTTTTCGGTTTCCATATAATTTGCACCATGCCAAACGCCAGCCAGGCGTACCCAAAGGAAGCAATTATAGCGCTACGTTGCGCTCTCCGTACTCTGAGTGTATGCACTTGCATCTGTAGCTGCAAGTGGCATGCAACGCCCACAAAGCAGCAACGGCAGCACTTAAAAAAGGCAACAGAACGCATGAATGGCTTTCGTATTGAGTTGAGTGTTTATCGAAGGTATTGGCTGGTTGTTTGTGTGGGTGGATGCCAGTTGGGAATACGCTTAAGTACCAAATGCTGTCTCTTCTAGCGTTCCGGCATAGTGAAGAAAACAAAATGAAAAGAATAGAATGGAATGGAATAGAATAGAAAGGATGTGGAAGGAGCTGCTGCTGTGCTTATTTTAGAATAATATTGTTGCCAGTAGTCAAACTGTTGTCTCAGCACAATACCGCATTAAGTACATTTGTACATATGAGTTTTACAAGGACTCACACACAAGCATATACATATGTATCTATGCAAATAATGCTGTGCGATGCCCCAGGCGATTCGCGCGCGGGATTTCCTGCCAAACACACGCACGCACACACATGTAGCTACATACATATAAAAATAAATAAAGGCAAATGCAATTTTCTTGAAAATGGTTACTTATGAAAAATTGATAACTTGTAGGTACTTCAACCAACCAAACAAGCATTCTCTTTCGCTATCCATGATTTTTTTTCTTGCTCTAATCGAAAAGATGGAGAGGAGTATGCTGCTTGCTTCAATGTTTTCATTTCAGAATCTTTTGTGCTTCAGCTTTTTTTTACAGATTTTTTTTTTTTTTTTTGGAATGTGTAAAGCCCAGCTACAGATTATTAATATTTATTTTCTTATCCTGCAGCTTATTTATTCCAGATTGTTGAGTGCCACCCGCGCTCCGTTGCCATGAATGGTGGTAACGCCTAGTAGCTTGTTGCTGTTATGGTTATGTACTCAGTTAGCGCCTCGAGTGCGAAATCCTCGCCGAAAATCCCAACAAGCGTGTTAAGGATTTCATCAATCTGTTTGCGCTGCACGAGATTGAATGTGAAATAACGAACGGACCGGCACACGGACGGACAGTACGACAGATAGTCGACAACGACGTGTGAATTGGTATGTATTTTTGTGACATGTTTTCTTTTACTTCGACTTTGAGCTCTTAGTGATGAAAACTTAAGTGAATCTCCCGTAGCTCTGCATTCGATTTAACCTTTTCCCACATTAAGTTTTTCTATTTTGCAAAAACGAAAATGATTGGTGTACATACCTACGTATAGTTTTGTTGTGTAATGTGACGTCAAAGAAAATATGTAGTCAGTGACAGGACTAGCATAGGACAGTACCACTAAAAGAAAACAGGAAACGACAAATTTTTGCAGCGCTACATAATTCCAATGAATTAAATTTCTAAAATCGATTGTTTATTTGTTAGTTAGAGTTTTGCTACATACGTATAGATTCGTATAGATTCCAGATTAATAAAATTTATACACTTTTGAAGTGACCTAGTGTAGGTTGTAGGTCTCGTCGAATACAAAATTCATCCAATTATCATAACACAAATTTTAAACAGTCTAACTGTTGAACAGTTTGAAAAGAGAGAAAAAGAACTTTCGTTTTTTAAATCATAAACAAGAACTCCTATTTAACAGTTAAAATTTCACTGTTGTAATTTTATAAATTCTTTGTTCTAGGAGTCCGTGAGATAGGTATATTTTTCTTAATTTGGTTACGCTGAATTCAGTGGTGATAACCATTTTGTTATGTGGGTAGTGCATGTCACCAAAAAAAAAAAAAGTTCCAACAACCTGAACTTTACATTTTCGCCTGTATATCCGAAACTAGCAGAGATACGGAAGATATACCCGTATACAAATTTAAAGTAAATTCAATTTGCAGTTTGGCAATTGCATGGTACAACTTGATAGCCATTATTTATGGTGTCCCGGGTATCAATCGCGAGGATGTATGACGAATTTTGGTCGAAAACATGGTTCAAAGCTTTGATGATATTGCTAAATTGATTTTGGTAAAAATTTCCGGTTTTTGACAAAAAAACTTTCAAATTAATATATTGTTGCAAAACGATTATCACCACTGAATTCAGCGTACCCCATTTAAGTAAAGTGGTCTATCTCACGATCTCCTAGTAAACCAACTACAACCGTGTTATTGATAATCTCTGTCGTTCATAAACCGAATCGTCAGTGTGTCTCTTAAATGACCAACAGTAATTAGCTGGCATTCTGACTTGACTCTTTTCTTCGTAGTGCTTTTCTATTAACGATATTTTTTGCTGGAATCATTTACTCTATTCGTTACTGAGTTGACCGAAATTTTCTGAAAAGAATCCCAAACTACAATTGTTTTTTTTTTAACATTCATTTAGCTACTCTACGAAATAGAACATCTCTTGTTTTCCAAAAAGTTTTCGCACGATGGAATGAATCTCAGCTATGTACTTTTTCTACTTGATTAAATCTTGAATGAAATTATGAGACCATTATTTCTTTGAATTTGAAAAGAATTTCTTAGTAGCCAGTCGTTACACTTGTATGACGTATTTTAGAAGACATAAACTAGAATGGCTTATGTTTCGTGGCGTACAAGCTGGCAATGTACTTGACGCAACTCGAAAGTGTTAATGCTGTTTTGTTTATTGAATAGTTTGAACGGATTTAGTACTTCATGCTAATGGAGTTACCAAACTCATGGTACAGTCTCTCAATATATGTATGTGAATCAAACTTGGTTTATTATCAAGCCACTAATACTACGATTGAATTATAAATAATTGAAATTACTAGAATATATGCTTTTATATTTAATAGAAAACTCATAAAGCCTTATGTGTGTAGTTGGTATTAAATGAGCTTCCAAGAAATTTTTCTACTTACGTACATATGTATATGGTATAAAATTTGCAAGAAATGCCGGACAGTGTCCGGTTAATACGCAAATGGCTAATAAAGTTTAATTTTGATTTTGCGATAATTCCAAAAATCATTCCATGCGTTCAGAGAAATGTGTAAGTTTATAATTTGAATTTGTTACATTTTGTTGTTCGTGAATATTCAACATATATAATACAAACATAAACATAGATACAATATAATAGTAATAGACATTTACATATTTACAAACAAAATGAGTAGCAGTGTGAGTGTGAGTTGTCTACAAGGTATGTTATAAAAGTTTCAGAGCATTTTTAAAATGACAACTTCAAACTGTTTTAGTAAAATTACTTCATTTATTTAAGTCAAATAAATTCATTCTAAGTGAAAGCCTAAATCATTTAAAATCAGTGTTGTCTACTTATAGATGTAAAAAAAAAAACTTAGCTATTGTAAACGAATACGTTTTACCGAACAATCAAAAATCACAGACAATCAAACAAGATTAAAATCTTTACGATCGGTTCACTTGTTTCGGAGCTATTCGTATTCAAAGTTCAAATTTCAAAATTTTAACGCTTTATAATAAGTTTTACCCTAGAAATTCTACTCTTTAAAAAATGCCATATTTAAATTAAAGGTTTTTCAAAGCGGAATAAATGGGCTAACTAAATTTTTTCATCTAAAGAACTGAGGAAGTTTGAACTACAGCTTTCCAATTTAAAGACTCGTATCTCAATTTTGAAACAACGACCAATTCAGCTTTCTCGAAATATGTTTACGCCTCTTTTCTTAAAGATAAAAAAATATAAAAAACCAGAAAAAACGTTAACTTCGGTTGAACCGAAGCTCTTATACCATTCACACGAAACTTGAAATAGTATTGTAATACATAAAAGTGGCGGTTTAAATAGGGGCTACCCCAAAAAGTGGGTGGTATACGCTCAATAGTAGATGTGTATGAAGCGATGTAGTATATATGTGTAAGATGCCGCCATATCGAATTTCAAGTTGATATTGACGTTTTCCATACAAATGCATAAAATTGAACTGTGGGTTTGTATGGAAGCTACCCCAAAAAGTGGGCGGACCACGTGTCAATCTGGACACTCTATTAAACTGGAATAAAAAGAAGTATACGTGCAAAATTTCAACTGGATAGCATAAAAATTGGTCCCCAAAAAATGCGCAACAACATACAGACGGACTAGATCGATTTGTCTCGTCGAGCTGATCAAGAATATATACTTTATGGGGTCTACGATGACTCCTTTAATGCGTTACAAACTTTCAGACAAACTGATAATACCATTTCACACTATGTGTGAATGGTATAACAAGTAAGAATGGAGCTGCCGTGTGTTTATGCCTACGTAATACCTTGCCCCCTTGCTAATGTATAGACCTATGCCGAATTTAAAATAAAAATAATTTTTTTTAGACATAAAATAAAAATAAATTAAGGTAAATAATTAAAAAAAAAAAACCAACTTTTTTCAGCAAAGCGGCATTGAAAAGTGTGCATATTTGGTTCAAATGGGCGTGTTAGGTGTTGTAGACGTATCATTCCCAATATTTAGTATAAGACATCTGCGTATGGTCAAGAAGAAGTCTCTAGCTTTTATAGTTCGTGAGATCTATAGTCTCATACATCCAGACGAACATAGCTAAGTCGACTCAGTGGATCCAATGCTGATAAAGATTATTTATACTTTATGGAGTCTACCACTTCTTCTTCTTCTTCTTCTTCTTCTTCTTCTTCTAAAAAACAATATTTAAAGCTGTCATTATTTTCAAAATGTTTTGCGAAACTTTTGTAACTTATCTTGTTAGTTTATGTGAGACGGTGTATGTATGTGTGAGAAGTCTTATATATGTCTGTACAATGAAATTTGCTTTAATTCATAGAAATTACAAGCTATCAAAAATTTCCGAAAAGTTTTTGATTCCGCTGCGGAAGCTGAGATACATTTAATATATGAAATAGTGAAGATAACATTTCCATTTTAGTATGCTGTAAATTCGAGTATGAGCTGCCTCCGCCCTTTTGCACGCTTAAAGCCAAGTCTTGTCGTCTGCCACAAAGATGCCAATGCCGACGACGCCAGCTGAAGTGGATGACAGTGTCAGATTCGTCGTTGTCGTTGTCAAAGCATTCGAATTGCCATTGATGCAGTTGTAGTTAATATTCGTCGGATTTATATCGGATGTTGCTGAAGCAGCTGCGGCGACAATTGTACTTGTCGGACTATCAGTAGTGGCATAGAGAGCAATGCTGTGCAGTTCCTGCTCTCGCTCCCGCTGCTGTCAGGACATTAGATTTGTTGTCTTGTTGTTGTCATTCGAACAGCCGTTGCCGTTGCCGGAGCCGCTGCCGCTGCCACCGCTCGTCAACGATAAAGACGTGGTCCAATTTTGTTGTCGACTTAACGCCAAAGCACCATCCCGTTGTAGTACTGAACCACGCGCACTCAAGCCGCGTAGCTCATGGCTGTGATGCAGTGGATGTTGTTGTTGTTGTAGTTGCAACTGTTGCTGATACGTTGTCGGTTTACCGCGTGCATGTTGCATGCTACTGCTGCTGCTACCACTGCCACCCTCTACAATCGGCGCGGAATGTCGCATGGTTGCCATATCGCTGGATCGACCCAAATGGGTTGTTGCATTACGTAATACACCTGCCGCCAACATACATAAGAAAGTAGCATCAGGCGATTAGTTTGAATCTATATATATATATAGGTATATATATATATATATATATATATATATATATATATATATATATATATATATATATATATATATATATATATATATATATATATATATATATATATGAAGTACATATGTATGTATGTGCATATATGAAGTACATATGTATGTATGTGCATATATATATATATATATATATATATATATATATATATATATATATATATATATATATACACATATATGAAGTACATATGTATGTATGTGCATAAGTCCGTATGTTTTTTTTATGCTGTCTAATCTTCGAGTGCTTTATGGTCTTGTTTACTCACCACAATGCGATATGCGACGGCTCTTTGGTGAACTAGGACACGCATAAAGTATGGATTTCTGTGTATCTGCTTATTAAAAAAAGAAGTTGAATTATGGCTTTCCGTCGGATGTATGTATTTGTTGTCGGACTTACCATTACGCTTGATGCGATTGTGATCGGGCGAACCGGAGCAAGAATACCGCGAGGTCATATTGTCCCGCCGGTTTAGTGATTCGGCGCCAACATGCACAAAAGGACACCAGCGGAAGAACATTTTGAAACCATAGCGAAAGCTGCAACAATGTTTAAGAAATATGTACATAAATGAATATATTAAGTAAATGATATGTTTGCGCTGAATTGAATTTCTCTTTTTACAGTGAAGTGCATTTCGTATTATGTCTAGATCAATGCTCCCGACGTTTAATCCTACATAGTGACATATAAATGTATTACGTTTTCTAGAAACTTACATTGTACGATTGATTTGTAAACATTTTAGAAACACTTAAATCTCTGTAATGTGTATTATACGCAGATGTGATTTTGTAGTAATTCAATTTGATATACGAGTATGTACTACGAGTATACCCAAGTCAGAAATACATCAGTAACAATCGCAAGAACGAATTGTAGAAAATATGCGAATAAACGTAAAATTTCGCATATAACTACAAAGTTTAAATATAAATTCACTTGTTATTAATCTTCAATTGCACATGCTGAAGTGATGGAAGTCACTTCACAAAATTCTTCCGAAATCGTATGTAAGTACTAGACCAAATGAACGAATTCAATTTGGCAAAATCTTTTCGTAAGCGAAAACCGGAGCAGATCTGTATAAAACTAGATACACCATATACTTTTACACACATATTGTGAATAGCAGATATATTAATTTTGACATGAAGTTTGTAACAACCAGATGGACGCTTCAGAAATCATATGAATTATATACAATACATAAATTATTGAACAGCTTGACAAGACGAGTCAATGTAGACTTGTCTGTCTGTCTGTCTGTCTGTTTTGTTTGTTTGCGTAGTCTAAAAATCGGTATGAATACGATCTATAACAAAAAAATAGTTCACTTTTGCCTTTTTGTTCCAACATCTTTTTTATTGCAGTCAATATTGCTTTGAAATTTTGCATGGTGACCTCTAATGGATGAACGCCTCACATATATGTCAATGGGTGTGATGCTACCCTTTTTAGAGTAGATTCAATACAAACCAACCACCCACTTTTGGCATTTTTATACCCTGTACACATAGGATAGAAGGGTGTATTAGGTTTGTGCAAATTTATGTACCAAGCAGAAGCAGGTGTGGTAGACCCAATAAAGTTTATAAATTCTTGATCTACATCGATCCGCCCGACCGCCTGTTTCAACGAATAGATCTTGTAGACAATAAGTAGTAGAGACTTCAAGTTTGAGTAATTTGAAATGAACATACTTACTTCACTATAAGGGATAGCTCCATGAAAAACTGGCCCACTCATGGCTTTTATTATGAACTTATCTTATATCAATCCAAATAAAATATCTCTCTATAGAACGTAGACTTTATGTAAATCTATGGTTCAAAAAAAGAATGGTTCGAGAGAGGGAATCTCGAAGTCGAACACCCTCGATTACAGCGTTTTTTCTTCTTTATAACAAAACTATTTGATTACAGGCAAAATCTATTTGGAATGTAATATGATTGCATCTTATGGGCAGACATTTCACATATATATATATGGAAGTCGCCATAGAAACCCACCCCCTCTTGTAATTTTTCATGGAAAACTTTTTCATTACAGGTAAAACAAACTTAAAATTTCACAGGATGGCTTCTTATGGATGGAAGTTTCACATTTATTTATTTATTTATTATTTAGACTTTCTAATGCTACAATAAATTTCTTATGAGTTAACGCACTAGTCATCAATATCAAGGATATCTGAGTTACCCGTCATATCGACCCAAAGAATTTTTACCTAAAAAAAATATTTCAAGATTCAAATAATATAACACTGGGAATTGAACACGGGTCTCTTAGTTCATAGCCAAGCATCTTAACCACTAGAACTGACATCTAACCAATATAGATGTCACAAGTTCGTTATTGTGTATTGTGCATATTACTAAACAAATTTCAACAAATATATTAAATTCACCATGCACAATGCATATGGTGAGTATTATTGCGTATGGTGAATTTAATATAATTGTTGAAATTTGGTTAGTAATATGCACAATACTGACCAAATTATACCGCTGTACCTTTGAATATAGGGTATAATTAAATGCAATAATAAAATCGTCTCAAACAAAAGTTCGTCCAACACGTTTTTTCTTTGAATCGGACAACAAAACAACCACAACATCAACAATTCGTATCGTGAAGAGGAACATGCTCGGATTACTGATCTCTACACCACACCTCAACCTTGTTATCTACTGTACGCATGACTAAAACACATATGATTGGCAGCAATGTTAATTTTTTACTGCACGTTAAAAACTTACTTCCGTAATCAAAAGGCACATTCCGTTTAAAGAAGTTTTTCAACAATTGTGACGTGATAACGTCTTATAAATCGATGAACGCCGGCACATACGAAAGATGCCCATTTGTCACGTTCCGCCTGAACAAGCGATAGAGAGGCACGATCGTTAAAAGCATACGGCTTGTGAAGCATTGGCTTGTGAAAGCTATAGTTATGTGTGTGTGTGTGTGTGTGTGTGTGTGTGTGTGTGTGTGTGTGTGTGTGTGTGTGTTTGCGTGTTAGTGTTAACTAGTCCGTAAACCGACTTCACAGACAACCATTTTTTTTTTTAAATTTTCAAGTCTAGATAGGTCTACAATAGCAAGGATGCAGGGTACTTCGTAGTCGTGAACACACGACTGCTCCATTCTTATTTCTTTTTTCTTTATAGCTCCAAAGTAGCTCCGTTAAAGTTTTTTCTTGTTTAAACTGTACCCTAAACGGATGACGCTATAATAATATTTTACGCTATGATACTTACACCATCAAGACGACGAACCTAATGTTACCTCCTAATCAAAATCCATTGTCGTAGTTAAAATAATGTATCAATTTGTGAAAACAAAGCGACCCTTCTCATTTCAAAGCTGAGCAGCCACTAATTCGAAATTTTGTTTTTCACAAGCAGAGAGCAAACTTCGGCAAACAGTTCGCCCACATCTGCTATAAACTTTTAATATAGTATATATATGCTAGATTGATTGTAAATAAAATGAATATTATAAAAATGGTATTCATTCTTAGTGGAACATAGTACATCAATTACAGCAGAAAATGGAAATAAATCAATACAGCTATAATATAAAAAATATATTTAAAAACTGAAAACCATTAGCTAAAAGTGTGATTTTTATTGGAATATTTATTGTACAATATTTCGATTTGTTGTTGCAGTTGTTAAGGTAGTTGTTTGTTGATTGTTGTTGTTGTTGTTGTTGTTGTTGTTGTTGTAAGTGACATCGTTGACACTTGGCAGCAAATTGTGGCAATTTTCAATAAAGCATCTATTTGAATTCACTTGCGGCTGCCTGCGGCGTTTTGCATGTGTAAGTGCTTAAACACACACACACACACAGGACAGCCTACGGCAAACCCTAACCAGCACTTGTATAGTGTAGTTTGTGACATGTGGGTTACTACTAACATTGAATGCCATTGCTACAGTTGTGGCTTTTATGCATTGCTGCTACACGACCTCCTCTTAAACTGCCTTTGAATCCTTGGTTGCCTTAACATTCCCGCCGCTGGCTCACTCGCTCGGTTAATTCACATGCTCGGCTTGAACTCTGCCGACTGAGCGAAATTAATTGCAATCAGTTACGTTTTTCCGCTTTACACGGATGTGGTAAGCACGCGAACACATCAGACCACTATTTTTCTATATACATATATTTTAATATAGATTGTACATAGTTTCAATATATCTACATACATGCATAGATTGCATGGTGGAACATACGAGCGTAGCCTAGTATATTGTGCGCCTTGCCAACCCTAAGTTTTGTTAGGTGAAAGCTGACAGTTTCATTGGAAAGTTTAGCATAAATGTATGCAGAACGATTTGATGTACGAGCACTAATTGTGTTGCTTACAGTGATTTGAAAAATAAACCTCAGCCAAAAAATGGAATTAACTCGCGAAAATTTTCGTACAGTAATTTGCTACGACTTTTGATGAAGGCTATCAAGATAAGAGTGCATAAACTTACTTCCACTTTTAGAAATGAAGCCTCTTCCTAATTTGCCACTGTCAAGCTCTGCTATAAATCGGGCGTCCTTCGCTCAAGTACAAGTTCCGTGAAGGTCGTCCAAAAACGGTGGTTTCCAGAAAAAAATATTGTGCGTGAATTGATATGGTGTTTAGTGGGACCAGCATACATTCAATATTACATGAAGAATTAGTTGTTAAGAAGATTTTGACCGCATAATTTGATAAACGTCCAAAAGAAGACTCATATCGATTGATGCAAATAAATATTGAAGAAATACTCCTGCGCTGTTTCAAATCACGTTTAAAACGTCGTAACAGGTGACAAATCATGAAAATATGGTTCTGAGCCCGAAAAAAAACAGCAATCGATTGTATGGGTGTTCCAAAATGAACCATATTCAGAGCACTTCGAAACAAATGGTCGACAATTTGTTCGGGAAAAACTGGTTAATAACCATTTGTTTGCCCGAAATTTGTGGAGTTTGGAGAAAAACTTAACGCCGAAGACGTTAGTCATCCTACAGCACGACAATGTGAGCTCTCACAAATCGGCTCACACGAGAAACGTTTTGAGCACTCAAAACATCGATTTGATGGATCATGCGTTTTATTCTGCGCTGACTTTGCATCCAATGACTTCTTTTTATTCTCGCACATCAAAATTGAATTGCGAGGCCAACGTTTTACGATGCCTGAAGCAACTGTGGAAGCCTTTAGTCAGCTCGTTTCTGAGTATCAAACGTGCTCCGAAAATTGATACAAACGCATGGAAGTGTATTCAAGGAGTGCATCAAGGAGAATATTACGAAAAACACTGAAGCCATATTTAATGATAAATTACTTTTTCTTTCAATACTAGACGTACAATATAAAAGGCACACTGTGCACATTCATGTTTGTTGGCTGTATTTATTCACTCCTTAATGACAATGTCTTGACGCGTTCCAAACGCGCACACATAGATTACTGATTACGATAAGTACAAATGTACTACTAGGCTACAAATACCATTCGTCGCAATTATGCTGTCGGATGCGCAACGGAATGAAATTGAGGCGTGTTTGAGCGTGGGTGTAGATGCAGCATGTATGTATGCACGTGCGGCGTTGGCTTTCCGGTTTCCGGCTGCTGAGAGCAAGTGACTGACTGAATGCCAACTACTACAATATATAACTACAACTATATATATATATTGCATATTACTATTTGTCTGTCTGTCTGTCTGTCTGTCTGTCTGTCCCTTCGTTTGCCTGCCCTTGATGTGTACAAGAATGTACGAGTATACGAGTATATGTGAATTGCAAATAAGCTGTCTGATTAATTCAACCGCAAATTATATAATTTGTCCTTTGCAGTTAATTTATCAGCAAGCTGTCAGAAATTGACTTGTCTCCCGCTCCTTGTATTATGTCACCTAATCGTTGAACAGCGGTTTGTGCGCCTCTTAAACGTTTGTTGGTTTATTTCTTCTATTAACTACTTACCGCGAATTCATCCAGCAGTATATAATCGGATTGTACATAGAGTTGCTCATCGCTAACCAATATATAGCCAAGTAGGCATCCTGTATGAAGGGCATCTTGGTTATGCCAGGAAAGCACGATGTCAGTATAAAGTAGGTGTGGAATGGCAGCCAACAAACGGCGAATATCAGCACCACGACAATCATCATTTTGACCACCTTAGCAAAAATATTATAAATTCAGAAAAATAAGAGTAAAATATGCGCTGAAATTGAAAATTCTCCATGATTCATGAAGGCAAATGTAAATAAAATAAAAGTAAGCACAATTATGTAATTCGGCTAAGCCGAAGCTTTTAATTCCCTTTAAAATCTATTGTAATTCAGTGAAAGGGAAGTGTGATGTGTTCTAAGAAGGGTGATAAATTCAGTGTGATGCAATTTTTAAGTTACTGGCTTAAGCAGTATTTATTTCTTACACAATAAAAAAAAATTGGCTCTAGACCAACTTTAATGCTGCAAAGACAAGTTCAGACAATGCCAGGCATCTGCCAAGAATGTGAGTTATTAACAATTTTATTTGAGTTTGTTGCAACTTTGAGTTGTAATTTGTGTGCTATTTTGCATTGAAAATAGAGTAAAATATCCACTAATTTCAACTAATGTGACAGCAAGCTCAACAAACTTCTTCTAAACTTGCCACGTACCTGGCATCGTATGAACATGCCTTAAATATTTGCAATATAATATCATAAATGTGTCAGATACATTTGAACAGTGCTAAACTTTAATGATAAACTGTTATTCATGCACGGGCATTTAACGGACTTATAAGTATGTATGGGACAACGTTGCATAAATACCCCATTCGATTCGAAGTCAGTTCAATTTCGAAGTTTTAACGAAATTTGATATTTATATATTCTGACTTACAAAATCAAAGAATTCTCAATGAAAATGGTTTTTATTGCTATTCGAAATATTATACGTTATAGTCGACTGATGAAAGTTTTAAGTTGAATCTGACATATTTATGCTTTGATAACAAAACAGGTTGTTATTGTTATCTCTTCACGTTGAATAGGGAATAGGCTTGCAGGTTGCCACTGCTTGCAGTTTGACACTTCTGCTGTGTTTCGACATTGCAGCAGTTTTAAAACCTTGAACACCGATTGACATCGATGTCAAAAGATAAGATGTCACTTTCAATATAATTCTGGAGCGCACATTATATAGTGAATTGGCAATTTTTTCATATATATTTGAAACGGCGTCAACGGCGTGGCCAGCTTTGCTGGTTTGCAGGTTGCCACCACTCTCTGTCATTTTTTTTCTCTCTCTCTCCCTCTCTCTCCCTCTATCTCCCTCTCTCTCCCTCTCTCTCCCTCTCTCTCCCTCTCTCTCCCTCTCTCTCCCTCTCCCTCCCTCTCTCTACCTCTCTCTTTTGCTTGTTTAAACCCATATGTCAGTTTTCAGGATTGTGTGACGTTTGTGTTTGCCTTTGACAGAATTGACATGCTGATGGCAAAAGTGTCTTCTGTTTCACTTTCCCGTTGACATAATTGTGTTTCCGATGATTAATGCCAATTTGCACTCTATTATGTTCACAGCCACTAAATACAAATAAAATTCAATAAATTTTCTAAATTTAAATAAATTTTTTACTTGAGTTTTTCTTCGTTTTCAACAATTTTTGAATGAACATTAGTCACTAGTTGGTACTAGCGGCTTATAACACACACATTCAATACGCGACATTTGTGATTAAATTGACCCAGACCCATTGGTTCATTGAAATCTCTGTGGATTTCAAAATGCAATTTGGAAAACTGATTCCAATATTCATTTATTGTATTTTTAAGGTATGTCCGATTTGCTGTTGTAATTATGCTGATTGTGCGTGACAATGCCTCCAAATATGCGTTTTGTTGCTTTATTAAAGGCCGTATTTTTTCTTTTTCTCCGATGGTCGCCATAGGTTGCAATTGGTGTCGTGTAATATTTTTATTGAACTCCTCGTTTAATTCGCTTACGAGTGTTCCAATTTTTGAGAAATAATTTGTCTCAAAATAGTCGTGGGTGATGTATTCTCCACCTGAAGCTTCTTTGATACCTGTAGAAATTTTTCCCAAAAACTGGTTAACTTTGATTTCTGTTCTTCAAAGTAACTAGCACTCTGTTTCCTATCGGAAGGAAACTTTTTATAGTTCCTAAATATAATTTGGATTTCTTCACCTAAACCTGCTTGATATGCAAGCAGACATTCCAATTTTTCATTGGCAATCATGCTGATTAATTCTGCTTTTAACTTGATGTTGTCTGACCCGATGGAGCTCATTTATTTTCTTTTCAGGGGATGTGGGTCTACACACAACCAATTATGGTCGAAAGCAAACGGAATAAGGCAAAGCAGTTATAAATAGTAATGTTTTGTGCTTACCAGACTTAAGTCTTTGCTGGCTTGAAATTCACGGACTGGTCGCCTTGTTGACCAGATGTCTCGATGAATCTTTTATTGCTGTTGTACTGAAGCTCATGGACTGGTCGCCTAGTTGACCAGGTGTCTCTAAGGTTCAGTACAAACAAATCCTCGTTACGGAATCCTTTTGCTTGAAAGGATTCGTTCCAACAAAGGATTATGTCGGGGTCACCAAAACGGTCGCGTATTGAATGTGTGTGTTAGTACAAACTATTGACTAATGTTCTATCGCTCCCGGCACTTGGAACAAGGTGGACGTCGGAGATGAATACTTAAAAATATTTCAGTAGAACTGTTGTAGTGAGTACTTCAAGAGTTGCTGTCGTACTGATTTATTCAAAATTGGGACGAGGTTTATACACAATTTTCTTAAAATGATTTAAAATTACAGATAAATTCGTAAATTCTGGCATTTTAATTCCATACGTTGATTTTATGTCGAGTTATGTACAAAAAAACACGAAAATTGAGTATGGTTATCGCATCATGGACAGATAGACAAGCAAATATATACAGAGGAACAACACTATACGCCGTGCCCCGTTTTTCAAATCCGGAAAAAAATTGTTCGTATTCGGTTTCTTTAAAATGGTTTCGTTTCACTTTCAAAATTCACTTGGAATTGGCACAATGTCAAGGTTTGGTAAATTCTTCTGAAAGTGAAATATGAACCATTTTAACGAAACCGAATACGAACAATTTAGTCCGATTCAAAAACCGGAGCCAGGGATATACTATAATTGAAACCGGCAACTTGATCTAGTTTACATTTCTTGCTGCGTAACAAACTACTCGACACAAATAAAACAACCTTTTCCGTATATATGAGTGCAGTGTATAAAGAGAATGAAAAATAAAAAAATAAAAACACGTCAAGATGCAAATAAAAAGCGTGCTTAGCCGTTTACGAAATTTTATACGCTTTGTTGCGTCGGGTATTTAGCATCCTGACACCTCACCGTCATAAACTACTCACCCGCCGTTTGCTGCGCACATTTTCCACCTGGCGTGGCGTATATTCCCCAATTGCTTTGGAACCCCAGAGCTCAATGCCGACGCGCGAATAAGTCACAGTCATCGAGATGATTGGCAGAAAATAGGTGAGTATCATGACCAGAATATTGTACCTGTTTAAACGAAAACGTTCAAAAATAAAAATATAAAAAAAAAGTAAGCATAAGCATAAGAAGTTTAAACGGAAACGGAAATGAAGCAAAAGGATAACGTTTATAAGACTGTTATTTTAATATGTATTGTGTTGCTCCTACTGCTGGTGGTGGTGTTGGTGGTGCTACTGCTGGCTCATTTGGCATGCATTGAAATCCAAGACTTAAACAACATAGTCAGCAAGAACGTTGTCGTCAGTCAGGCGCTCTGCCTGTCTGTCTGTCTGCCAGTCCGTCTGTCCGTCTGTCCGTCCATCTGTATGAGTGTTGTCAGTCAGTTTGTATAGAAAGCTAGTAAGTCAGACTGTGTATGGTAGAGATGCTCTCTTTATGATAAATGTAAAGCAGTTTTAAATTATATAGTAGAAGCATCGCGTTACCATTAGGGTTGCGTGTCAAAGTCGATTTCTACATTCATTGTTTGCTCATATTTGCTTACAAATTGCCGCACAAAATGCCAGTAAACACTCTCGCACACACACAAAACACACAAACATAGTCCTGGTACATACACACGCGCATTTTTTTTATTGCTTTTACGTGGGACTTGTCTCTTTTGGCATCAAATCACCGCCTGCAGCGTTAGCACCAACATTTATGACGTGGCGATGTCGTCCAAGTAAAATGTCCGTTTACGACAATGACAGCGTCATGAATCCGCGTTTATAGCGCCCGAAGCGTAGACAGAGCCCGCATCAGGTACCCCCACATTCAATGTTTTTTTTTTTTTTGCCGCTTAACATCACTGATTGTTGCAAACTTGTATAATCAAATATTTATTATGCATTCATGACACATTAAATCAAACCAATTGGATTTCAGTAACCACAGCATCAGCAGCAATAGGAACATCATAACCCGCAGCAATAAATGTTCGTTCCTTGTTGAATTCATCTTTGTATTTATACTTACATAAATTCTTGCGTCGAATCATTCGTTTGTCCGTCCGGCCATAATGAGAAACAATATGTACGCCGGCTGCCATCTTTGGAGAACACCTCCTCGGTGGTGAAAAACAATAGCATTGGACTGGAAACTAGCGTCGAGATGAACCAGATGCCAGCGGCAAAAGCCAGATTGCTTCGTTTGCTCATGCGCGGCTGCAGAGGCTTCATAATCGCAACGTACCTGAGGTTCAATGACAGCAAAAGAACCAGAAACAGAACAGAAATTAAATGAATTTAGTTGAGTTGAGTTGAGTTGAGTTGAGTAGAAATCGTATAAAGGCATTCGTTTATATTTATTAAATGGCGCAATTATGAATTGTTAAATTGAGTGAATTGGCTCGCACTTTTTGGCTTTTCTTCGACGTCCATAAAGCATCAAAGAAACGAAATTAAATTAAATCAAATTAAATTAGGGTAATTGTACTAAATTAGGCATGCCCAAAAAAGGGGCGTTATATTCGTTGAAGTTACACGGAGTACTTATGTATATGTACAATAGTGATTTTTGACAAGCTCTTATTTAATCCTACGACCTTATATGTATGAATAATCTTCCAATTTACGCATCTTACACACTCAGACTCACGCTCATTCTTCGTGCTATGTTTAAACGCTTTGATCGTTGCTAATTTATTAAACTACTTACCTATCAATTGAGATTGCCATCAATGTAAACACTGATGCGCATATTGAAAGCATCGCTATAAACTGTGAGAGTTTACAATAAAAATCGCCAAAATTCCAATCGTTGTCCAGCATGTAAATATAATTAAAGGTGACATTGAGACTGGAAACCATGGCATCGGCAATGGAAAGGTTCACTGTCGTTGGTTGAGTGAGAGAGAGAGAGAGAGAGAGAGAGAGAGAGAGAGAGAGAGAGAGAAGATTCTATATTATACGAGCACTTTTAGAAGAAAAAATAAACTTTATTATCAGCAAACCAAAGCAAAGTAAGTACATGTAGATACCACCGCAGTAGATGAAAAGCGAAAGTTGCCTAATTATGGCAACGGAAAGTACTTAAGAGCAACGCAAATACTACAAATAAAATGTTTTCATATTTATTTATTTGTGTACATAAATAATTTCCATGCCGTCATCTTTCGTGCAAAGAAATGCAGAAGTGCTACTGAAATCCACCGTAACGTAATTCGAGGAGGAGGCAAACAACCTTTTCAGTTTCGTATTTTTTGCTTTGAAATTCATTCTTAATTAAAATATAAAAACATCTTGTAGCTATACGAGTGCTTCCTTTGGTTTGTGTGTGTTTGGCTTTGTGCTAACTTTATTGTATCTAACTTTGGTTGGTTGGTATTGTATAAGTTGAAGTTACAGGTCGAATAGGCGGACAACCGCCCACTTGTATTACGTACTCTGTCTGCCTTTCGTTTGTTATTATTATTATTGTTATTATGATTATGATTATATTCGGCAACAATTTACATGCCAATGGAGTGAAAGAACACGCAGCAGCTCCCCTCTGGATACACAATACACATACTTACTTGTATAATACTATAGGCTCCTTTGAACGCTCGGTCGGTCGGTCACTCAGTCAGTTAGTCAAAATAATGCTCGAAATGCCTTTGTTTGTTTTTCATTATCTTTCATACAGAGATAAGCAAAAAAAAAAAAAAATATATATATATATATATAAAACAAACGTACAGACAGACGGACAGACGGACGGACGGATAGGACTTATGCACAGTAGGTCGAACACTTCACACCCACAAATCATAAATAAAATAAAACAAATTTATTTACTATGTCAGATACTTCGACTGAATGTCTGACTGACTCAATGCCTCGTCGTCTGTTATAAATAATTTTATTTATATCTTTTTTTTTTTGTAGTATGGCAGCTGGCAACAAATCTTATTGTTCACTGACGCTTATTCTGATTGTCGAATTTTCGAATTTGCCATCGAATATGCCGCACCATCTTCAATCGAATAGAACAATAGCTAAATTTCGCCCATCCGACCGTCCGTCCGTCAGTCAGTCATACGGTAAGAGTGAGTCTAGAGTCACGCTGAATCACAATGCTAATGAGCTTGGCTCAAAATGCGCGTGGACATTTTGATATAATACCGAGCTCACTTATACAGACAGTAGGCGTAATGTTTGGCGACTTGTTAGCAGATACAATACACAGATACTGCTACTAGTAGCTAAAAGAACTACACCTGACAAAAAAATGAAATAAAATAAAATAAAAACAACGAATATCTGTCTTTAGAATTGCTATAAAACTTTTCGCATGAAAAGTGCCGCGGGGCAACAACAGTCAAGAAAACTTCAGCCTGGCTAGCTCCCTGACTGCCTGCCTGGCTGCCTGCCTGCCTGGCTGCCTGCCTATTCATTCACGGTTTGTCTATCTGTCTGTCTGCCTGTCTATCAGTCATCTATTCATTCATTCAATGAGTCAGTTAAGTTTGCTTACGCTTTTGTTCTAGAAACTAGACTTTTGCATAAAAGAGCGACACACCAAAGTACAGCAGAAGGACATGCAACGTAGTGTTGTACTTAAAGTAAAAGTATAATGGCTGCCGGGATGTCGAAGACAGTGTTGCAAGATATTAAAGGAAGTACGTGTACGAATTGCCAAGCATGTCCTGAATGAAACAACATGCTTATACGAGTATGGTTTTTATTTGCAAGACTGGAAAAGCATCGATTTTAGTTATTTTATTCAATATTTTTGTTAAGTAACGAATTTTAGTCGATTTATCGTATAATAAATATAATAAAATTAAATTTTGTAAATAAAGCAAATTCTTTACGCATTTCCATAAATCTCAAAGTCTAAAATAACAAAAGAAACATTAACAACTTTTAAAATGAAGTTTTAATGTTCTTAAATTCAACCACGTTGCTAATTAGAAATATTTTATAGAACATTTCTGACTCAGCAATGTTTAGCCAAAACCATTAGAGTTAGAGTTGTGCAATTTGAATAGTCATTATACCCTGTATCCATAGGGTAAAATAGTTTATTGAGTTTTGTGTATTTGTATGTAACAGACAGAAGAGGAGGCTTAGGAGAGCCTATAAAGTATTTATCGTTTATTCTTGATCAGCATCGGAAGACGTGTCGCTTCGTCTGTTTGAATAAACAGCTATTAGCGACTATAAGAGATAGAGACTTCAAGTTTAGATATATAGTACCTCTTTTCAGATAGGTTAAGGCTAAGGCTAAGGATTAGACCCATACAAACTTGCCTTCCGGTTTTATATCATCTTATGCATTTTTTTTATTATTTTAATTCTTAATTAAGACAGAAGTGCCAAATTTGGCGTATCTTCCATCAGTTATGACAAAATATTATTTAAACCAACTCCCCATTTTTGAGTTTTGGTATGAAGATTTATTGTTTTTATTTTTAATTATAAACGCGATAGTTTGTATGGATGTGTGGATGTTTGTTACTCTTTCACGCAGAAACTACTAAATGGATTTTAATGAAATCTTACAATAATATAGCTCATATATCAGAATAATACATAGGCTATAATTCATGAAGATTAAATTAACGCATTTAATTAATTAATTTCAAACAAACACAGCGCAAACATTCTACTTACTTTCGTAGACGATAAATAGCAGATAGCTACAAAATCGTGTGGGACGATATTAGAGAGGCAGATAATGAAACAAAACCGTTGGCTTTTTGAAAGTTTAAATTTAAATTAATCAAATTTTTGTTAATAGAATTTGGGTTTTAATGTAATTCAAAAATAAGCATTTTTAAAAAAGTATATATATGCTTATCTGAATTATTATATAATTTTGTATATAAAAAATGAAAATTTAGATATATATATATATATATATATATATATATATATATATATATATATATATATATATATATATATATATATATATATATATATTATATATATATATATATATATATATATATATATATATATATATATATATATATATATATATATATATATATATATATATATATATATATATATATATATATATATATATATATATATATATATATATATATATATATATATATATATATATATATATATATATATATATATATATATATATATATATATATATATATATATATATATATATATATATATATATATATATATATATATATATATATATATATATATGCAAATGAGAATAGGTCGTTAAGTATTTTTCACCCTCCTACCCCATCCCCTATTTTTTAATCGCGATTTTAGTATTTTTGTATGAACAATTTTATTACCCGAGGGATCATGAAGAAGGGCGAAATGGAGAAGTGGGGCAGGGTACGTGCAGGGCAGCAATGTGCCAGGTACTAACTAGTTGTTCATAAATTCAAATTAATTATTCCGTTTATGTCCAGATCGATCCAGTAAAGAATATAATCTATGATTCATATAAAGAGCCCTAAATAAAGTACGGGGTATCTCGAAGTCGAGCATACTAAACTTCTTGTTTCCTTTTGTTAGAGTAGAAATTTTAAACTCGGTTTGCGTACTCTTTAACTTAACTTTTTTAGTGTACATTAACAAAAATCATTTAGCCTGCTGATGTGAAACATTATGGTAAGAGACTGTGTCCACGTGTATTTACCTCTATCTAATGGTATAATAAGTTAGGGCGTATGTATAAAACAGGCAAAAGGATACGTGACAGAGCAAAAGTCTATTTGCTTATCCATGTTCGTCTGTCCAATAGTATGAAAGAACAGATTAGAAAGACTATAAATGCATGAAGCATCAAATTTGATAAATAGGCTCTCCTTATCTGCAATTAGCTGAGCATCTATGTTTAGTTTTTCTTTTTTTTTTTCATTTCATTTTTATGCATATTTTTAAGGTATGGCTTTGAAATTTGGAAGAACGTAATCTTTTTATCAGCCACCACCGAACGACTATCGCAAACGGTCAGAAAACCATTCATATATCTCTTAGTTTGTGGCAGTAAAACTATCGTTCTCGATAATTCGCAAATAATATATTTAACGAATCTTTCTTGATACCAAAAAACGAAAGAACTACTGATGTTTCCGTTATATTTTTGGTGCTTAGTCGGTGTACGGGACGCCGTTTTTCTTATCAATTCTTTTTCGCTTAACTTTGGATGATTGCACGTAAACGTCATCACTTCTTCCGAACAATTAGCGAGAGACTTTCGAATGATATTCTTACGAGAATTGTTTAAAAAAAGGATAGTTCGTTTGACTGTCGATTTTTTATAAAATGTCTCTATGTCCGAACATAGAGAAAAGCTTGTGAGAAAGAAATTAGAATGAGAAAATTTATTATAGACATTTTGTCATCTAATTTAGCCAAACAAAGTAGGATAGATAGATAGATAGATAGATATGATTTCACCCGTTTTGTTTACTTTTTTAATTCCTGTCACTTTTATTCCGGACCGATAGGCTTTTCATTTCGATATAATTACACTCATTCTAAAGGTAAATTTGTGAATTTATCAGAATGTGAAATGTTTAACTTAAGCATCGTATTAGTCTATTAGTTTGTAAGTCACTTTTTTATGTTCTAATTTTGAAATTCAATTTCAAACAACTTATGCAGATTGGATTGAGCTGAACATGAACATGCACGCGTACATCCGATTTCAATACAAGCAACATTTCAATATGGCATTTGATAGTTAAATCTAAACGATGTAGCTAATGTAATAGCCAAAACTTTACAAATTTATAAATTTATTTTATTCTCTGCTCATTAAACTTCCCCTTGGATTTTCAAGTCATGCCAATTTCAACACTAGACTGTCGTGTGCGTTTAGCTATTTAATCAAAGAATGTCAGACAAAAACTTGCAAAAGTACTTTCCACTGAGTTTTAGGCGAGGCTACTACGTATCTACGTATCTACATATCTACATATCTACATATCTACATATACCCGTATCAACTTTTGCCCCAATTTTATTGAGTCTGGGCAAGTCTAGCTTGTTATCCGCTGCCCTTTTGTCCCGTTAACTTACCTATAAAATAGTTGGTGACAGTTCGCATTCGCTTCGTTGTCATTACGATCCATACGACAATTAAATTTCCGCCAGTTGCTACAATAACCATACCGCCAAACAGGATAGTCCACAATATTTGGCGCCACCAGGGCAGTATGAAGGTGTAATCGTCGGCGCTGAAAAGCAAAAACAAGCAAAGTGAGACAAGGGCAAACATCAGCCAACCAAAAACAGAACAAACAGAGAAAAAACAACGAAGCAAGATTAGATTCATTACGGTGGAACCGAAACTTTTGTACACTTCAATGCAACACTTTAAACTTATAATATAATTATTATGATTCTCTATAAATATATATATATAAACATAGTAAGACCCGATCAAATAAAAATAATGCAAAAACAGTGTATGCAATGAAATTAAATATGATATTGATTATAAGAAAAATTATTACTATATTAATATTCTAAAGTGGGTGTTGATATACATCCATATGTGAAGTTTCCGACTTTAATAAGCCTCAATACCAAAATTTTCAATTGGTGTATTAGTTTTATAGTAATAGATATTATTTTTGAATGGAGACATATAAACCAGAGACCTAAAAACTATTGTTGGTTCTACTAAGTTAGATGATCTGCCCTAAACCTATGTGCTGAATAAATCTTAATATTTTCCTAAAACTAATCTTTTTAATGGCTCTTCAATAATGAAGTGGTTGCCTATCATTGGTAGTCTATTCCTAGTTACAGCTTCACATTTTGCGAGCTTCACATTCATAGTCACAGACTCCATATTCTGAGAATTTTTACAGTTTTTTAATGGACATTGGTCTGTTAGTGCACCAGTTATTGTAGTATTCTTAGTTGATTCCTACCTGGAGCATGAGCTTTGACTTACTCTATTTGTAACGCCCTAGAAGTATATTTGGTTACATTATTCCATGGTTCATGGTGTCCTGGTAGATTATTTCCGATATATTGTGCCTCCCAAAGCCACAGAATTAGTCTGGTCCTATCATTGGCGCTGCCCTTTTCTAGCAAATTTATTACTCATTTTCTCGAATATGGTTGTGTCCCGAGCATACAGCATATAGCATACAGTCCCTGTTGTTTTTGACGATTTCTTCAAGTAAGCCCATTGCTTCATGCACTAGCTCTTACTTGACGAAATTGGAGTTGAGTACTAAAGCCTTACAAGAGGCAGTGAGGCTTCCCACTATTATGGGCTGGCCAGACAAATTGACCCTTATCAAGCTACCATAATGTATAGCAAGGTGATATTGGTTATAAAACAAAAGTTTTACATACAAAAGTCTAAAGGTGGGCGGTGTTTTTATATGGAAGGAACCCATAAAAGTAGGCGTGGCATACCAAATTGGTAGTTTAAATACGTGTCGCTCCTAAAGAGCCTCCATAACATTTGTTAGAAAAACATCGTTAAAATTAGAGAAGTAAAAATAGATGTCACACACGGATGAACAGACGGACGGAAAACGGTAAATCGACTTTTGACAAGCTTTTCAAGAATATATTCAACTTAAGAAGAACCGAACCGAACCGATTCGGTTTAAGTCCACCAGTCCGGGTCAATTTCGGTCCAGAGGTACACTAAAAGATACCTACTTTGAAAGATATCTGACAATAATGTACATTTTATTTAGCGACCTATATTATGTATACATATAAGATTTGTAGATGTCTCAGTCATTTTTATATTGAGAACTATTTTTGACTTATTTTTTGCAATGTGAAGTGAGAAAAACAACAACTTTTTTTTGGTTATACAGAAAAAAGTTCAAGTCGGAGATACACGTGATTGCAGCTCACACAGCTACAAGTTCTCATCAATCTGCTAGCCGCATATTACAAATTCTTATAACATGCTTCTCAGAAGAAGCGTGGTATGACTTTTTTAATCCAATAAAAAAAATACATTCACCTTTCCAAGCTTGGTATATCTGTTGCTGTTACATTATCCCCTTGTAAACTACGCTTGTGGCTATCAGAGTTGAGTTCAAAACACGTTCATGTTTCTATATAACAAAAAGTTATGCTCGCTTCACATTAGGTAACTGACAACTACATCAGAGTGTTACAAACTTAGTGCCAAAATTATTACATTATACACACTATATTTAAAGAGTATACCTAAAACAACAACAACAACAAAAATTCCCAAACTAAACAAAATGAAAGTAAACGTATCCGAAAATCAAACCAAAGCAAGACGTACGAAGCCAAAATACACATCATTGAGTACCAAAAACCAGAGGGTGGCGATGCAAAGTGGTTGACTAACAAAAGAAGAAATTGTAGGTGATATAGGAGCAGTATGAAAGGCGAGGCATGAAGCCGTGCCGAGCCGTTGACAAAAGAAAATTAGTGACATCGAGATTATTTTATGTGAACTGTGTGCTGAGCCGACTGACTGACTGTATGCCGCCTGCACGGCAGGAGTGAGTAGCCGTGTAGGAATTACGGATGAGTGTTTGCCGGCTGTTGACGCTAAAAGAGTGTATGTTTACACATGAGCTAAGAGCCGAGCGATGAAATGAGATGAGCTGCGCTACGGTTGCGGCCAAGTGGCTGTCGTACAGTGAATGTATTAGTAAAAGCGGATGCGTATGTATGATGGAAACTGTGGTAGAGGTGGAAACAGTATCTAACACCGACGCCACCGCTGCCGCTGCCAACAAGGACGAGATACAGAGTACAGCAAAAGGACGAGCATGAGAAGAATAGCGACATGAGTACAACATTAAGCGTGTGTAATTGTGCGTGCTGAAACAAATCCGAGTTTGCTCTGTATTCCGTTGCCTTGTCTGTCCGTCCGTCTGTCCGTCTGTCCGTCCGTCTGTCTGTTTGTCTGTTTGTTTGTCTGTCTGTCTATCTGTATGTACGCCAGGAATGAGGTACTACTTGTTGGTTAAGAGAAGGTTAGTCAGTGTTGTCGGCGGCGTGTTTAAATAGGCACATGCTAAAGGCTCTCTAAGCTTTATTGCGTACATTAAGCTGTTGTTAAAAGGAAAAAGATGTGCTTAAATTGAAAATGAGTATTGGTCACAAACAAACGCACACACATATACAAAATGTGACTCCAGAGCACCCATTCTACGTCCAATGCTTCAGCGCGTCAAGGGCGCTATTTACATTGTTCCGCAAGAGCTCATTAAGCGCAACGTAAAAAAACAAAAAACAAAATAGAAAAATAAAGTAGAAATTTAATATCTCCATATGAGTTAGCGCGCATTCGGCTTTATCTTACTATCTGGTACTTCAGCTGTATGCGCTAAAGAACCCTTGTACTTTTGCGTAGGATTGTTGAGATTTCGGCGGGCGATATTACTCATTAGTCATTGTCAGTTCGGATTTAAGTTACTTTGTTTATCCTTTTAAATATTCTCTCGCACCAAAATTGCATCATTAGAAACTTCAAACGCGTATTTTTAAATTAGAAAAATTGGTTGGATAATAAAAAAAATTTAATGGCGAAACTGATTTCAAAATACGTTAATGGCGTAAATTAAATGAAAACCGCAAAACCACAAAATAAATTTTATACGATACACGAGTATTCCGCAACAAAACTAAGCCACGGCAAAGTGATTTTGCTGCATTTGGCGTATACGTTCACATTCTATCCGCATGCCACAGCCAATATCCTTTCATTGGTTGCTTCATTTTCTCCGCACGTTTATTGTTTCTCGAAAGGATTATTGATTTTCATTTTATTATAGATATATCGCAACAAAAATGAAATGACATTTTATTTTTTCTGCAGTTAGCAAGTATATCAAAAAAAAAAAAAAAAAAAAAACAAAGCAAAAAAACTGGGTGATTTTTATATGCCAATGGCAAAAGGATAAAAGCATCAAGCGACTGTATAGGCACCATATAACAAACATTGATTAAGGAACACACACACACACACACACACACACTTGTGTATGAGTGTTTTATATGTACTTTAGTACGAGTAAAAATGTCATGGCAAAGAATCCTTTGAAAGCAGCTCAAAAACATTTTGCATCAGAGCATCACAGCAGAAGCCTTTATAGAAGTTGGAGTGGCAGCCTCTGTCTACCTTCTACAAATAGCATTGATTAGGAGATGTGCTGCTGGCGGAGACACTTAAAAACAACAACTTGTAATATTTAACTGGCGATATTCTCTTTTTGTTTTGTTTTTGGTCTACTTATACACATCAATATTCAGCGTCAAAAGCATGCATAAAATACATTCTAATTTCAGCCTTCAGCACAGTGATGAGCATCGACGTGGGCAATGGCAGCGTGTTGCATGCGTTGGTAGGTAGAAGTACAGTGAATGACAGTTTCAATAAATTGCAGGATTTATGTTTGCAAACAAAGAAAAAAGTGAAAAATGAGACGACAGTTTATGAGCTAAGTGAGTGTTTATTGCATGAAATACATTGAGTTACAGACGTTCGTCGTCTAAGCATGTGCTACATTTAACTTGCTCTAGGTCAGGCACTGTCATGTTAACATTGAATATTCTAGTAAGGCAGACGTTTATGTTGAGAAATAGTTTGGAATAATCATGCTGTTGAAAACAAGAATCAAAACGTATACCAACAATATATTCCCAGAAATAGTGTAGTGTTCCATTTAGACACGTGGTACTTTGTTTTAAAATGAAGATCAAACAGATCAAGCCTAAAAATATGTTTATTTATGCAATATTATTTCCCGTATATGTTCACCGTGATTGTCCCGTGGGAACTCGACTATGTCGAACATATTTCCGATGACATTTTGAAGAATTGCGACCAGAATGTCCCAAATAATCGATGTAATGTTCCGTTTCAAGGTTGAAATCGTTTTTGAATTATTCTTGTAGATACAAATTTCGATGAGTTCTATAGTGTCACGATGACTTTGACATAAAATGCTAAATAAAAACGTCGAAAATGCAGATTTCAATTGTTAACAAAATAGCACACGTCTAAATGGAAAACCATCTTCTAGTCTCATAACTGTATACCGCTCATCCTATCTAATCTCTTACACCACCCTTTCTTACGTGCTTACTGTTCAATCGTCTCCAGTATGTCGCATCCCAGTACGATTTTTCCAGAACTATGTCCAGTTCTCTAAAATATTTTCTTAGTTGTCTCTTATCATAAATTTAATTACACATTAAAATACCGCACCAAAACCGATGCAACTTCGTTTGTGAGCTATTGAGGCAATTACATGATAATATTCGATTATTGATTTTAAAGACTTCAAATAAGGTTCTATTTTAGCGAATTACTTTCGATCTGATTGTAACGATATGAATAATCCGAATTGAGTCAATCCAAAAATAATGAAAGTTGTCATCGATCCAAGTATAAAAACTTAAAAGCTGAAGTGCCCTGTTAGTTTGCTTTCCATTAGAAAATCCGAAATAAAAGGTGGCCGCAACTTTTGCAACACATCGAACAACGCGATATCTAAAATCGTGAATTTTATTTTCAAATTCACTCCTTGGTTTCGCTAAAACCATGAAGCACATTTGACGCTGTGTGTTTGTTATTGGGGCACTCAAAATGGTCAGCTAATTAATAAGGTGTTTTTATATTTACAAACAGTTACTATCTGATATGGAAAGAGTCATTGGTCAGTACTTCTTTCGAAGTCGACGATGGCAACGGTCAATGAAGAGCAATGGGACGTGATATTTTGGTAACTGAGTTCGATGAAAATTAAATTAAATAATACTGGTTTTAGTAGGATTGCGCAGTTTACAAAAATACTGCTCGCGTAATAATCGATTTATTAAAGCGGATCTTCCATACTCGATTTATTTCGAAAAATGGTGATTTAGATGAGACACCTACTTCACCAGATTTGACTACGCCTTACTATTTCTTGTGGGAATATTTGAAGAACAACGTTTATGCTAACAAACCCAATGCGCTTGCGAAGTTTAAGGCCAATAAACGCCAGGAAATCTCAGCGATTTTATAAAAAACTACCCAAAAGTGATGGAAGACGCCGAAAAAAGGAATCATTGAATGCGTGACAGTAGGAGGTGGTTATTTACCATTTTTTTTTTTTTCGAAAATAAACTAAACAAATTGTAAAGGTCCCAATATACATAAAATAAATGAATCATAAAGATTTTTTTACATTTATTCAATTTATTTAAAAAAAAGGATGCATATACGGGATATGATGCAATTTGATCGACAAGTTTCGACAATCGAAATCATTTATACAGAAAATTAGACACAGAAAATTAGACACAGAACGCCAAAATATAAAAACACTGTCGAAATTCATCATCTGCTTTTTACAAGCAGTTGTTTAGCTTTACATAAATTCTAGCATACTGAATTGCAGCCACTTCCACATATATGATTGAGTTGAAATTTTGGATTTTGACTCGGGACGACATGAATTAAATCGTTCACTGTTGTTGGAACACCCTTTACAAGAGTTTGAACGTTTTAAACGCATTTAATTACATAACTACAAATTCAGCTAAGATTTACGCAAAGACCCATTTTCATTATGCTGTTGCACAAAATGAGATGTCAAAATTAAAGAAGCAAAATCACAGAATTTTCTAACTTGCACAAAAAACTTCACACATATTCATTATATTAAAACGTTGAAATAAACGATGCTCAGCATTAGCCTTGAATGGTGTGAAGAGATATAAAGTAAAGGAGGAAGTGCCCAAGTTCGGCTCCTTTACCTATTATTACTGCTGATATTTGATGTATGCGCGTCCGTCACCGAGACACACATCAGCCCGCTCGTTCTACCGGCAACAAATGTCATAATTATGCGCAGACAAGCGAACTGAATGAAACATTTTTACTGCATCCCCTCGTAATGAGAAAAAAAAAAAATTAAAAATTGCTGCGCAACGTCAAACAGTCAGTAGATCAGTCAGACAACTAAACATTTAGTCCATTCAACAGTACGTCATTTAGATAGTCAGTACGTACATCACTCACTCACTCACTCACTCACTCACTCACTCACTCACTCACTCACTCACTCACTCACTCACTCACTCACTCACTCACTCACTCACTCACTCATTCACTCACACAGTAAGTCGCTCTAATAAAATGAAGCGCACTGGTGCACGCCCAAGAGCTGCTGCAGCGCAGCGATGTGGAATGTGTGGTATGGGATAAGGAAGAGTGGCATTAGAGCAGAACTGTGGGAGGTGCTGCTACTACTGACAAATAAGAAGATTTTTCAAAATTAATGAGAAAACTGGAAAATTTTTGTATCCACATGTAATGAGTTTCGAAACGGAAATGAGTAAGTGAATGAATGGCTGTCATTAGATATGGTCGCTGCGCTGCCAAGATACCAAAATGCGAAGATGCGAAGATGCCACCATGCCAACTACTCCAATAAGATATGTAAGACGAGTACTTTGCTAAGGATATGTTGAAAACTTACGAATAAATTGTACAGCATACAGCATACAGAATGTCAGAAGGTCAAATCAATAGTGCATTAATTCAATTTATGCTATAATTATCCGGCACGCCGCAACGCTACCAATGCCGGATTAGGTTGGAATTAGTATTGCGAATAATTTGTACGGTTTGCACGCAACACTGTCTGACTAACTGAAAGAAATCAAAGCAATCTAGTCTATTGGGTGTTTGAATTAGTTAATCGTGTTGTCTAAGAGTTGGCTTGACTAGTTCAATTTCAATATTCCATTTGGTTAGAACGTAACTAACAACACTTTTACTTCACTTTTTACTTGATTGTGACTTTGTGCCGGATGCAGTAATTTTGCAGGATGTTCTACTTCATTACTTTAACAGGAATGAAAATGCTGCCAAAAGCCATCGAATTTTTAGTAGAATATTATGGAGAGTATGCTCTAGCTGAGCAATCGTATCTTAAGTAGTTTGCCCGGTTAGAAAGTGGTAATTTTGAGCTGGAAGACAAACGAAAAAGTTCGAAGATGAAGAATTGGAGTCATTGCTCAAAACGCATCAAGAATTAGGTGAATCATTAGGAGTTCACTTTGTCAACACTCAGCAAATACCTCAAAGTCATGCACAAAGGAGAAGTGTTAATCTTAGAGTCATCAAAATGATCTTTCACAATAGCTAGCGCCTTACATTTTTTCTATATCCTTCGCACATAGTGTAAAATGGTATTATCAGTTTGTCTGAAAGTTCGTAAATATCAACTTAAAATTTAATATAGTGGCTTCATATGGACGGACGCCTGACATATATAAAAGTAAATGTTATATCTCCATTTTAGGGAAAGCCCCTCATAAAAAACCCATTACCCAATGTTTGGATTTTTCATGAAAAACTGTTTCATTTCAGTCGAAATCAATTTGACTTGATGACTTCATATGGACGGACGCTTCGCATAATTATCAAGAGGCATGTCACGCTCACTTTTAGGGTTAGGCTTCAACAAACTTACATCCCACATTTAGGTTGTTAAATTTTATAAATATGTTTTTATTTTTTACATCTACTAAATTCACAGCTTGTAGATGCATGTTAATGGTATTAAAAATTCGGTTACCGGTTTTCTTGTTTCTTGTTTATATTTAATTTTGTTGAATTTTTGCCGAATTAGAAATATTTTTTCTGTTGGACGAGCTGGCATTCGACCCTGGCGATTGATATGAATGCAGATCAATGTGATATTTTCCATATGAGTCTATAACGTTTTCATATCAAATTCATATCGATCTTCTTTCTTCTGTGGGGGAGTGATCTAAAAACAGGAAAATTGGGTATCATACAAACTAAAACCATGAGAAGTAAAGCTTGAGTGACAGAAAATGAAGCATCTATTGCATTGAATTGTGACCGGAGATAAACACTGGATCCGATACGACAATACCAAACAAGCAAAAATTCTTGTGTTAAGCCCGACCAACCACAATATCAGCGGCGTATCCAAAATTCCATACATCCGAGTTTATGATATGGATTTAATGGAATCAGCTAGGTGCAGTCCACTATAAGCTAAACCAAACTCAATGAAACCATCGCGTTTGCTCTCTACAATTCTACTGTAACAATTGTTGCGTTTGAGTCGAGTATTTAAGAAAAAAACCGCGGCTATTCGAGCAGAGGCATAAAGTGCCATTTCAGCACGATTTCTCGTCCCTATAATGCAAAACCACTTAAAATCAAGTTGGAAACACCCAGACGGACGTCCTGCTCCACCCGTTGTATTCAGCAGACACTTCTTCTTCCGATTACCATTAATTCGGATCGAACAATTTTAGCCTTGCTGTGCAGCACTCTCGTAATTACGAGGATACAAAAAGGATTGATTCTTGGATTGATTCTAACGACGTGGAATCCGTGTGCTGTCAGAAAGATGCACAAAAGTAGTGGCTTGCTATGTACAATCTTTTTGCACAATAAAGCCTCAATTTTCGAAGAACTAAAAAACGCTAAGAATTAGTTGAAACACCCAATATATATATATATATATATATATATATATATATATATATATATATATATATATATATATATATATATATATATATATATATATATATATATATATATATATATATATATATATATATATATATATATATATATATATATATATATATATATATATATATATATATATATATATATATATATATATATATATATATATATATATATATATATATATATATATATATATATATATATATATATATAATATGTATATGTCGCGGCGTATGTATATATGGCAGGATACTTACAGCTTAGTATCATTTGTGGTATTGTGATTGTTGCAATCAATGCTGTTGGAACTATTCCCGGAACTGTTGTTGTATAGACCCAAATTCAGTGCAGTTTGATTGCAATAGGCGGCGGCCACGCTGGCCACTGTGGCAGCATAAGCGTTCACATTGGGTTGCATTGTTAGTTGTATGCTGCTATCTAGGATGTTGCTGATACCATTGTTGCTGAAGTTGTTGCTGTTGCTGCCGCTGCTGCTGCCGGTCCAATTATCTGTCAGTCCGTAGGCATTGTTGCTACTGTAAAGCGTTCCCATTGCATCTTCTGTTGACGAGGACGAGCTGACGGAGGAGGACAATGTTGCCGCCGCTGCAGTAGACGACAGGAATGTCGTTGTCGTTTGTATGCCAAGCTCAAGCATTTTTCTATTCTATTCTGTGTTTTTTTAGGAGGGTTTTTCTTTTTTTTTTTTTTGTCTCACTCGCAGCACTTTCTCTCTCATGCACTTGAATTGCGCGTTGTTGTTATTGTTGTACTTGAACTTTCGACCTGCAAAATGACAGAATAAAATCATTTTTAGTTCAAGTTAGTCGCGGGAAATACACTCGAAAAAGAAAAAAACAGAAAAAATTGACTTAAGTTTTGATTGAAATATTAAGTGAGCGAGCAAGTAATTGAATGACAGAACGAATGAAAGACATTGTTAAGTAAGAACTTTCAAATTTAAAGTGACCATACATTTTTTTGTTTTTTTAAATATAACTGCAACATGACTTTGAGAAATTTGAAAATAAATATTAGTAAACTTTCTGAACAGGATATTCATATATATGCTAAATTATTGTGTTAGAAAGTAGTGCCGAAAAATAATACAAGATATTTGAAAATCCCAGACTTTACACATGAAACAGAATAACTTAGTTAATTAAATATGTGCTAGAGACTTCACGCTAAGCTATTATTTCTAATTATTTCATACACAATAAAATTATTTGCAACGCTCTCTCTCCAACACAAACTCCAAAAATGTGTAATTCGTGCCAAATACTAGGGTCACCAGATTCATAATAGCACAATACACCTGTTCCTACGCACATCCCGCCACTGTAACGACATAAAAATCACGGAGAATTAATTTTGTTCAGCACAGTTACAAAATAATGCCGTATATATAAAAAAAATGATATCTGGCCTCTTCCTGTTTTCACTTTTTGGAAGATTTTTCGAAATCGAATTCGTTAAAATGGTACATTTTTGCTTTTGAAAGAATTTCGCCGTTAAGAAATCACTTCCATTGACATGGATTTCACTTGATCAATGCCAAGTGAAGGGAAATTGTGAAATCTTTCCTTAGATGATAAATTGACAAATTTAATGAATTCATATTCGCAAAACCTTCCCGAAAATGAGAAACGGAACAGACTCATATAATCTATATAATTTTTTTGCCATTTCTACGGGCCAGCCTACGCGTTTAGCTGTGATACGAGTATAGAGTAGTTTTAATTCTGTTCGAGTGCTAAAATTTGATATATATTGGTAAATATTTTAAGACCACAGGGTTGATGTTGAATAGATCAAATCGATTCTGACCATTCAGTTAGGTATCCAGTTAGCAGCGCACGCCGGGTACGCTAGTAAATTTGTAGTATAATCATGACGTATACATAAATAGCACGCTTTCGCAACCTATCAGAAATGATATTGTATCAATTTCGATAGATATCCAATATATAGTATAGTGTCACCATGATGTAAAAGTGTTAAAAGCTTTTTTGTATAATTGCGCCGAGCTGTGTTTTTATATATGGTAATTTTTCCCGTGAATTCTACTGAAAATATTATAAAACTGAAGACATTGCACATGTAAGAACGGGTAAAGGGCAACAGGCAAGCATAGCATGTTCTCATAAAGGTCTGATCACCCTACAAATACATACATGAATATATTTTATTATATTGAAAATTGCCAAATCAAAGCATACTCTAACAATTGAACTAAATTTCAGCGTAAGAACAAACGTGAAGAGTTCAACCTAAGTAAACTTTTTCTTTTATTTTACTTAAGCTAGAAACACAATATTCGGATTTAAACACAGTCGCCCATTTGGATTCGATATTGTACTTATATGGAATTGCCTTACTTGAAGTCTGTTCGAGTATTTGAATTTCTTCCTAGACCCGGACTATTGCCAGCCAACGGCAATTTATTCCTTCAAAATTGAAAAATTGTCCAAATAAAAGTAAGTATGTGAGGAGTCTTCTTATGAGAGACATAGAATTTCATTATTACATGGTGCGGCAGCATAATTTCATTTTTTGAAATGTGCGCCATTTATGCTGTAGGGATCATAGCGTGGCAGAAGTAATATAAATCAACATGCATGGTTCTGAAGTTTTATTTCATTCCAGGTCAGTTGGCATCATGCGTTACAACAGTGAGAAACGTGTGTTTGGATTCGAGTTCTAGTTATCGAACGGATGTTCTGTAATCGCAAAACAACTGAAGGCCAACATCCGTGCTGAAATTGCCAACATACCTGATGATATGCTGGTAGGGGTCATGACAAACGCCAGAAATCTGCTTCTTCAGAGTATGGACATAAAATGGCTTTGTAAAAAGTGAGCTATGCTGCGCCACCCTGTATTACTGGTACAGATACTATCTTTTTTAGATGATATCTGATATTACAATGCCGTGTGTGTCAGTTGCTACTCGATACTGTAAATGTCAGTGATTGAATATCATTTATTTCTTACTAGTGGCACTGTGATTCACTGCGTATTTAGCAGCACAAAATGTATCAACGTATCAAGTTGATGATATGCATGATATATTACTGATACGCCGTGAATTACAATATCGAGTGGCAACTGATATCAGTGATTTTTCAGTCGACGTGATTGAATCACAGGTACTTGACTATCGCTCAACTGATATATTGTATCATGCACGTAGTGTTTACAGGCATATTTTATAAAGTGTATACAGGCATATTTATAATGGGCACTGCAATCAACAATAGTTGGCACTAGAATATATACAAATCAGGTGACTACCTAAAATACTCTGTTCCCGCTTCAATTCCCATGATTTTTGTAAGGTGCCCAATGATTCCGACTATCTCCCCCACTCTTGAATGGTTTTTGTACCATTTCAAGCCAATCCTCTCCAGAAAATGGCACCAAAAAGAAGATAATTCAGAAACTGATGGCGGTTTCCTATACACGGAATTAGTCTCAAAGAATTGTAATGAAGATATGCCACTTGGAATATAACTATACAAATACCCTTTTCCCGCCTCAATTCCCATGATTTTTGTAAGGAGCCCATATCGTGTTGCGGGTGCCCAATGATTCCGACTATCTCGCACACTTTGGAATGGTTTTTGTACCATTTTGGGCGAATCCACTCTAGAAAATGTCAATTATATACACCTTTTTCATATAATTATTGTTAAACAAAAAGTTATATTAAGGTAAAATTTGACGAGTTAGTTTCGTGTTAACATAAAAAATAGATAAAAGAGGTTTTTTCTTTTTCTTTTCATTTTTACAGTGATCGCAGTAGCAGTCCAAAATCACGGTGATTTGAAAGTAGCAGTCACGATAATCACTACTTCTATAAAATCACTGACTAGCTCATCTCTAGTTATAATCATTTCTTCCTCCAACTTTTGCAGCAGTTTTTAATTGCCGGCTGGTAACTTAAAACCTACTGGTACGAATTCTAGTTGAAACCATGATAGTTCAGTGTACTTTTACAAGAGTGTTTTGTGAAAAGCATAATCGGGAGTGCCATGAGCGTTAAATGTTTGTAGCGTTTTAAACTATTCAGTGCTGACTTCGAAGTTTTTTGCTGTTTAGAACTTTTTATGAGGGAATATGTAACCATTATTTGTAACAAATCACAATTTTCCGTGATATAAATATAAGAATCAAATGAAAATACTATACTACCAATAAATTCGGGACAAATGGTAACTTTAAAATATTGCACAATATTTTTTATAGCAAATTAACTAAATTTTCTTTTCGTTTGGCGCATAGGAAATTGATTTGTAGCTGCTGCTGCCGCTGCTCTCGTCGAAGCCTTTCCAGTTGAGTACAGCCAAGAGTTATCTTAGTTTAGCAGTCTGAGTAAGGTAGCGAATTGACTCACGACATTTCGTCGCCAGCTGAACTCATCTGCTGCTGACAGATTGAGACAATTGTCTACTTCACCACTGGATGCTGATGACAGGTCAGGACAGGCCAGGCCGAAGCTGTGGCTGGCCGCGCATTTTTCTTGTGCATTTTCTTTCTATTTTTTGTTATTTTGTTATTTTGTGTTTCATTTTTTTTTTTTTTTTGTTTTTTGAGTTTAGTGACATTCATAAACGATTTTCATAAGCGCCAAAAATGAAGAAGTTTTTCATCTTCAAGTGTGTCCAAAGACAAAAAATTACTTTGAGCGCACGTTTAAGCTATTTTTCTTATTGTGCAAATATTTTTTTTGTGCTGCAATATTATTTTTTCGCTGTCAAACAAATTGAATGGAAAGTGGGCAAAGATATATTCACTTTTTTGTATTATAATTTGTTCAAACATAGAAAATCAATTACTGCCAAGTTGTCTACTCGAAAATAATTACGCGGCGAAAAGTATATTTCCATATTTATTTTTTTGGGATAGAGGGAGTCCGAGGGGGTTTACTGACACTTCTTATATACAAAATAATAAAGTATCTTTGTGCAATGCTCGCTTGAGTATACTTATGTATGTGTGTATGCAACAGGCATGCAGTCTTAATGAAAAATAAACAATCTTCAAAAGAATGCCAGAGTGTAATTGGCAACGCTGTTCAAACTCAAACTGAACTGAACTGAACTGAACTGAACTGAACTGAAGCAACGCAACGAAGACAGCAACTACATCGGCGGACTGTGATTTTCATCGATGTTTTTGTGTTTTTGTGTTTTGCTTTTTGTATGAGACACACCGCATTTTGCACAATCTTCGTCGCTGTGACCGACGGCCGCATCTCATAACCAATTCCATCCCAACCCGCAAACAAATAAACTAACAATATGCGCAAATATTTGAAAATAAACGAACGAACGAACGCTACAATCCGGTACAAATTGAAACGCGTTGAATGAGAGATGAGCACTGACTGATGATCGATTGGAACGCTTGATTACGAGTATAATAGAAAGAACAACAACAACAACTTTATTCGAATGGAGATAGAACTTTGTCCACAATAGTTACACACAAAATGCGAAATAAATTGACACCGACTGTGGTCACGTTCACATAAATTTCAAACTGTGGCAAAAGCCTACACAATGAAGTTCTTGCTTAAGGACATGCATATGTACGTGTGTGTATGTATGTAAAGCATGTTTTTTAAAGTGTTATATAACTTTTTCTTAAAATAAAACCGACTGGAAGGGCCTTATATCCATTCGGATTGACCATCAATTTTGCAAGAACGGTGCGCGGGTAAAACAGGACTTTAAGGACAACAGCGTTTTATACCGAGAATCGTAGAGTTAAATTAGTTAAAGTGTTTATATTGAAGTTTAGAAAGTCAATATTTAGTCAGTCTCTGAACTTATCTGAACTTAGATTTTGCTTTGAGCAAATAACTCAACATTTTTGCATATCTATTCGAACCAGGTACTTTATATCTGATTACTGAATTATAATACGTGTATATTCAGAAGAATTCTTATCCTGACTGACGGACTGATTCATTCATCATAAACGCACATTCCAAACCGTCAATGCTAAAGAGCTCTTTTGTGAATGTTAGTTTCGTATTATGCTGATGTTTTGTGAAATTCCACCTCTAAAAAGGAAAAGGGTAGATCAAGGGATACATGGTCAACTTTTTTCCATCCAATGCTCTTCTAACTTGGTTAGTATATGGAGTCTATACAACGCATAACTATTTAAACACATATTTCCTCTCTTTTAGAATATTTCAATACCAAGGGACGAAACGGAAGTGAAAATTTATGTGGGTCAAATTTTTTTGTCACCCCATTGCCATTAAACTCGGGTGGAATTCTCTACACAACAAATAGTTAAACACATCTTTCGCCAATTTTAGAAGAATCCACTCCAAGTGGGGAATGCGGGAGTGACAAGTTAAGAATGGAACATTTGGGGAAACGAGAGTGCAGAGTTAAGTAGGGCAATTTTTTTCCCGATCGCCCTTAAATTCGGTTTGTATACTTTCCATAAGAAATACAATAATTACTATCCACACAAGGAGAAGCAGTTGTAAAAATTATATGGATGAGTTTTTTATTATAAGCTTAAGAACAATAAAGCGCCTGACCCACACTAAATTCCAACGGAACTCTTTAGAGCGTCACCTAATCTAATGGTCGCGGTGTTTCCTCCTATTCAGGAAACATGGACAGCAAATGGCAGAGTGAAATGAGATCTCTGTAATAACTATCCCGAATAATGGTGACCTAGGAGTAAAAGGCATTACACCGTGTATAAAGGAGTTGAGAATATTCTAAAGCTCGTAAAACTAGAACGCATTTATCCGATAATAGATGCATCTTTGCGCTGGTAATCGTGAAAATCGAGGCTGCGTGCATTCAATTAACACCATAAGAATCATTAACACCATAAGAATCTTAGCGGTCATCTGATTTTAACTTGCCGCTTTGTTGACTTCAAAAGAACATTCGACACAATAAATAATATTCCTACAAATATAAGAACACCCGAACACATAATATCTCATAATATAAAACCGTTTACATTCGAATTCGAAGCCAACGAGAGCAAAGGTTTCTAAATTCTAAAAGACATCAGTCAAGTTTGTGTATCGTCATCAACACTGTTCCTTTTAGTGCTCGACTATGTAATGACACAAACCAACAAAGATGTCCCAGAAGGTAGCCAATGTCAGCTTAATTATCGTCCTTAAGATCTCCGCGCTTTTTCTTAAACAAATTTCTTTCGTGACCAAAACGAATTTTTTATCCATAAACTTTAACAACAATGTCTGCTTATGCATCAACAGAGATTGATGAATTGAAGCGGTGAGCAAATTCTAATACCAAAGACGGCAAAGCTGATGAAACTGAGTTTGAAACGCTTATGAATTCTAAGGTGAAATGTGGCGTTTAATGCATTTATCACAGCGTTATAAATTAAACACTAGTGTGAAGTTATTATATGGAAGTGAGATCTGGAAAACATCCGACACCATATTTTGGTGGCTCGAAGTCTTCATCAACAAATCTCCGTCGAATAGTGGGTATATGCTGGCCACAAAGAGTCGCTAATGAGCACCTGCAGAAGCTAGCCCTAAGGCCAAGAAAGTTGCCGATGTTGTCCGCTTGACCTTTGAATGGAACAACCAAGGATCCCGCAACCAGCGTAGGCCTATAGATGCCTTTAAAATGGGATATGCTCACATTTCTGATACATATGTTTCTATTGAATTTCAATTTAAATGCTAATTTCATTATATATCTAATTACAATTATTATTTGTAATGCTAGAGGCTAGCTTTTGTAGATCTAATGGAGTCTCCTATGGATTTGCCTCACTCCAGAAAAGTTCACGCATCCATTGAGCCAAAACTAAACCTCAACACTAAATACGATAATACGATTTTGTAATTGAATAGAGAATCTGCTTCAAGCTGCTGAAGAGCACAATCCGCGAACATCCGGCGCAATCCATGGATTTATAGAATTAGTTTCTGCGCAAGCTGTCGGAATCTATTCGCAAAATATTTCACATAGTGTACGAACAAAGAACAAATATTTACGATTGACACCGAATTGATACTTCTGGAACTTCCGTTACAATATCGCTTAGTTTCTACAGTTATACGAGATGAGTTCAAAAAAAGATGCCTTTTGATTGACCGAACTCGGCGTACTTTTTTCGGTCTTGCCACTTCTTGCCACTTCCACTTCCATTGGGATGGTTGGGCTTTGGTTTCGACGTCATAACTATGTATCCATTTTTCATCACCACTTAAGACCCTTTTGATCGTCGCTGACGTCATTCAACTACTCCTGAGCGATGCTCAATTAGATTAGCAATTTTGGAATAAACTTCGTTACCACAAATTTCATGTCCAAAATAATCGAAAAAAATGGCATGATATGAGCCAACCGATATGCTGACATACTCAGCAACATCTCTAATAGTGATTTGCTTCAATGCTTCCACGTTTTCATCGGTTTTTGACGTGCTATGGCGTTCAGGACTTGTATCGTTATTAACATCTTCTCTCACCAAGCACATCAACCCATGTGTAGCCTTTATATCGGTCAAAAACAAACTAAAAATGCAAAATGGCTGATCATGTCAACATATGTTGGGAACATGTGTTAGTACCAACATGAAAACAAAAAACAAAAAACAAAAAACAAAAATCGACTGTACGTAGCACGCGAAATTTTAAAAGTCACCTTTTTTTTTACACACCCAGTTACAGTTAGTCGCTTAATTAAACCATCAAATTCATGTCACTTTCTATAGGTTTCGCGAATTGAAGACGGATTTTTAAAAAAAGTTCGAAGGATATTGATTATTCATGATTTATTGTTAAATGTAAAATTATAGCATTTTCGATTCGATTATTTATTACACGTAATATACAAAAAAAAACACCCTTAAAAATATATACTAGCCACAAAGGCGCTTCTTCGACTCTTCGCTCTGGATAAGACTGCACGGCTGTTCGCATCCGGCGACTTTACATCTTAGAAGCTTAATGAGAAGACCTCGAGAAAGAAACTTTGAATGAATTTGTTAGAAAATATTCGGTGGGAAACTTTATCCATTTGTGATGTTTTAAGTTGAACGTGCGCGGGCGGTCAAGCAGCAAAGCGCTGAGAGCAACAAAAAAATGAAAAAAAAAGGAGAAAAAACAAATAATAGAATATGTTTTAGAGCAGTTTTTGTTTGCCAAGTCAAGTGCAACGAGTACACAAAGCGGAAAAAAGTCCTAGGGATAAAAAGTGCGGCGAAGGAAATGGAATAACAAATGGGAAAGTTTATTTCCGCAGCACAGTGCATCACAGCACGAACCTAAGCACGCAACCAGGCTAACTGCCCAGGCGATCTACTATATATACAAGTATAATATTATATTCTAACCTATTCATTGCATATAAATGCATATATTCTCATATTGTATATAGACTTGTATATAATAGAGTAGTAAATATGTGTGTATGATATATGCAAGTCGACTAGTACTTCACCTCCTTGCACTTAGCTGCGCTCACTCACTCATGTATGTCAATAGGAAGCAAAGCGTGTTGAGTGCCTGCCATGGTCTACTTTTGGGCGCTTAGGAAATAAATTTTAATATCTCCTCCAGTGCATCCCTTTGACAGCTCCATGTGCTCCATATGCTCCATATGCGCCATATGCTGCTGTGCTTTCGAAATATTGTACAATTTAGCAAATTAAATTTTTCGCTTTTTGCTATCATTTTTGAGCAATAATAAAAAAAATATTTCTTTTTTTTTTAGAACGTTTGGCTTCTGCATTTATGTGTGTACTTTATTTATTATTAATTTTTGTGCGCGCCCGCAAAACGCTTAACATATTTAACACGCTTAACACTTATACAGAATATTGAAGCAAACAAGCGCAAGCGTTCATTTAGGTGAAAAAGAAGCTTTGATACGCTGCGCAAATGTTTACACCATGCTAGTAGCTACTTATGAAAAATATCGGATTATTGTATGTTAATAATGGCTGTGCCACAGGGTGAAGTTCTCTACTCACCGCTGTTCAACCTGTATTTCACCAAGATGTCTCTAACTCCTCCCTGTATGAAATTGGTGAACTATGCGGTTCATAGTAGCATTTCATCATCGGGTGTCGGTCTGTTTGTCAGTCTGTATGTTGTTTTGGGAACTAATTTTTGAAAATTGAAAATTGGCACATACACTTCTTTTTTTCAGTTAAATAGAGTATCAAGATTTAACCGCCACGCCCGTCTTTTTAGGGTAGCCCCCATACAAACCCGCTCACTTTTATGCATTTGTATGAAGAACTTCTTTATTAAGGTCAATATCAGTTTGAAAAGCATGCATTTTAAAGTAGGTCGTGTAATCCAAAATTTTAAATATACTTCTGCGTGCGAACCACACGAATCTAAAAATCCAGTTTGGATGTTTTATCTTTTATAAATTAAAAGATCTTGCTGTTCGCCTCCTTCTGTTACATACATTTGCACAAACTTAGTATACCGACGAAAATTCCAGACCGCGCAATTCCACACACAAAAAACTATAAAATACCAGGGTTGCATTACGGTCAATTGGTTGACAAATATTTCATACTACAAGTTTGAAGTAATCAGCTGAGCAAATAAGAAAGTTTTGAATATAAAAAACTATAAATATAGTGGCTTCTTATAGATGGTCGATTTACACTCACATATGCTATTGGGCGTGTACCGCTTACTTTTTGAAGTAGCCCCAAAATAAAGCCACCCGCTGTTTATGTTTTACAATATGATTTAAAATTTCGTCTGAATGGTATTTGAGCTTCGGTTAAATGATTTCTCTAATGTATTATCGCCCACAAAACTCTAAAATGTTTCTATCGACATGTTTCCGAGATATAATTTTCATTTTTTTCCGAGATAGTCTCACATTTTAGGTCTTATCTCTAGTTGAAAATGTCCGATTAGGTCACCAAAAACATCATATTAAAGGTATTAAAACATTCAACAATTGCTTGATACATAACTTTGATTTTTGTGTCAAAAAAGCAAATTAAAAATTAACTGCAAAAAAAAAGTCAAAAAAAAAAAACTTTTTATAATTCCATCGTTTGCACAATTTGTCTCGACAGATGGTAACATACATATGTCTAGAAGAAACAATAAGACTCGTAAAATAAACTATGGGAAAACACTGACTGCGCGAATCTAGCTTTACACGGAACACCGTATTTAAAGAATTTTCCTTTAAATACGTTGAGCAATCGACTATTCTCTTCACTTAGTAAAAACTATTTAAACTGTGCATTTAATTGATCGAAATTTAAAAAAATGAGCAAACCAAAAACGAGAGTTTGAGTGCGTGAGAAAATTAAATAAATTGCATCTCGTAAACCTATTGATAGAAAATATTTTGATTACTATTTTCGAGTTTTGTGTGCCATAATACATAAGAAAAAATAGTAGCATCAAATATACATTTTCGCTGTAAACTAGTGTAAAATCGGCAAGAGTCGAGCTGAAGACGGTTGAAGGGATCTTCCTGGTGCAAGTATATGGAGACAAAAATAAGAACCGATAAAGCTATTGGACGATCTGTCCTAAATTATGCTGCTTTTGCCTGTACCTCTTATATCAGGAGGACTCAATAGCATTGCGTACAAAGAGTCAGCTTCTTTGGCATATAGGTATAACCTATTTATAAAATATTTTTTTTTTAAATTATACCATTACCTACAAAATATTGGCTGATGTGATCGCCGTTCGCTTCAAGACGAATCTAGAGAAGATCGACCAAAAACAGTTGTTGTCCCAGTAAATATCGATCTTATGTGTGAAATAATAAGACAGGACTGTCATATGACATACCTTGAGATTGAGGCATTCACACTCCTACCATACCTACGTACAATATTGCATGAATATTAAAATGTGAGAAAGCAATGTGCGCGATGGAGCCCACATAACATTAAACGATGAACATTTAAACGTTTGAGCCAAAAATAAAAAGTCTGTCGACTGTGTGAATCTTCCAAGACGAGCCAATGCAAACAAAAGCTTTTCGTTCTCAAAACGTTGCAAAATAAATGGTCTTTTTATTTTTAACAGTAGCTTGACAGATTCGAAAGACGGTTAGTTCTGAGTTGTTCAGAATCATTTGTTCACCCGAAGAGAAACAAATTAAACAAAGTTAACCGATTACGCCCTGATTTGAACCCCAAAGATGTTTTCCTCTTTGTGTATGTTAAAGATAAGCACATGCAAATTACAAGTTTTGGAGATACCATCTTCAGAGTGGAAAAAATGCTTTATGGATTATTTTGTGTGTATGCAAAAGTGTATTCAAATTCGTGGAGAAGATTTTGTGAAGCAATAAAATCAGTTTCAGCGAAAATTTTTGGTTTTTTGTTAGTATTTCCGGAAAAAATTCACGTATTATATCTAACTAAGATGGTCCCCGCGACGTTGTACGCGGCCCTCCTCTTTCCTCTGTCACTCCTTCCCCCTGACACTCCTTCCACCTTTCACCTTCCCCACCTGCCACATGCTCCTTTACTCCACCTTTAATTCTTTTAAAATTAGAAAAATCTATCGCCACGAATCTTCACAGGATCACCCGCGGGATTATTTTAAATGTTACCACAAAATTTGATCAAAATCGGTTGAGTGGTTTCGGAGTCTATAGGGAACATATATATATATACTTCCATTTATATATATATATATATATATATATATATAGAAGATAAATTTGAAATACATATAATAGTAATAAAATTTAAAAAACACCAACTCATGATCATTGACCTCTTTAGCTCACGACCAGCTGGTGCGTTGAGTTGAACTAGCGCTTATGTGAAATTGTGTGGTCCTCCTCACCTTTCACAAACATACATGCATATATACATATATAGATTTTAGATTTATATTAATATTGGTGCTCCGCTCCTATTGGTCTCAGCGTGATGATAGCCTATAGACTTCCTCGATAAATGGGCTATCTAACACTGAAAGAATTTTTCAAATCAGATCCGTAGTTCCTGAGATTAGCGCGTTCAAGCAAACAAACAAACTCTTCAGCTTTATAATATTAGTATAGATTACATATCTAACAAAATTTTGCAGAGCCCTCTGTACCATCCACTGCCGCCAAAAGGGCGAAATTCTTGCCATATACATACATTATGCATACGTTTTACGAGTATTACATATATTGAAAATCATACTGAATTTTAGCTGTTTCAAGTTAGTTTTTCCATTGAGACATTTTTACGTATTTTTCTCAATGCGAAGATAGCATAATAAGTTTTTGCTGCAGATACATATATTACGAAACCAGCCACGAAGTTCTCATCAGTCGTGACTGCGTTCGAAACACGTGAATCTGCATCTAAAACTCTTTTCTGTGTAACAAAAAGTTATTCTGCTCTCTTTGCATTGAGAAAAATATGTCACAAAAATAGTTTTTATTATAAAAAGACCTGCTAAAATACATATAAAACTTTCCCAAAATTTATAAACTGAAGTAAACTCCGGCGGTTTTGAGCAAAGCGCAAGTGCGAATAGTGTTTGTCTGGCCTGGACATCTAATTTTAGATCTTTAAATCATGATTAACTAAGAAATTAGCCAGATCAATTAGCCAGACAGTCAGTCGTACTTGACTTGAATATAAATATTGACTTTATTGAGGCTCTGACATCTCAATCACCATGCTGAATGATTAATAAACACAACCGTATTCTATTTTAATGCAGGGTATTAAATTAAAAATAAAAAACATCTATCTAGTGTATCTTGTACGAGAATCTCCAATGTTTGTATCTTTAACAGACGCAAACAATCAGCATAAATTATTCGTGCAAAAGAGATAGCATGCTAGTATTTGAAAAAAGAGACAGCAAATACACACATAGACACTCGTTTATCGTACTTACTATCTCATCCGAAATCGAAAAAGACGCAGACTTTCGTAGAAAAATTCATCAAAATGATTGTTTAATGAGCTCGCATGGAGTGAAAGAAATTCGCTTGCTAGCTTGCTTATTTATTTATATGTATTATTCTCACACCTCGCCCATTTAAAAAGTCATCTAAACAAATTTCCCCAAAAGCAGCCAGAATCATGAACAAGTATTTACAAAAATAAAAAAAAAAACATGAGCAATATTTGCTTTTCTTTATTTTCTAGTCGATGAAATTGAATTAAAACGGCAAGCACCAAAAAAATTTAATGTAATAAAATTTAAATCTTTATCGATCAGTTCTAATTTGTGGCTATTTAAAGAACTCCATTGTCAAATTTTGTTGTAAGTTTTCTATTTTTGGATATGCAATAAAATAAAATATACAAAAATCACCAAAAGAGAAAAGTTAAATAAAAAAATTGTAATGAAAATTCGCCCAAGTGCGTTGAGTGCTTTTGAAAGCACTAAAAGCCCACAGCCTGCCAAGGGTTTTCATACAATACTATGTATTTACTAAACATACACTACACATGTCTGTGCGAAATTTCCTATGACGGCTCGGCAGGTATTCTCCGTGATGGCTGCCATTTCGTGACGATTATTTTCTTTTAATTGTGCCAGGGAAGTCGGTTTGTTGCCGTAAACCCGATGTAACCCCACAGGGTTACATAGGGGTTAAATCGGGACTTCGTTGAGGCCAATTTATGTCACCTCTCCTGGAGATCAATTTGCCAGGAAAAATTTCATGAACTCGTGGTAGAGACCTGTTGGACGTGCGTGCAGTTGCTGAAAATGCAGATCAATGATGATCTATGCATGTCCGGGTTGTCACGAACAGACTGAGTAACACTGTCTTCGTTTTCGAACGTTCTCGAAGACCTTGGACTTTGGATTTTTCTAGCGTTGATCCGGTAAATTCAAACTTCTCGACCCATTTTCCAGTCGAGGGCTTGGCGCATCATTTAAATGACGACCATGTCGAATACTGCAGATTTTTCTATGCGCTACAGTCGCTGAATTACAGTTTTTGTAAAACTCACGTACGCACAACGCACGGTCCGCTCCCGAGAAACGCTTCATAGCGAATAAATTCCCAAAAGCTAGACTACCGATTGACATACCCCCCGCGCCCCTCGGAATAGTTGCATTCACGCAATCAGCAAATCAAATGTAAACTTTCTTTTGAGACACCCTGTATTAAAATGAAGATAAAGATAAAGACATTTTTTATTTTATTTATCGCAGTTTATATAATGGGGACTTATATAAACTGCGACTTAAAAGTTCTATTGTTTGTCGTACTGAGTTAGATGACCTGCCCTAAGCCTATATGTTGAATGAGTCTTAGTACTTTCCTAGGATCCAAACTTCTTAGTTGCTTCTTTCGAATAAAGTGATTACCTAGCTTCTAGCTACAGACTCACATTCAGCAAAAATGTTAAGAGGGGTCTCCTCTTCGTAGTCCCAAAACATATAAATGTTTCTTTAGTCTAGAGTGGCTTGTTAGCATTCTTAATTGGTTCCTACCTAGTTACGTTGTAACCCCCTACAAGTAACTTTGCTTGTCTTAGTCCTTGGCTTGTAGTCCAGTATTGTTCTTTTTCTATATCCCTCTTATTGCGGATTACTTCCGATATAGTATGTCTCCCGATGCCGCAATATGGCTCAGATCCTATTAATAGCGTTACCGCTCCTTGTCTTGCAAGCTTGTCCACTTGTGCCTTTCCTGGAATATTGTTATGACCAGACACCCACAGCAAAAATACTCTGTTATGTTTGCATAGTTTTTCCAATCGACCATTTGCTTCAAGCACTAGCTTTGTCCCAACAACGTTGGAGTTAAGTGCCTTCAACGCAGCCTGGCTATCTGATAGAAGTGTAATATTACAGTTGTGATAGCCTCTGTCTAGGTTGAATTGTGCACATCTGAATATAGCGCACATCTCCTGCTTGGAAGTTGCTGGTGTGTTTTCCTAATGACTCCCAGTAGTGTGTCATAGGGCGTTCTACTCCTAGGCCTGTACCATCTTCCGTCAATTATCCATCCGTATACCACTTGCTGGTGTGTGGTTTTAGTACGTATGAATTTTCCGACACCCACGAGCATGTTCTATGGGTTTCACTCCCAAGCCTTTGCGGCCAGTTTCCTGCACACAAGTATTGCCTTTGTGCATTTTCTTTTGGTTTCTTCCATGTGTGCTTTCCATAGGAGTTTACTGTCTAGCGTTACCCCCAGATATTTAACCTTATTGCTAAGCTTTACTGCAACCCGTCCGAGCCTGATCTTATTTTACAGAGTGTCTCTTAAAACTTTCCACTTGCTATTATGACGATGAGATAAAGAGCAACAACCGCAACCTAACGCAACAACAACAAAAACGACACCTAGCGCTTCCACTTGGCTCGTTTTGCTCAGTTGCTGAGAGTCGAATGTAAGTGTCCCCATCAAGCCATTGTCGTAAGAGAGCTTCGTGTGTTTGTTCACTGAGAAGTGTCAGACTTTGAAATAGTTTCTTTCAATTAAGTAGAAAAACGTTGCCTAACTCGCATTCCAAGCATATCATTGCTTCGTTTTCTATATCAATAGCAATTATCTTACACAAATCCTTAAGCAATGCAAAAGCGTTTGTCTTTTAAACTCCAATCAGTGCAAATGCAATGGATCAAGGGCTAAAGATATCCGAAAGCAAACATAAAATGACAGCTGTAAATGCCTAAGAAGGACATACAAGCTTCGTTGTTAGTCAGCAGCACCATTAGTTCTGCTCGTACACTTCCACTCAATGTGAAATGGATTTTTATTTAGTAGATACTACTATCTATTGTTATTTTTCAATAGTAAAAGAATGCAATGCGAAGAGTACAAAACAAAAAGAAAAAAAAATATTTATAGAAATAAAAGAATGTTACAGGCACAGAAGCAAAAAAGCCAAACAACAGATTTGAACAAGGAAAGCCAGGAAACTGCAGCGGAACGAAGTGACTGAAGCTTAATGCTCATTTATCTCGAGTTGGATGCTCAACTTGATACAATTGGCAAAGTGCTGATAGATGAATGAATGAATAGATGAGATGAGATGGGTTGGAATGGAATGGGATGGGATGGCTGTGCAGGGTTGGAGGGTTGCCTTCCCGATTGCATTCAGCATGCATGAGGTCTATATGTGGTTCAATTCAATGAAGACAACGACGCCTTCAGTACAAGGAGGTGAAGTATATCATCATTTGGTTGCTTTAATTTGAAAATTTCGCTTGATTGCGCTTCAGTTACATATACGTTACTACTTAGTAGGTATCTGTGGAATATGTGAAGTCATTCAACGTACAACAAAAGCAGATAATTTAAAGTAGCATAAAAAAAGCAAAAAGTTACTGTCAAAGAAATTTGATATTATTGCGGCTTCTTCATATTCATAGCTTGGGATTTCTTTGGAAAGTTTTTCAAAAGAACTCAGATATGCGCACAATTCATACGAATAAATAAATTTCTTTATAAAGATAGAAATTTGCGATTGTTTTTTTTTTTTGATGTGGTGCCAAATTGTGCAAGTGATGCAAGAGAGATGGTTTTACTAATCATTAATTTATGAAACGTCTTTAGCAATTTGTACCTTTTCATTTATTTATTAAATTCTGTGCCATATTTGCCAGTGCTGCATTTCCAATAAGCGCATAATGAAAACAGACATCAAAATGAAAGTAGATATTAATGCTAAATAATGGAATGATGATGTCCTAGCTGGCGAAGTCCTTGCCGGCGCAATGTCGCCAACGTTGACGTCGACGCTTTTGACTCAATTTAATTAAATGTTTTGATGCATGAACACATCCGAAAAGCATTTAAAGCCATTTTCCAGAGAATGAATTCGAAAAGGCTCGTCACACATAAAACTATACGAGTGCGGTTTGATAAGTAATTGGTCATTGGCAATAAATGACGACCAGAACAGCCAAAAGTGATACACACAGTGTGGCAACGCTCCACGACATAATCAGACATCGAAAACCGGTTCTATAATTACAATTTTAGTTTTCATATTTTTAAGAAATTATTTCATGAAATTCAGAGAATTTCTTTACTTAGAAATTTCACACAAGAAATTATTAAAACACCAAAAATTCCAACTACAACAAATAAAGAAGAGAGCATCCGAGGCTCCAGACAGAAGCAAAGCTTCTATGCAAACAAATGGAATAAGAAACAACGCTGCATTTGCTTGTTTAATACTCCTTATATGAACCATAGATTATATTTTTTTTTCTAGTGGTCCGATCATACACGGGATATTTTTCAAACAAAAGCTTAAAAATGTAAGACAAATTTGTATGTGGCTACCTCTTTCAGTGGTCCGATATGGATCTATATGTAATGTTTTATTAGGATTTACGTTAGATACACTACAATACCATAAAAATGTTCATAGAAAAACTAAAAAATTGGGGCAGATTGGCAGATTGGGGGCTACAACTTAAAGTGGGGTTGGTCTATTCATTTAATACCAGTTATCCGAAAAGGAAGAAGGAGAGCGTAAATATCTATATCGACTCGTCTTCCGATATATAATATGCATACATCATAGGTTCTGTCACGCCTCCTTCTGTCTGTTACATACATTCGCACAAACTTTTACGTATAGAGGGTATAAAAATATATATCTGAATATGATTTGGCACGCTCCTAGCGCCTATACGGCTTAATGGAATTTAAGATATGATTGATTGTTAGGTTCGTTTTCAATATAGAAGTACTATAATCAGAGCACGCACAAATATACTCAACCAAATATTTCTATGCTTTCTGCTCAGCGAAAAGACAGAAAAAAATTAACCAGACTCGCTCACTCTATCAGCAGAAAACTTTTTTTTGTTTCTTTCGTGTCTTCTGTTTCATGCTTCTCGATGAACAAAACACACGAAGCTCTCTTACGATAATGGCTTGATGGGAATATTTTCATTCGACTCTCAGCAACTGGGCATCTGCAACTGAGCAAATCGAGCCAAGTGGAAGCTCTAAGTGTCTTTTTTGTGGTTGTGGCTTTAAATATTTCATCGCTGGCAAAGCGTGCAAGAGGGAGGGAGAAAGAGATAGGGCGTTAAATTGTGTACATATGTTAAAATATAAGTAACACACATACAGAAGACACTTTTGACAAATTTTGAGCAGCAAAGTGTCTCAAGTGAACAAATGCATAAAGTGAGCTACTAAAGACTCTCGTTGATTGAACCAAGATCGTTTGAAAAAGAAACAGAGTGTCTTCGCTTATATTTTAAATCGTGTCCGCATGCATCTGTTTTTTTTTTTTTTCTGACTTCTTATAAAAAAGGGAACTTGTTGCGAGCTCTGGCTATAATGCAATTCATATAAAAACACCATTTAACCATTTCAAAGAAGATTTGTCACAATTTAACCAGAATGAAAGGTACGTTTGGTTCGTTTCGTAACTGTGTATCATATATGAGTCCATTATTCCACACCAAAACCAGGGAACAGTCGAAAATTCGAAAAATCAAATGCTAAGAATACCGATTTTCAATGTTACGTATGGTTCCGACTATTTTTGTATATATATTCAGTTCTGATTGACCGACTTGACTAAACAAGCACTCAAATTGGTAAGGTAAATGAGTTTTCTAGAAAAACCGTTGGTGTCACAGAACTTCAAGAGAATTAATTTATTTAGTCAATTTAGAACTCGAGATATACACGGAACACGGAAAATTGGAAACAATTTGAAGAAGTAATTTCACGAAAACGCTTCCTAAGAAAAAAATTATTTAATGTGATTTTCATGTTTAGTGTACCATAAAGCATTGAAACCCATAGTGAGATGTGATGGACAGACTTCAACTAAAAACGGCAGCATTTGGCAAAGGAAAAATAGATTTCCTATCAAAATAACATAAAATTCTGCGATGATTTGGTTACGTATTCACTATATTCTCTAAACTTAGCGCTGTGCTTGTATTCTTTTTGTTTAAACTTGAAGTAATGGAGGAAGATTTAAGATGCGAGAAGAGTTTTTAACATACAGTTGTAATAATTCTGAAAAAGTTGGAGATTCTCTGATTATATCCTATCTCAGCCTGTTACTTATCTGTCCGCCCTCTTTTCTATATGTAAACCACTCGACCACAGCAACAGGAACAGTAACAGCAGAATAGGAGAAACACTTCTACTTAATAGCGCCGCTTCAGCAAATCCTCTGGACAACAAACACTTTGAAGTAGTCTAACGACACCAAAAACTTGTTCACAAACACTACCACACACACACACACACATTCACATATATAGCCAGGCCAACTAGATAAAAATTGAATTGAGTTAAGTTTAAAAGGTTAAAGCTATGCGTAGGCATTCCATCTGACACATCCCTTCATTTAATTCATGTTTTTTCTTGCTTTTTTTGGCTACATTTATTTTATATTTAATTTTTTTCGGTTGACGACCATTTTTGTTTTTTTCTCCATTTACAATTTGTAAGAAACCCTTTTGTTGCTCGCCATCCAACCATGTCCGTCATCAAGTTGTTAATATGTGTTTTCGGTGTGATTTATGATGCTTTAGCTGTGCGCTTGCTTTCTTAGCACCACACAAACACACACACACACACACACACACACACACACACGCACACACATAGACCTGCTTACACTGGGTTCACCTGTTGTACCTGGATCTGGCATTGCTGCAAGCGAATTTGTGTGCCTTTGTCAGTTAAACCAATTAGAGTGCGTTTGCCTTTAATACGATTAGCCGCCCGTGTGAATAATATGAGGCAACAGGATTTAAAATTAAGTTATTTGCAGCCTTTTTATTTATTTTTCCTTTTTTTTCTTTTTGAATTTTCATCTTTAGGCAAATAGTTTCAAGTACCTACCTCTCCATTGAAAATAGACGTTCTAGATAGATAGCAATGGTATGCATGATTGATTGCTCCGTTCTGTGCTTGCGTGCTTTTGGGTTATTTAAGACATAAGCGCCGTTGCTTTAATGTGATTTCAATTGGAGCGTATTGAAAGGTTTAATCCAATTCAATTAAATTAAGAAGGATTGCTTAGAAACTTGCTTCGTGTTAAGTGAATTGTAAAAATATCGATTGGATTTAAGCGTGTGTGTGTGTGTGTGTGTGTGTGTGTGTGTGTGTGTGTGTGTGTGTGTGTGTGTGTGTGTGTGTGTGTGTGTGTGTGTGTGTGTGTGTGTGTGTGTGTGTGTGTGTGTGTGTGTGTGTGTGTGTGTGAAATGTAATTGATGGTAGAGGTCTAGACATAGGTTACTATAACATAGTAGAATGCACTACGCGAATATTAATCAATTTAGTATGATATAATTCAAAAACAAATTTACATTATTATACTCTACACTCAGAGTTTGTATAGTATTAGAATTTTGCCAAGAAATTTGTAACGCATTAAACCTATAAAGTTTATACATATTATTGGACAGATTGTCGGAATGTCCGTCTGACTGTCTGTCTGTCTTCTATGCTGAAATTATACGAAATTCACCTAGCGACATCTACTGGAAGATATAATCCTTTACAAATCCACTAACAACTTTTGTGTTTTTAAAAGAAAATTTTTTAATTGCAATCAATATCAACTTGGAACAACTTGATTTGCTGGCTTCTAATGAACGACACCTTGGCATATATATTAATGCGCTTGCCGCTCACTTTTAGAGGTAGCCTTCACACAAACTCACCACCGAATTGGTGATTTTTGGATGTAAAACTTCTTAGAGCTTTAATTCACAGAATAGAAAATTTGATTGAATTTGTCGAGAGTCATTTTTTAAATGCGTTTTTAGTTATTAAAGTTTTGGTTCTGCGGAATACAACGTTTATTTTAGTCTTCCGCTGCAAGTTTTCCGTTGCACACTGCATAAGTATGGCGAAATTGAAAATTTTATGTTTTTTTTGCAGTAAAAATTTTAATTATTCAATAGTAAATTAACAAAAAATTTAAAAAATTGGCTTCCGCAAGTACCGACAAAATTTACAACTGTAGACATTACGCTAGACAAACTTTTTGTTGCTGGTAGAGTATGTTCAGTATAAAATATGTTCAGAACCCGACTCCGATAGAATTCTTCAAATAATTCAAAAAACTTACTCCAGTGTAAAAAACTATGCCAGTGTAAAAAACTTACTCCCGTCTGTTCTATATTTCAAACCGAATATATTGATCGGAATCGGTTTCGTTAAAAAAATTTTTGAAAGATTTCTTCTACATAAGAAAATTATATGATTTTATGAAAATGAAGCAAAAAATGCCGTAAATAAGCTGATAATATCTTGTACCGGGATAAAGGTACAATAAGTTGCTGTGAATGTATGTAAAAGGCAGAATGAGGCGTGGCAGGTACCATAAACATGGAGACACTAAACTTGTCTATTTAGATTTGTCTATTTATTCATACGTCGTTTGAGTGTAATAAATTATGTGGGTGCCACGGTTTTGCTTTAGGTTTTTGACTCGTATGTGCATATTTTTTAAAATCTCCTAGTCGGAAAACAGCTTGTTATACCATTTACATATAGTGCGGCATGGTATTATCAGTTTGTCTGAAAGTTTGTAACGTGTTAAGCGATGCATTGTGGACCCCGTAAAGTATATATATTCTTGATCAGCTATACGAGACGATTCAATCTAGCCATTGACTTCTTTTTATTAAAGTTTAATAGAGTTTCAAAATTGCCACGCCCACTTTTTAGGTAGTCCACATACAAACCAACCCCAACATCGACTTTTTGTATGAAATTTTCTTTTATTACTGTATCACCATAAAATTTGGCATGCTGGCTTCTCATGAAGGGTATCTGCACATATATTTGTCAATGACTGTAATCCCCTCACTTTTTGAGGTAGGCCCCATAAAAATCAGCTGCCCTTTTGTATGGAAAACGTTTTTATTTCAGTCTATATTAACGTGAAGTTTAACATGACGGCTTTTTTTATGGACAGGTGCTTCACATATATAGAAAGAGGCGTGAACGCCAACTTTTAGGGGTAGCAACCATAGAAACATACCGCCCAACCTTAGAATTTTGTATGAAAACTTACTTCTTACAGTACATATCTACTTAAAATTTAATATAGTGGCTTCTTTTCGACGAACGCCTCACATATAGAGAAATAGGTGTGATTTCTCTATTCATAAAAACACACTACTCAATTTTGCGATTTTTTCGTGAAATATTGAGGTGTTGAAATTAATTTGAATGGAATTTTTTCGATTTTTGATCGTTTATTTAAAAAAAAATGCTATTCAGAGTATTGTGCATCGTTAGTTACAACATTTTCCCATCTTTTTGCCAGCATATGGATTCCGCGTTGGAAGAACGGCTCGTCTTTTGAGGCAATCCACGAATCGACCCATTTTTTGGTATCCTCGTAGGAAGTAAAGCGCTGCTCAGCCAGGGTGTGGGTCATCGATCTGAACAAGTGGTAGTCAGAAGGGGCTATGTCTGGGCTAAAAGGCGGGTGGGGTAGCATATCCCAATTCAACGTCTCCAACGTTTCCTTGACGGATCTTGCAACATGTGGCCGAGTGTTGTAATGCTGTAAAACCACCTTGTCGTGTCTTTTGGCATATTCCGGCCGTTTTTGCTTCAATGCTCGGCTCAATTGCATCAATTGTTGTTGGTAACGTTAACCAGTGATGGTTTGATTAGTTTGCAACACCTCATTGCACACAACACCCTTCTGATCACACCGAATACAGAGCATGAGCTTGGCACCATGAATATTCGGCTTGGCCGTCGATGTTGATGCATGGCCGGGTGGTTCACATGATTTTTTTCGCTTTGGATTGTCGTAATGAATTCGACTTCTTATCGCCAGTAACAATACGATACAAAAAACTCTGGCGTTGAAGCAGCTGTTCGCACAAGTGAAAAATCTCCTTTCGACGTCTCTTGGCTTCAATTCGTACGGCACCCAATTTCCTTGCTTTTGAATCATTCCCATGGCTTTGAGGCGTTTGCCAACTGTTGACAAGTCAACTGCCAATGATTCTGACAATTCTTGAAGGGTTTGACACGGATCTTCGTCGAGTAATGCTTCCAATTCTTCATCTTCAAACTTTTTGGGCTGGCCCGGACGTTCTTGTCCTCCGTATCAAAGTCACGAAACCACAAGTTGAAATCGATGGACCATAGTCTCCGTAAGCCTCACAAAGCGAACGATGGGCTTCAGCTACTGCTTTTTTCTTCAAATGAAAGCACAAAAGCAAACCTTTCCGCAAATTGCGTTTTGTTGGAACAAAAGTCGACATGTTCACAGAGCAAAAAAAAATATGTGTGGAATGACACATACTGAAAATTTAAGCTTATGAAGTAGGCTTTCACATAAATATACTCACAGGTTTAGCCGATGCGATTTAGTGCTAGTTCGCCATCTCTTATGAATCCTTTAAAATTAATTCCAATACATTAATTCGTGTGAATAGTAGAGCTCCGCACCAACCGAAGTTAACATTTTTTCTTGTTTCTCCTCCTCCACAATCTTAGCTTTATATTATAGAATTTCACAAATAAATTATACGTTTGAATTATACGAGTAACTTTGGATTTCTTTTTTAAATCAATGAATAATTCGCGAAAAGTTCGTCGGATGTGTAGGAATGAAGTGTTTGTAGGGTAGGGCAAAAGTAATCACCCTTGATGGAATAAAGTCTAATGGATTAAATAAACAAATTTCACAAGCAGAACCAAAACCTTGTGAAATTTGTTTATTTGTTTATCCATTCGAATTTATTCCATCAAGTGTGATTACTTTTGCTCCACCCTGTATAAGTTGATGGTACAAAAACTGTTTTTGAGGCGCTTTACACAGTTTCTGAAAGAATATTAACACTAGTTTACAGCAAAAAAATAGCAACTCTTTCTTACTTTTTTTAGAGTAATTTGGGTGGACTGAATACGAAAAATATACTGATTTTTTTTTTTTTCATTTGAGCCATTCAACTATATAACGGTATATTTGAGTTTTTCGATGTACGATTTTACTTAAAGTAGCTTCCAGAGCGAACAGCAAGCTCGTTCAAAATAAACAAATTTCACACATTTTTCACATTGCAGTATTTTTTTTTCGACAATAAATACTATTTCCAATATTCAATGTTTCACATTTTCAAATCATAGTTTATTCAATTCCAAAAATTTCAAAGCCGAACAGAGCAAGATTAAAATTTAAAAATTTATAATGGCAAAAAAGAAACACTTTTTGCACCATTTACAGTCAATTTTTATTCAGCATAAATTTTTGTGCCACAATATTTAGAGAGTAGAATACATTTTATATCAAATGGCCCTTAAAATATAAATAAAAATTGAATAAAAATTTACGCAGTTATTAAACTTTTTTCAATGATATAAAATTCTTATTTGGTTTTTTATGTTTGATTTGGCAACTCATACAAATTTATGAAAATCACTTCATACAGCAATAAAACATGGTTTAGTCATGCTTTAAGAACCTTACAAAAAAAAAAAAAAAAACTACCGACGACTGACTTTGCTGCAAATATTATCGATTTCGGTACTCTAATTGATCTACTGTTGGAAGATGAAAAACTTTTGAAGGTAAAAAATATGGTTGTCAAGCGTAAAATTGCATGCTCTTTCGTTTGCTGTTCAGAAAATTAGGAGTTAGTGAGATGATTTTCCAGAAAAATTACTGTTTACATCTCAACAATTCTTTTTTTTTTTTTTTTTTTTTTGACAACAAAATTTAAATCTAAACTTTCTGCATAACGTTAAAGTAGACATGACTTGCTCTCAAAATCTTGTCTAACCCTTCAACGACCGCTGCTGAACCGCTAGAAACTAGGCAAATCTTACAACGAATTTGTATTCAGAGATTAGATACTCTCTAATAGCCACATTCATTCCCTATTAAATGTTATCTTGTTGAGGAAAATCGCTTCAATAGTTTTCAAAGAAAAATTCGAAGGTTAGGGGGTTAGGGGGTTAGGGGGTTACCGATGTAGCATTGTTCACCAAAGGTTGAAGTAGCTTTTCAGAATAACTATATCCTATATAACTATGGCCTAGTCATTTCTGTCAGAGTCTACATCATGTTAAACAAGCCAATCTAACCACTACGAATTCCTCTAATTGGATTATGCCCATATAGGTTTTTGATATTGATCTTCTATTCATGCCCAACATTTATACTAGATAGTACGTACCATCTCTGTTCCTTTGTGGCACAACGCACATACATACTTGGAATCGGTTCTTTGCGAAATTAAAAAAAAAATCCAGACGAGAACTTCGTTCATCTCCGAGGGTTTCTGTGATTGTTTCGTGTAGTAGAGATCTGAAGATTTGCGGAAACATCGCAGAAAGTTCATCCACAGTCACAGTCACGGAGTTCATTTTCGATTTTTTTCATAATTTCGTCAATCACATTTGAAGGTCTTCCGCTTCTCTGATCAGTCTGCACAGACGTACGACCGTTTTTAAACTCGCGACCACACTTGTACACTCTCGTACGATTCATAGCTTCATCACCATATGCAGTTTTCACCTCATTATAAATCTCAAACGGAGGTTTTCCCTTCCAAACGTGATAATGGATGACGCCGCGTATTTCGCACTTGGCGGGAGACTGGATTGACATTGTTCACGAAACGTGTTGTCGTATAATATTCGATAGATTATACAAATTTAACAAAATTTCATAGAATGATACGGGGAATCTATGTAGCTCAGCGAAATCTCGCTCCAAGCAAGTTTAATTGCTGCAGTTAATGTTTCCTTATCTTCGTATTGCTTCCCGCCTTCATATGCAATACTTTCAGTCTAAGCCAGCCTCAAACATTTTCAATTACTTAACAAACGACTTTACGTTATGAATAGGAGCATTATCTTGTTGAAAAATCCATGTGATTGATCATTTAGTTTTTGAAATACGGACTCCAACAATGTTTTGAAGCGCACACCGTTCATCTTCTGATCAACAAAAATTAAATCAATTGTTCCATAAAATGAGATGGCACCCCACACCATGACTCCACCTTCTCGGCTGTGATGGCGGCTTAAATACAGCTCATCTGTTCGCAAATCATGAAAATAGTATTCAAATTCAGTAGGGCCATCTAAATTGAAACATTTTTCATCAGTAAACACAACCGAACGTCGATCATTAAGTCAAGTGTCAGATTGAACAGTCCACGTCATGTATTCTCTCGCATATTGAAGCCGTTTTTCTTTGCATAAAGCATTCAGCGGTGGTTTTTTCTTGATTTTTAGACGCTTAAGATGTTTTGCATTTCTGATTGTAAGGCCAACAGTTGAAAGGTTTGCGTTTATTCCGGCTAATTGCTTAATCTTAGCTGCTGACTTAGTCGAATAGGAAGCAATTCGAACAAATTTACGTTCTGCTCGGGAAGTTAGTGGTTGCTTTCTCGCTTTGAAGTGTTCTCCATATGCCTCCGGATCTTTTAAATATCTGTCAACAGTTCTGGAGCTGCGCTTTATCTGTTTGGCAATATTTTGATTCGATAGTCTGTGTGAGTGGAAGAAGTCTATTTTTTGACGTTCCAATAAGCTCAATGCAGTAGCTTTTCCCGTCTAACATATGACCAGCAGTGTATGTTACTTTCAAGTGCATAACAATTTCAGCATTTCTTATCAGGTGAGATTTAGGCTTAACTCTTAAAAATATCCTGGACCTTGCAACCACGGATCTAAGCCACGTTTTTTTCATGGATCTGCGCCGAACTTGTTCAAAATCATCCAGAGCATTCCACTGTGCTAGTGTTCCCTTTAATACATCCTCGTTATTTTAAATATAAAAAACATTTTTGTTTTTTCTTTAGTTACATCAAAGAAATAGTGTTCAGTTATAAGCTGATAAGCCTTATTAATACACAGAGAAAAAAAATTCATATTCACAAACATTGAGTTTGTAGCGCGAACATCAACGCCAGGAGATGAACGATGACGAACAGCGAGAAGATCTAAATATAAAGTTTATTTAAATAAGTAAATATTCAAGCCAAAAATAAGTTTTAATGCAATAAGACAGCATTAGGCATTAACATTAATGTTCGGCTTCAAAAGTAAGAAAAAAAAATCACTGTTTCTGTTCAAATAAAATCAAACTCTGATTTTGTGTGCGCTGCATGCTCTAAAGGGTCACATTGTAGGTCAGTGCTGCTGAAAGGATTAGTTACGATTTTGAAAGATACACGGAGTATCAGTTGCCGTATATCCTTTTTGTCGCGCTTGCATGCACACGCGACTCAAACTCAAAACCCGCCTGGAATTTGATTCGTTTATGCGAGTTGGCATCACTGTTCGGATTAGATGGTAAAACCAAAAAACCATTGAAGATTCTTTGATACCAATATATGTACTTGCGAGAGTAAGAATTTCATTATTAAATAACATTACTGACTTAGGACTATTTAGCGCCTGATGAAATATAGCGGAAAAGCAGTGATAAGATGTGACACTTGGACGCTGATTTCTGCTCGATAGCCTAAAATCAGGTGCTCACCATATTTACAGTGAATTTTTTAAACAATACATTAAAGGCAAACATATTTTCGGTATGATTGGTGCAAATTTTTTGGCAAACTTAAATTTTTGTTTTAGCTTTTTTCCATGCTTTAAAATATTTGCAATGCAAGGCACATCGAGACAGAGTTTGGGAGCATCAATTTTTAAAATTCAACCGCATAAATTTGCTTTTCTTAGTAAATTTTTCAAATAAAATCAAGATTTATACATAACTGAAAGTTAAAAATAGACTTAGCAAGGCAATTCGAGAAAAAAAATGTGTTAAACGTATTGGTAGTCCTTTAAAATTTTGCGTTTTATTTTTTGATTGACAAGATGTATGCCATTTCTGGACTATTTTATAAACAGTTCTTGCTTATTAGTCGAGCACGTTTCGATTCATCGCTGCACCCACGGTTATATTTGTAGCAATACAAAGTATGATCTAAAAATAACCGAACTTTTAATTTAAATCATAGAACACGTAGCGCCGTCTATTAAATGTTGGTAGTGTTAGAAAGGTACATTTTTCTTCTTTCGAAATTAGCTAAGTTCATGCTAATCGTTTGACAGGTTACAAAATTACACACGTTTTAATAACAGGAGTTTCTGTAGTTATGTCGTAAAAACAAAAGAGCAAATATTAAATTTTGTTTTAGACTCGATAAAAAATTTACTGAGACTTACGAATTGTTAAAAAATGTTTATGGTGATGATTGTATGAGTCGTACTCAAGTTTACACGTGGTTTACACGGTCCAGATGTTTTAAATGTTGATCCAAGACCTGGATGACCCGAAGCACCTAATCGCGCTGAGTTAGTGGAAAAAAGTAAGTGAAATAATCGCTATCTATGCAAATTTCAATGTGAGAATGCTGGCAGAAGAATTAAATGCATCTCACTGTACAATCTACAAAATATTAAATGAAAATTTGGGTAAAAGAATGGTGTGTGCACGTTTTGTTCCACATCAGTTACATCAAAGACATCATTTCAACAGCTGAAAATGATACAGATTTTCTTGATTCGATCATAGCTGGTTACGAAACATAGTGTTTTAAATATGAACCTAAAACTAAGCGACAATCTGCAGAAAGGAAGTAAAAACCCGAGCCAAAACCTAAAAAATTGTGTTTTCAGAAGTCAAGAATCAAGACAATCTTAATAAGTTTCTATGATTCCAAGGGTATTGTTCACAAGGAATTTGTTCCAGAAAGTCAAACTGTCAATGGAGAATATTATTTACAAGTTTTAAATCGTTTGTGGTCGAGAGTTCGACCAGGTGTGTCGCAAAAGAAACTGAACTTTTTAAAAATAGCAGTTTCTGGTGGCGCCACCTATTGGTAGGTACATACATTGGTAAGCTAAATCCTTAACCGTAGTCGTCTGATTTGGCTCCGTGTGATTTTATCAAGGAAACTATTTTGAATAAAAAAAAAAAAATCACTTTTGCAAAATATTAAATTTTTGTTGTTTTTTTTTCGAAAAGTCCTGTTTCTTTTGCGACACATCTGGTACGTTTTAGGCCCAAATATTCCAAAAGAAAGTAGCTGTTTTTATTGCATGATAATGCACCACCTTACAAGACCAAAAAATCTATGAATTTTTGATGAAGAAAAACAGATTTGTCTCAACGACCATCCTCCGCATTCGCCTGATCTATCACCGTGCGATTATTTTCTCTTTCCAAAAATTAAAACTGCAATGAAAGAAGCTTTTTACGATGACACTTTAGCTATATAAGCAGCCGTGACACAGGTGCTAAAGAGCATTTCAAAAAGTGAGTTTAAAAATTCTATGCATAAATTGATGGTTGAGCGTTCCCAACGTTGTATTGAAACATAATACCATGCTTGTTATACCATTCACACATAGTGTGAAATGATATTATCAGTTTCTATGAAAGTTTGTAACGCATTAAAGGAGGCACCGTAGACCCCATAAAGTATGTATATATTGTTGATCAGCTTGATGAGACGAGTCGATCTAACCATGTCCGTCTGTCTGTCCGTCTATATGTTGTTGCGCATTTTTTGGGGACCAATTTTCATGCTATCCAGTTGAAATTTTCCACATACATTCTTTTTATTGCAGTTTAATAGAGTGTTAAGATTAACCCGCTTACCCCACTTTTTGGGGTAGCCGCCATACAAACCCACCGTTCAGTTTTGACTTTTTGTATGTAAAACTTTTTTATTGTAGTCAATATCAACTTAAAAATTGATATGGTAATTTCTAGTGTACGGATGTTCGACATATACATACATTGGTGGGATCCGCCCACTGTTTAGGGTAGCCGCCATACAAACATACTGCCCACTTTTGTGTTTTTGTAAGAAAAACTTCATTATTAAAGTCAATATAAGGTTGCAATGCGATATGGAGCCTTTTTATAGACAACCTTAACATACATAAGCTAATGGGCATGGCCCATTCAGGTTTTGGGGTAGCACCCATACAAATCCACCGTGCAATTTTGTGCTTTTTATAAAAAAATTCTTCATTTAAATCAATATTAGCTTGAAATATGATTTGGTGGATTTTAGTGGACAACCGCTTCAAATACATATGTAAATGGGCGTGTTCCGCCTACTTTTTGAGGTAGTCCCATATAAACCCACAGCTCACTTTTATGCATTTGTATGGAAAACATCAATATCAACTTGAAATTCGTTATGACGGCATCTTACACATCTACTAGCAGGCGGCACTTTTTGGAGGTAGCCCCAAAATTTCATGTGTATGGTATTAGAGCATCGGTTCAACAGAAGTTAACGTTTTTTCTTGCTTTATTTTATAAGTAATTCTTTATTTAATCAATTTTTTAGATAAATAACTAGATTACTATAGATATAATACTTACACAGTTCTGTACAGCTGGCATTTAATTAAATTCAGCATTAATATTGTACATATTATTTGATTTAATTATATTTTTTTAACATGTAGTACTAATTTGCTAACTAAATATTTATTTTCTTTTACATTCATTCAAGTTTAATGGACACAAACTTTAAGAAACTTCACTTCAAACACATTTCTTCAGCGTCGTTTTTGTTTTTAAAGTTTTCCAAAATTTACTTCATGCATTCGAAACAAATTCGAAATTTCTTCATTTTTGATTTTCGTTTTAATTTGTATCTTTTGGTTTTTTATTTTTTGTTTTTGTGTTAATTTCCTATTTTATTTTAATTATTTTCCTACGCAAATATTTACAGCAGAAATCGTAAACAATGCCGCACATAAAAATCGAAACTTTTTTTTTTTTTTGCTAAATACAAAATACACACAAAAATATTCGAAAATAATCAGCAACAAAATTTAATTTCTATCACGAGTGAGTATCATCAACCAATCTCCTATACTACATACCGAGTAAATGTGGCTAATTTTATTTTGGAATTTTCTAATTTGAATTCGATTTAATTGTGTTTTAAACGAAGTAAATATGTCTAGACCAGAAACACATACCCTCCGTACATAGGTAGGTAATAATTTTCTATAAATTTTTCATTAAACTATGTTTATATAGAGTAGAGTTCCGTAAAATATTTATATTTTTGTTGAATGCAGATTGCAGTATTTCCAGCATTCGAGGAATAATGAAATATTTAGTACAGAAGCACGTAAAGAATTTTTCTGTTGGCGGTTAATGCTGCACTGCGTCAGAATGTCTACCGGCGGCAAAACACGGCGGCGACGACACACACTGAATACTACGGACGTATTAGAATGGAATCGAATCGAATCGAATCGAATCGAATCTCCACGTGCTCTGCTGGGCTGGCGTTTGCTGCCGTACGCGGTTCCCGATGGACTGATTAAGCGAATGATTCAACTGTTGAGATTTGGCTTCGACCGCTGCTGCTGCTGCTGTTGTTGCTGTTGTTGCTGCTGTTGCTGCTTGTTGCGCGACGTCGACGCTGAAAGTGACAGTAACGTTAAAAAGTAGTTACAAAAAGGTAGTAGACTAAATAAATTGTAGCAAAATATGCATAAAAAGTATGAAAAATCGTATTAGAAAATAAAAATTTTATGAAAATCATTGTAAATTATTGCATTATTTAGAAGTATTTCCAGAAAATATCTGCTTTACTCAAGAAAATGTTTTACAAATCGAAAGAACTTCTTACTTTGAAAATTTCCTTGTAAAATTAGTTCATGTAGTATATTTTCTCTTTCCATTTGAAAATTTATTTTATTTTGAATTTTAAAATATTTCTATACTTTTACACATTTTTCAATGTGAATAACAACAACTTTTGTTTACAAAGCTATTCAAGCTACGGCAACAATTGTTTCGAGTTGCACAGTTCACCACTATTGAAAAAATGTTTGAAAATCTAATTTTAAAAACAAACCTATACTTTATGGCCTGAACACACGGTCTTATATTTACATGTAAGTTTGCTATGATAGTCACGCGACCTCGTGTGACCATGAACAAATATATCTTGTCAGCAATGTCGCGCGACATTTTTGGAAATAGCTCCGTTTCTAATTCTGTGTCATTTTGTTAACATTGTAATTGTTGTAAAGTGTTGCAAAAAGTAATAATCAGTGTTCTTAAAAGTGCAAAAAGTAAATATCAGCTGTTTAACTTGTTGGTCGCAGCAACCACTTCCGACACCAAATGCTACGTGCACGACTTTTTCACAATTTCTCTTCAGCTTTTTGCTTTCTTATTTGAATTTTTTTTATTAACTGCATAAATTGCAAATACAGCACGAATTTTCTCGGTTTCATCCATTATAAATGCCAGTGCACTAGTGTTATATATGCGATTTTAATGCCACTTGTTAACACTGAAAATGTAGCTGTCAAATTTCTTGCGCACTCGTTCGACCACAAAGTAAGATTTTTATGTGATATTTTGACAGTTGCATGAAATCTATTTTCTTTGCGGCAACAGTCAATGAGCAATTGGTTGTGTTTCCGATATGTTGGATAGCTGTTAGCCGAAGTAGTTAAGATGGTAACACTTGGCGCTCAGCGCCGTTGGTCATGTCATGATCATGTTTGAATACCAGCTTCCTTCACTAAAAAAGATTTTTATAAATTGTGTAAATACAACAAAATAAAATTAGAATTTTCGAAAAATTTCATGAACTCGTGGTAGAGACCTGTTGGACGTGTGTGAAGTTGCTAAAAATGCGGATCAATGATGATCTATGCATGTCCGGGTTATCACGAACAGACTGAGTAACACTGTCTTCGTTTTCGAACGTTCTCGAAGACCTTGGACGCCCGGATTTTGATTTTTCCAGCGTTGAACCGGTCTCTTCAAACTTCTCGACCCATTTTCCAGTCGAGGGCTTGGCACATCATTTAAATGACGAACATGTCGAATACTCCAGAATTTTGTACGCGCTACAGTCGCTGAATTACAGTTTTTGTAAAACTCACGTACGCACAACGCATGGTCCGCTCCCGAAAAACGCTCCATAGCGACTAAATTCCCAAAAGCTAGGCTACCGATTGACATACCGCCCGCGAACCTCGGAATAGTTGCGTAGTGTGATTAAGGGTATGTTACTTCTAGTATGTTCGCTAGTATGTTACTTCTGGTTATAAAAAATGTACATATATCATAGAATGAGGGAATTGGGAGCATTGATGCACCAGATATTGATACATATATACACTAGCTGATCAAGAATATATGTATATAATTTCTGATATCCGATGTTTCCTTTTATTTTTTTACTACTTAATATTTCTTACTTTTCTTTTTTTGTTATACAATTTTAAAGTCTGCATAAGTTTTCGTAAGTAAGAGTGTAGGGTATTTCGCTGTCATGAACATTCAAAAATTCGAAATGCTTCTATTTGTTAGCACATTTTTTGGGCAGACTATAAAATCGTTGTACATTTTCAAAACGCCAGTGTTGCTGTGTTGCAGCGCGCCATTTGTCTTTCAATTACCGCGCATGCGCAGTGCATCCTCCTCCACCTCCACCTCCACATCCGCCACAACGTTCAATCTCCTTTTTAGGCGCACTCTTTACGCTTTGTGTTAATTTTCACACTTCTGTTTTTACACGCATATTCGTAAACAAATGGGGCGGCACGTGGCTTGGCACATCGGATATTGTACCGACAATATATGTACATATATCTATCTATATAGTAGTACAGGTGGCATGGCATGAGTTTTAGCTTCGAGCGCAGCAGAAACAACGCCAGCAGCACCATCAGCCGCAACATCTGCATATTGAAGTACCAGAACAACAAGAACAGCGAAGAATCTAAGCTCTCATGCATGTTTCACAATAAATTATTGAAGATTTTAAAACAAAAACCAAAACAAAAACAAAAAAAGGATGTTTCAGCGTCTGCGGAGACATTTACAGCGGAAGCAGCTCATATGCATTAAAAGTAGACCAAGCCCAGCACAGCCGCGCCCAGGACTGGGCAGCAAATTCCGGTTGTCTATGTTATTTGTAGTATCCATGTACTCAGTATGCACTTAGATAGCTTTATTTGATTTTATATTCGAAATGTCATATGTAGGTGAGTATTTGTTTTAACATATTACGTATACGTATTACTCAGAGGCCGTGCAGCAACGAACGTACGGAATACTATTTATACTAACGCCCTCACCCTCCCGCTTTTCCCCCTCCACAAACACACTATATCAATATCTTCGACTTCGGTCATCATTTTTAATCAAATTGACTTGTTAGACCAGAAAAATGCTTTAATGTGCGCTGATATTAGTATTCCTAGATAAAGAAAGGTCAACTTCTACAACAATGTAGATTTTGTTTTTCTTTTTTTTATACAATATTTCTTGCTTGCTGCACATGTACGTATATATATAAATATTTATGAAAGCATATAAAAGAGTGCAGTCGGATGTGTGCATGTGGAGGAATGAAGGCAGCTTATTATATGTTTATAATGGTTCGGGTTAATACTTATATGCGAGGTCAGTTTAATAAATCTCTAGGTGCCGCACGGTCAAACTCAACTTTAAACAACCAGTAAATCGCTGAACTCGAAGGACGCTTCACACCTTTCGATCTAGCTGAATTAGATGATGTGCGAGACACCGCTAATTTTCTGGAAGACAGCTGCATATACATTCATACATTCCCGATGATCAGTTTGGCTTTAGGCATCACCATGGTACCCCAGAACAAGTGCACAGAGTTTTCCAACATAAGTGTTCTTAAGGCCTATGAGAAAAAGCAATATAGCTCTGCTGTTTTTCTTAATATACAGCAAGCCTTTGATAGAGTCTGGATTGAAGGCCTTCTCATCAAAATTAAATCAATTTTGCCTACATCGCAGTTCATCCTTTTGACGTCGTGCTTGCTTAACCTTGCCTTCTTAGTCGTGGTGAAAGATGTGCGCTCAGGGATCCGCCGCATTGCAGCTGGTGTACCACAAGGCAGTGTGCTTGTTCCTGCCCTTTATACTTTGTATACTGCTGATATGCCATTTCCAGTAAATGAGAACATGCCTCTGGCTACAGATGCTGACGATAGACGGCTCCAAAGATTTCATTCGAACGATCTTTAAAATAGGCATTAAGCCTTATTTATTTTTTGTTAGTTATGTTCATGTTCAAACTCTAAGCTAATTGGCTTAAGATCACTCCTTACCATTTTATATTAATGTATTAGAGTTTTAAACTAAACTGTTTGACATTTACCATAAGTAAAAAAAAAAATAAAAAAAAAAAAGTAAAAAAAATGTGACAAATAAAAGAATGCCGCTACTTAGCGATTAACCTAAAGATCGAGAAAAACTTTTTACGAATTTTAATCGCGCTTATATGGGATTCGTTAGATCATATTTGCCTCAAATTTTTAATGCTTTTGTACCGTCACACGAATTTGCAAATCAAAGTTACTTGTGTATCTATCGTTGAAAAACCGATTCATGAAACTGTAAACTGATTATGAATTATAAAATTGTAATGGCACTTATAATTCGCAAAGAGTTCTTCCCGAACTTTAGGTAAGCTGCTGCAGCGATTCTTGGTTTATTTATGATTATTTATTATTATTTATTTGTTTTTTTTCGTTTAGAATTATAATTATATATTTTTGAAATAATGTTAGTTTTAAAAGTTATGTAGATATCTTGCAATTGTATAATTTTTCGATCGAATAATCTATGGCTGGACAGCGTTGATTTAAAGGCGAAATCTTAGGATTTACGACGGATTTGATTTTTAAATAAAAAAAAATGTTTTTTGAATATTTGTGAAACTTTTATTGAAACATAAAGTAGACATCCGGTAAATGGCCGCCTCGGTTTTGCTAGCATATATGCGCATGTTGCGGTATGTTTTCATGCATGCAGCGTGTCATGGGTTTATTCACGTAAACCTTTGACTTCAAAAAAACTCAAAAGAAATAAACCTAGAGGTGTCAGATCACATGATCTAGGCGACCAATTCTGGTCACCAAAATGCGAGAGGACATGACCGGGAAATGACTGATGCAGTAATTGAACTGTTTCTCGTGCTGTATTCACCGACTTGTTGGAAGCACATGTCCTCCACATCAATATCTTGAAGTTTCGGCAAAAAAAAAACTGTTTAACATTTCACGATAACGAACACCATTCACGGTTTGTGTTTGACCTGCCTCATTTTCGAAGAAAAATGGTCCGATGATGCCTCCAGCCCAAATTCACACCAAACAGTGACACGCTGTGGATGCATTTGTTTCTCATAAATCACTCGTGGATTTTCTGAGCACCAAATGCGACAATTTTGACCATTGAGATGAAAATGAGCCGCCTCGTCACTAAAGTTGTTTTGTAACACTACCCGATGAGCTATTTACCTGATGTGTTATTCCATACATAACCTCATGATGTCTACTTTATGTTTCATAAATTTAAAAAAACAACAAATCAAATCCGGCGCATGTCCTGAGACACCCAGAGCTGCGTACTTTTTTGTGTCTTTCGTGTACTTTGGTTTCAGTTGGAAGAATAGAGAAAAGAAATGTTCTCTATTTCTGTCGTGTTCTAAAGGGCGATTCACATTGTAGAGCATGTCCGTCAAGCAGCTCGACGTTAGGCTCGCAGGCAGACAAATATTTAAAACAAACAAGTGAAAGAATTGTAATACACCAAACAAAATTCTTTTAAAAACTGTACATTAAATGACTGCATGGCTGTCCAAAAGGAGTGCAGAGAGCACTCAAAATGTGACTGTATGTGCCTGCTTTTCATTGCGCGATATTTGTAAAGTGTGACAAAATACTACAACAATGCAACGTAAGTAATACAAATTTTGATTTCTTATTAGCATCAATCAGCTGACTTTGACATGCGTTCGTTCATATGTGTGTGAAAGCACGAAAGTCTTTGTCCCCTTAGGGCTATGGCTGGACAGCGTTGATTTAAAGGCGAAAGCGTTTTCCATGGCAATCCTGTATTTTTGGGTAGTTTTAGGACAAATGGTTGAATTTTTATACTCCAACTTGAGATTTGTGAAATTTCTTGCCATTTGCTACGGGCTTTCATAGAACTGTTTATGCAACAGTTGACCCAATTAAAAAAGCTCGACATCTATATAATAATTTGCGATCTGTTTTATTAAAATTGTATTTAGTTATATTAGTTAAGTTTGGTTAAGTGTCTGTAAGTTCTATTGTGTTTATAGACGAATAAAGAAATAATCCGTATGTCTGTCTGAGAGAAAAGTTTTTCGTCTATAGAGGACCTAGACAAAAACCATTCACAGCCTAAGGATTCTATGTACCACACTGCTATAGCAAAACAACACAATATATACACATACGAACTGCGAACTAATCGCACTAATGTAGCAGCAATGTATGCTGCTGTTCTCTCATTCCCTTTCTCTTCTCAGTAACGATAATGCGCACCGTCTCTTCCATTATATGCAGACGGCTGAATACGCACATGAAATGCAAAGAAAGAGACAGACAAAGAGACTTGCAAACGTCACTTTCATATGTTTCCTGTTGTTGTTTGCTGCTATGTCTAATGTGCCCTCTCTTCTTCTGTCTTTCACAAACGCATGAAACAACCTTCGTACATATATGCACAATTGACGTCTGCATCGTAATGTTTCTTATGAACTTATGTATTTAATCAGCGCTAATTCATTTAAAGCGCGAATTCATTTTATAATGCGTCACAGAGACCCGCAAACATTAATCCATGGTTCCCAGCTCGCGCCCATTATCTACAAATTGAATTTCCATGGCACACGCCAAGCCCATCCTTTTCAATGTGCTTTTGTGGTGATGATTGATGATGACCACCGAGTCAAATGAATTTAATTTTTAAACAGGATATTGTGTTACAATTTAATTTTCAATGGCGCATAATAAATGCTTCAAATACAACAGGATCAAAAGCAGCAGCTGCCGAGTATGCGACAGTTTCAAATTTCAAACAGCAACGCATGTCCTGAAAATTTTTATACATACATACTCGCATATGTACGTTTATGGAGAATATGTGATGTGTGTTGCGTAATATGAGTCTAAATTTAAAATCTGTACTTGATGCTTCAAACAACCTTTAAGGGAAATTATGTATGGAAAACATTTTTGAAGTGCAACTTTTTGCAAATGAAAAAAAAAACAAAAAAAAAATTTAAAATAGTAAAATGCGGTTGTAAATGCAAAAATGGAGCAGTCGGAGTGAAAAATTTACCATCATACATGACTTGTATGCACGGGCGTCTATAAAATAAACACTAACTTTTACGGCGCTCTAAAAAGTAGAAAAACTCTTTAAAATGCAGCGTGGAAAACAATTTTTTTTATTTTTTTTATAAATAACATACTTTACGTAATACATTGGCGTTGAAAAAAATTAAATTATTTTATTTTAATACAAAATGCACTCGATGCTGCTCGACAATTTTTATGTTTGACCGCAAATGTGCGCTACACAAGGACTTCTAGGGTTTTTTATTTCAACTTAACCTAGAGTGGGGAACAGAACTGTATATATATAGCCCCATACATACAGCCCCTAAATAAACAACTATATTATTCATACTAGATAAATCAGACTTTAGGCGCTTTTAGCATATAGTTCCAATTCAAACCTATGTTCCAAATAGAATTCATGGTGTAGAGAAAAGCACGAGCCCATCGGAATAGATTACGTGCTTGAAGCGAGCACACAATTGTCTTTTGCTGATTCACTTTACACACACACGCACACTTTTTGCTATGCGGTTACTGTAACTCTGCGGTGGCTAGTCATAACCAGTGATTCGAATTAGTGGCTGCTCACCTTTGAAAAGGAATAGGTTACGTCTCTTTGTTGCTGCAAATTGACACAGTGTACAAATATTAAATATAAGGTTTCATAGCTTTGGGATTTCGTTAATATAGATTAGCCAAGATCTGTAATACTATAGGGACAGGTAGATTTTTACAGTTCTAGGCGACCTTATTGTTTTATCTGTTGTTAATTTTCCCTTTTTTTTTTTTTTGTATTTTTCAGACACTACACACACATCACAATGGCTAGTTACAGCGTCGAGCAACATGTGCAAATCATAAAACGTTATTCTTATTAATAGTTTTCGCCCTGTGGTTGAAATTCAATCATTGTAGCGCCAATACAAAACAGTTCAGGGCCATTTGCTAATGCTGAGAACGTTAAGTAAGACCAACATGTTACAGTCATCATAAGTCTGGCTGGTAATGCTTAGAAAGTTAAGTATGAGCAACAGGTTACGCTAAACATGTTGCGAGAACAGCCTCTTCTAAAATTTTCCCAACAACACTATTAAGCCACGCTGATAGTGTTGTTGGGAACTGATATTCGCCAACATGTTAGCAAGTCCGTCTGTTGCTTATTTCAAATGGAGAGAACTGCGAGGGGGAGAGAGCTCAGTTCTTTGTGATTGAACGAGGGCGTTACCTGGTTTTTATCTACCTAAGACTTTAGAAAAAAAGATAACATTCGTCCATACTCCTCTTCACAACCTGTCCCACAACAACAAAAATCAAGCGAATTTGTTAGGTTTAAATGGCTTAAAAAGGGTGTGATCGTTTTCCACTTGCCTATTTATACATATATAGATAATTATTGGAAGCGAATAAGGGATTTAAGAGAAAAAGATCATCTTCACCGACATAGAAATTTTAGCATATATTCGTCTCTATTGGAAAACCCTTTATATCGTTTAACATACTCTTCAACATCTCATCGACTTGATAAGTAAATACACAGACAGTTCTAAGTTAAACAACAAATTCGGAAGAGGCGTGAACGCTCCAGAAACGAGGGTAGAAGCCTCTCTCAGATTTCCAAAATAATGCAGCTTCTATCAAGCCGAGGATGCAGCCATGCAGAAAAAGCCGAGCCTTATAGTATACCCGGCAGTAAAATCGTGGGAAATTACAGATCAGACGAGCATGCGAGAAAAGGTACTCAACATGCAAGATGCTCATCAAAGATAAAACCATTTGCACTGCGAATGCACGTTGCTCAAATCGAGCCATATGTGGTAACTCCAAACAAACTTGACCAGAATACGACAACAAACGAACCCGATCAATTTTAAGATTAAACAGTAGCGATATCTCGATTCTAGGTGCTATAATTGGATATTATCTAATGAGATAGGAGTGGGAGCGTTCAGCAACTGCTGCGTAGCTGCCCGGCCATAAGTAGAAGAAGATTTATGCATGTCGATGTGTACCCTTTAAATGACTATTCAGAAATCTACAAAAGTGAGGTTAGTGAACTTCATTTAATCGCTGTAGAAGTAACAATCTCTCTCAAAATAAGAGATTTGTGGTACCAAAACGTATATTAACCCCAAAAGAGTTTATTGAGCCTCAACCAGATATATAAATATAAATGCGAATCCCGATTTACTGGATTTTAACCTAACATACTCTACGCGTTGCAACTATGCATGTAGGGTATCATACTATACCCAACTATTACGTGCATGGTTCGCTTATTTGTCCTAATTTAATGTTATTTAATATACACTTTCTAAACTCATTTTAATGAAACAATTTATGCAGCGTGCCGGAAATGTCTTTGTTAAAAATTTTGACTACACGCAGAAATTCATAGCAAACTTTTTCTCCTTTGCTGCTGCGCGCAGTGCCGAAATTCTTACGAATTTTGCCTGCACTACAAAAGAATTGGACCAAAAACTTTTCGGTTCAGGTGGCACAACTTAAAAACAAACCAAATGTTTAGCTAGAGCATCACCAATTTGTAGTGTAATGAGAAGAGCAGAAAATAATGGTAAAAAAAAGAAATCTTCTCAAATAAGTTCCAAGCCGAGGAACATTTAAAACAGCTGCACAGTTCGCAGGCGAATCTGTTTGCTGTTTCCGCATTTGCTGCGCTGCATTAAGGATAATTTATCATCAATATAAATGAATGAAAAAATAAATAAAATACAATATAAAAAACTGCAGCCAAAGTTTGATAATAATTCGAAGCTAAACAGACCTTCTCACGCCTCCGAACAACAAAGGGGCCGTGGCCGCCCGCACGATTGACCTTTGGAGCGCACGTATGTGAGATCGACGTGAACTGACTTACTCCGGCAGCGCCTGCGACATTGTTAAATATATTTTCCATAAAACAGAAAACTTTTCTGAGTCATTAAGACAGCTGCGTCGTAAAATGTTTTGTTTTATATTGTACATTTTAAGATGGGAGCTTTGGATGTGTTTTTGCATCGAAGGTAAGCAGCAGCGAATACCTTAGCGTATGCTAAATATTTCGAAACACCTCGGAGCAATCAAGCAAGTGAAGTCAAGTCAAGTTGGATTGAGTTGAGATGGTAAACCTGGCAACGTTTATATCTCACACACGATGCTTTACAAGCGCAATCCTACTTACTTTCACAGGATACACCATGTGAAATATGTATTTTATCAAGGTAACGCCGTATGTTGCACTTAATTTTGCTTTGGAAATCGGTTTGGCTGTATGTAAAGGTTGCCTGTGAGCTGCTGATTTCACATTAGACCTTCATATTTCAGACACATGTTAATTATGAGTCTACGTGACTTGCTCAACTGTGCGTGTGTTGTTTTTTTTTTTTATGATATGTCATGTTATGTTGGTTGCAGCAAATCGTTCAGTTTCTGTTGTTAAACTTTCAACTGAACTTTGAACTCGCCTTTACGCCATAACTTCTCCGACCCTTTCTGCAAAAGTTTTAATGTCGCAAATCATAACTCAGCTGCAACCGTTCGTAAATAAATAATAAAGTAAGCTAAATCGTCTTGAGCCAGCACAGCCAGCAGCAGCAATCCATGCGACGCATTCGTCTTAATATAGTGCCATGCCAATATTAGCAGCAAAATGATCCCCTGCCGTGTACTGGGTCCTGCCCACTATGCAAGTGAATACTAAAAAGCAAGTAAATACCTACTTAAGCTCACATGAAAATCGATACAACAAATTGGCACAGCTGCGTACAGCTGCTTGAGAGGGCAAAGGACATTGGCACGCTTTTCCCCCACACATCTCTCTATGGTGCCAATGCTTCTTGTTCGCAGCTGTTTATGCTTATTGAGTGCGCTTTAAAATTAAGCCATGCACAGGAATTAGTTGCTATACTACAAAAAAAAAGGAACTAAAATTGTTAAATTCGGTAAAACCGCAGCTTGAATACCCTTCACATTATCTGCAATAAAAAATGATAATAATAATAAACCTCCAATTGAATTTGGAGATATTTTTTCAAAACAGCTTATTTTATCATAGAGGTGACGAAATATAGATCCTTTAACTGGTAATATATTTTCCATAAAACAGAAAACTTTTCTGAGCCTAAAATGGAGCAAAGTTGAATTATTTTTCAGCGATTCATAAGAAATAGCCATACCAAAATTGGAGTATTACGCTTTGATATAAAATCTATATGGACCATCTGGTTTGTAGCGGTCTAGCGGAGTAAATGCGTCTGAAGTGACTACGGTAAAATTTTTACCAAAGCATTTTAATTGATGAACCAAGTTTTGCTGATGATTGTGTGTCCCATGGCAGTGTTCTTCAGTGGTATGCGCGGTTTAAAAATGATTTACATGATTATCAACACGTTGCCCAACCGAAATCCGTGTTTTGTGGATGTAAAAGCCAAACAAAAGGCTTGTACCGCAATACTGAAGGACATCCCCACCGAAGGCAATAACTCCACATCCTGTGATCCAAATATCGTGAAACTTTTGACTGCAAGTTGACAAAGTATTGTGAGGGAATGAAATATCCGTTAAAATTCATGCTACTTTCAAATACATTTCTACTTTCATTCTTATTAAAGAATGAAGTAGATTGACCTTACTCAACCAGATGGCGCTTAATAATTTCCGTAAGTTGTAAAAGTGTTGCCATACAATAAGAATGAAGTAGATTTACCTTACTCTAGCAGATGGCGCTCAATAACTTCCTTTGGTTGGAAAACTGCTACCACAAAACAAGAATGAAGTAAATGGTAGCACTTCTCCAACCTTCTGAAGTTAAGGAAAGGTAAATCTATTTTGTTTTTATTACATGGTAGCAATTTTTCAATCTAAGGAAGTTATTAAGAGCCATCTGGTGAGTAAAGTAAATCTACTTCTACTACTTAAATCTACTTACATGGTACCACTTTTCCAATCTACGGAGGTTATTAGGTTTGGACAGATATGTTGGACAGATTATGAATAACAACACTACTGTTGTGAAACCACAATCCATACAAAATGGAGCTTGGTTTGTATGGAACGCCTCCTTAAAATTATGTTGACTAACACTCTATCTGAGAAAAACATATGACAGTCTAAATATAAAAGTTTGGTGGTTCTATCTGTTAAAGTCTTCGAGATCTCAGCGTTCATACAAATGGTAACACAAGCATGACTATATCGACCTGACTTTTAAAGCAGATAGGAATATATATACATATTTTATAGTATGTGCCATACCTTCTTTCGATGTTACATACATTTTCATAATCTTAGCCTTACTTTTAAGTCTGAATACATAATATTTTGTACAAAAACTCGAAAATGGACGTTCGATATGTGTAGTAGGTAAACTTCATTGTGGGCATTCTATTCCTACAATGCGTTACAATCCTTACGACAAACTGTTAATATACTTTTCACACTATGTGTGAAGTGTACAAAAATAATGTACCAAAGGGGGTTGCCTTCAAATGCGACATAGAAAAAAATTTGCAACGTGGGGCAAAATGCCTTTTGGTGAAATAGCAAAAAAAAGAAAAGGAATTTCCAAGTAATAAGATGAAGTTTGTTATCTTATCTTATCTTTTCCACGGAATGAAATTTAAATCATTCTTTTTGGATTTGTGTGCTTGCGGCATTTGCTAGTTTAGTTGTAGAAGTTGCTGCAGCTACTTACTTCAGGTTATTTAGTTGGCAATCCGGAGCGTGCGGGGAGAATATGCAGCTTGTTTCTTATTCATATTACTGGCTGCCACTTGAAACTTTGTCATTTGCTTACATTCCCTATACATAATTAAATAATGCAAACTGGCGCACTTCCGCCGGCTTAATGTTTGAAATTAATTTTTGTACGCTTGCATTTGGAGAATGCTCATCCACCGTATACTAAACACCCGACACAGCCTACCGTAGTCAGCCGCTTTGAAGTGTCTCTTGATTGTCATTAGCGCGCATAATTTGGGAACAATTAAACCCCTACCCCTTAAACATGAAGCTTGTAAACTAAACTAACTGTTCAAGCACAGCTGATCCTTATGACTATAAAGTTCTTCTGTGTAACACCATTATTATAGTATATAATATCTTTGGACTTATGTTAGACTATTTTGGAGCAAAACTTATGTCACAAATGAAGCTATAAATTGAAAGTTTCAGTTAAAAATTCTAACAGAGTCAGACACTGAGTCAGAGCTTAAACGCTGGGGTTTTTCATGAAAACTTTTCACAGTAAGTAAAAGAAATGTGCGTATATGGTAAACGCTTTTTAATGAAATGCACGAGTAGATTATTACGAAAACTTTTCATGAATTTCATTCTATTTCATGATATTCTCTCGTCGTTGCCACATTGTAATTTTGAAGTTGTGAAATGGAGTGACGCTCTGTTGGCAAAACATTTTGATTACGTGGAGGCTTTCTTTCATTTTCAGTTTCCCAGTGTGGCAACAACGAGGTGTCATCATTAAGCTCATTTGATGATATTGTAAATATAGCATATTTAAAGATTTTTAGATATCATAAAATGGGTAATTACGTTTAAACGAGATAATATTTTGCTTAGTGTGTCAATTTGCAGCAACAAAGCGACATGACCCTTCTCCTTTCAAAGCTGAGCAGCCACTAGGTGGATGATTTCTTTCTCACTAGCAGAGAAAAAACAAACTTCATCAAGCGTACGGCTCATATGTACATGAGTAGAAATTCGTTGGTGTTCGAATACTATGAATAACATTTGGATCATCATGATGAAGCAAATCGGTAATAGGCATTGGTGTGCTTTTCGTCTCAATTTGTTAACCGTTTGACGTCGCTGGAGTTTTAAGTGGCGTTAGCGAGTTTAACAAGGATGTTAAGAGGTAGTACAGTACCGTACTTCAGCATCTTTGGACCCTGAGTCTCGGTTCTGTGTCTCTACTGAAAGCTGAACATATATAGAATATATGTTCTATGCTTTCGGTTAACTCGATCTTCGCGGACTTCCTGTTGTGGTTACTTTTGGCGATGTCAAATTTAGGGCTACTAAATAATATGACAATAATTGTTATATGATTATTAATCAAACTTAGTGCGCTCAATATTGGCTTTAACGTCTGAAATCATTGATGGCTTATTCGCTTGGACCAACGATTTTAAGTATCCCCAATTTTGGAAACAAAAATCGTGGAACATGCCTCGATATCGAACGCCATTGACAGTGACTATTGATTTTTCTTCGTTTTTGAAGACAGATGGCCCTATGATGCCACCTGCACATAAACCGAACTAAATTTTTGAAATAACAGACAAAAAAGTTATCGATTTTTGAACGATAACATAAAAAAATCGAAATATACTCCAGTGCTACTCAAACTGGATTTATTACAATTGTGAAGTCGAGACATGCACTACTCAACATTTTTCCGCCAATAGCATATCTTGCCAATTCGTATTTTCGAATGTATTTGTAAGTCGTGAGAACGGCCCTAAATCGTATATCGGTAGCTGATGGATAACCATTGGATTTTTGTTGGCTAATGAGAAAATGTTGCTTATTGACAAAGCCATTGGGCAGAAGTGAGCCTAATCGCGGAACATAATTTTGCGGTAAAAATTTGAAAACCTTTGCGCAAATATACAGGTACACATCTAGATGACGAATTGTTTAATTATGGTCTTCCTCGACACTGGTCCCCACGACGGAGATGAGCATCCAAAGAAGTAAACGTGCCACACAATTTCGCAATAGTTTCTCTAATAACAACCTCTGTGCACATTTCTTATTGAGCACTGATGTTGGAAAAAAAATTTTCATGATTTGTTGAAACGTTGCTCGGGCGTAAGCCTTTCGAGTGTTGCCACATTAAAAAACTTCTCTACTTAAAAAACAGCATTTATATGTAAGTATGTGAAGAGCTCTAAAAGTTTTAATGTATTTCAAATGAATTCTGCGTTTTAGTATCCAAACAAAATTTAAAAAAAAAAAAAAACTACGCCAATGCTAACATTTTGTGTCGCACATCATTTTTGCATGCTTCCTCCTTGCTTCCGTATGTCCTTCTTGTTTATTGCCTTCCGTTTTCTCTGTCGTACATATTTTAAACGTAAAATACTGCGTAAAATATTGCGCAAGTATGCGATTTCAACATAATATTTTATATTTTCTTGAAATACTTAGATTTTAAATGCCAGTTTGTTTCAACATACAAAATGAGTTAATCTGTCTACATCCTCTCCCTCTCACTTCATCTTGCAGAAGCTAACACTTCTAGCCGTCTGTCTGTCTGTCTGTCTCACTGTCTGCGTTTGTTTACGCCCTGTTCACTTGTCTGCGTACAAATTAGTGTCTCTGCCAACTTCCGGCAAAAGTATTTGCAGAGGATTACAAACAAATTGCACATTCCATGCCAAAACCCGAGCTTGAATTTCGTATTTGGCCCAGTTACTATTAAATACAGTTAAATTAAGAGAGTTTTATTTACTTATTTATGTTCAGCCATAAACTGTACAAAATAAGTTAAGCGTAAATGAGGTTAACAAATACCCAAAAAAAAAAATTAAAAAAAAACCCAAAGTAGCAACTCAACTCAACGAAAATCGAAGAAGATTTCTCTGCTGTACTACGACAAAAGAAAACACAAGATACGAAATATAAAATGCAATTTATTGTCTTGGCAAGTATTTTCTCCCATTTTGTTACCATTTCGTTGCCATTGAATTTGTCGTATCAAAAAAAAAAAAAGATAGAAAAGCGCAAACAAAAAAAAAATTCTCAAACGAGAGTGAATGGAAAAGGTTAAGCGTAACGAAATTGCACAGAAATTTAAGAAAATATTAAACAAATTATGCCACATTTGAGAGTAAAAAACTTCTAGACGCTTTTATATTTATCTAATGTGAAAGCAACAGCATACATTCAAACATATTTGCAGATACAAAGATACATTTACCTACAGATACAAAAAGTGTAGGTGAGAGTGCGAGGCAGATTGAGTTGACATGCGGCACCGCGTAGTAGACAAAGCTGGCACTTCAATGGCGGCATGTACCGTTATTTAACGACGCAAACCAAACATAAAACACAAATAAAGAAACGAAACGAAACGAAACGAAAAGAAAAGAAAAGCGCGAAAATGAAAGAAAAATTGCAAATTCTAAAATGGATGCCACTCAAGACCATAGACCCTATTCAAGCATTACTCTGCTCTGCTAGAAAAAAAAAAACAAAAATGAAGACGATATATATAGAAAACAGCATAAAAATTTAATCACAGATTAGATTACATTCGGTATTTTATTTATTAGTTGCTGTTGGATACAATGCTTATTTTATTATAAGTGTATTTTATGCTGGGTTTTTTTATTTATATACAGAACAAAAAAAAAAAAACAAAAAAAAAACAAAAAATGTTCATGAAATTAAATATGGTTTTGAAATTTCATCAGCACATCATCAGCATTCTAAGCTATCTAAGCTCCTTTAGCTGAAACTGAAGAACTTTATACAGTCCTCGAACGAGTGTTTTAAAAAGAATGCATGTTTCTAATGAGGTGCTGGAATTAATTTTAAAGGAATTTTTTTCGATTTTTGACCCTTTTGTATAAAAAAAATGCTACAATGTATATTATGCAAAGTATTGTCAATCGTCAGCTACAACATTTTCCCATCTTTTTGGCAGCATATGGATTCCGCGTCGGAAGAACTGCTCGTCTTTTGAGTCAATCCACGAATCGACCCATTTTTTGGTATTCTCGTAGGAAGTAAAGCGCTGCTCAGCCAGGGCGTGGGTCATCGATCTGAACAAGTGGTAGTCAGAAGGGGCTATGTCTGGGCTAAAAGACGGGTGGGGTAGCATATCCCAATTCAACGTCTCCAACGTTTTCTTGACGGATCTTGCAACATGTGGCCGAGTGTTGTAATGCTGTAAAACCACCTTGTCGTGTCTTTTGGCATATTCCGGCCGGTTTTGCTTCAATACTCGGCTCAATTGCATCAATTGTTGTTGGTAACGTTCACCAGTGATGGTTTGATTAGTTTGCAACACCTCATTGCACACAACACCCTTCTGATCACACCGAATACAGAGCATGAGCTTGGCACCATGAATATTCGGCTTGGACGTCGATGTTGATGCATGGCCGGGTGATTCCCATGATTTTTTTCGCTTTGGGTTGTGGTAATGGATCCACTTTTCATCACCAGTAGTAATACGATGCAAAAAACTCTTCCGATTATGGCGTTGAAGCAGTTGTTCAATTCGTACGGCACCCAATTTCCTTGCTTTTGAATCATTTCCATGGCTTTGAGGCGTTTGCCAACTGTTGACAATGATTCTGACAATTCTTGAAGGGAACTTCACACACATCTACTATTGAGCGTATACCACCCACTTTTTGGGGTAGCCCCTATTTAAACCGCCACTTTTATGTATTACAATACTATTTAAAGTTTCGTGTGAATGTTATTAGAGCTTCGGTTCAACCGTTGTTATATTAAAAACTTTTGTTTTTTGAAAATTTATGAAACTTTTATTGAAACATAAAGTAGACATCATGAGGTTATGTATGGAATAACACATCGGGTAAATAAAACATCGGCTTTGCTGGCGTATACGCGCTCTTTTCGTGAAATTTTCCATAACCAGCTCTAACTGAGACACCCTATATATATGCTTTTTTTAAAGAATCTGAGACCAAAGTTCCCATTCTTTCTTGTATTTTTAGACTCATGTATGATTCCTTCATTCCTCTCTATCTAGAGCATTTAAGCTTGAAAAATATCCGAAGCTAACGTTTCTCTTGTTCTAATACACGTATTTATATATACATCTCTACATTAACTGAAGGGCATTGCAAGATTTAGTTAAAATGTATGAACAAACTAAATTGAATAAAAATGTTCTAAGAGTAAGCAAAGAGCTTCCGTGCACAGCAGATTGTGTGAAATTTCACACAATCACATGCAAATGAAATTTCAACACTTAGCGTAGAGCATCTCCCCAACCGTACATCACACTCCGTGCTGCCTCAACGACCAGCTTCCTCAGCAACTTTTGAGCTGCACATCACATGGCATGGCGGGGAAGTAACTTCCATGACTGTCGCAGTTGTTGTTGCTACTGCCACAGCTCAAACATCGTATTAATTTAATATGTTTAAAATATGCTTCTAATATAATTCTTTTCGCTTGCTTTTCCACTCACTTGGTATCCTTGATATCCTTGCGCTGCAGCTTCTCACTCTCTCTCTCTCTTTTATAAACGCTTTTCATTAAGCTCTTGTAATTTGACAATATGCGCGCCTGGCTAGACGAAATTTATGCAAATTAATGTTGAAACATATACTTTTTTTACATTTTTTTTTTTTGTTTTATTATTCTTTTTTCTTCTTCGACGACGATGTGCAACTCCTGGTTTGCCTGCTGCTATGATTCATTTGTTCTACTTGTTGTTTTTGTCTATGTGTGTACGTACACTGGTCTTCTGTGCTGTGGGACAAGTTTCCGAATCCATGGAATTTAGTTAAGCACAGAGCTGCGAGTTAATCAATGTACTTAAACTTCACTTTTAGTCAAGCATATAACAAAAAAAACGTTGCTGAAACGACAAAAAGTCCACTCTCGATTTATGTGTTTCATGTTGCTGGAGATATTAATTTCTTACAGCTAGAATACAACACAAGTGCCTAGTTTCACTTCACTGTTTAGTACCTTTATGTACTCGTATTAACCCTTAATCGTTTGATACTTTAACTATTTGTCTTTTGCTTCTTTGGCAAGTTTTTCTTTTCTCATCGACTTTTCATTAAATTTTTCTAAAAACTTCGTACCTGCATAGCGTGAAAAAGTATACTAACTGTTTGCTTTAAATAAACGCTTGATCAAGCTGAGATTTAGAAGAGAGGCATCTTAATATTTTAATTTTGACTTGAACTTTAATAATGTGATAACGTGAAATTACAGAATTATTCGGTAGAACCGAAGCTTTAATACTCTTCACACTTGCCTTTTTTGCTGATGACTTACTTTAGTTTTCATATTTTTGAATGGATGCTTAGATTTAAAAATTTTGAATATAATATATCAATTTAATGTTTGGCATGAATTTCACCTTTTTGACGGTTGTAGATGGATAGATAACTGTAGATAATTTTGTTGCGCATGAAATTATTAAAAAGTATTAGAAAGAATTACATTAAAGTCTAAAGAAACTTTGTATAGAACGGTGGTTCAACCCAAGTCGTCTGAAATGTTAGACAGCACGCTAGACAGTTGGACGTTGAGGTGTTAGAAATGAATCTCGAAAATTTTATCAAATGTCAAGCATCTGACCAAAGGTTACAAACCCGGAGTTTCTTTCTGCAAGTACAATAATGGAAGTCTGCTTACAAATGCACATGAATCACTGAGACTATGGAGAAGTCACTTCTCTAACCTACTTGGAGGCGTGGAAGAGAAAAATACCGCCGATAGAGAAGCATACATAGAACCACCAATTGATAATGGCTCTCTTGTAGAGCGCACCGGATTATAACGAAGTCGACTCTGTAATTAAAAAGCTGAAGAATAGCAAAGCGACAGGCTCCGATGAGTTGCCAGCTGAGTTATTCAAGACCGGTGGCGAAGAGTTGGTAAGGCGTATGCACCAACTGTTATGCAAAATATGGTCCGATGAATACATGCACAACAATTGGAATTTCAGTGTTCCTTGTCCTATCTTCACGAAAGAGGACCCCGCTGTCTGCGCGAACTACCGGGGAATAAGTCTCTTTTCAATAGGATCTAAAATTCTGTCCCGCGGGAGAATCGGCTGGAGCCATACACGAATGCACTGATAGGCTAGTATCAGTGTGGCTTCAGACCAAAGAGGTCGACCAGTGACTAAATTTTCACTTTACGCCAAATCCTGCAAAAGACCCGTGAGTACAACAAAGTCACACAACACCTATTTGTCGATTATAAGGCCGCTTTCGACAAGCCGATAAGAACGAAGTTCTTCAACGCACTATCTGAACTTGGTATACCAGCAAAGATCGTTCGTCTTTGCATGATGACCCTATCACACACCTAAAGCGTCGTCAGAGTAGGTAAGAACCTTTTCGAACCCTTTGATACCAAGAGAGGTTTCAGGCAGAGTGATGCTTTATCGTGCGACTTTTTTAATCTACTGATGGAGTACATTCTACGCCACTGCCCATACGTAGAACGGTCGGGAACGATCTTCCATAAGGAAGTGATTCGCATATGCTGATGATATGACATCTTCCATCAGCTATACCTTATGCATTTATAGTGAATAAATCGCAATCATTTTTGAACTTTAGTTGCTTGTGGTTGTAAAAAATTTCCTCACCAACTTTCAGACTAAAATTTCAAATATTGGGAGCATAAGGCGGGCAGTAATTCACAAGCAGACAGACAAATAAACGGACATGATAGATGGTGTTTTCTATCTTGTCATGCTGATCTCGAATATACGATACTTGTGTATTATTTATGGTATCTTCGATGCGTCTTTTAAGGCGTTGCAAACATTGTGACTAAGTTATAATACTATTCACACTCTGTGTGAATAGTATTATGCGCCGGGTACGCTAGTAGTATTATAATTTTGTCGCGGAGTGTATAACGCATTGAATGAAGCATCGGAGACCCCTTAAAGTATATTCGTGATCAGTAAGACAAGATGATTCGAACTAGCCATGACCGTCTTTCAGTTCGTACGTTCGTATGTTCGTCTGTCTGTCTCCTGTCTGTTTAAATCAAAATAAGCGTGAGGAGCAATTTCAGGATCCGTGGCTGGTTGCCATAAACATTGAACATAAACAAATCTCACAGGAAAAAGTCTGTAGCCGTCAAATCGGGCGAGTGAAAATCATGCTTTATACAACGTTAGGTATCCGGCTAAAGCTAGACGGTAGCACCACGTTCAGCTGGCGTGTACTGATCCATACGAAAGACGATTTGAAAACAGATGTCAAAGTTAAAGTGTTGTCCGAAAATACAAAAAAAAAACTGCAGTCAAGTGAGCTCGGTTTCGAGATACCTTGTACCGTTTAAGGTTCCATATATAAACCATACATTATATTCTTTAGTGGACATTATATTCCGATCTGGACATATGCGGAGTATTTAATTAAAATTGAAGTAAAATTAGAATTAATTAAAAATAAAAACAGAAAATGTTCATACAAAAACACAAAAATGGGGCGCAAGTTTGCATGGGGCTACCCATTAAAGTGGTCCGCTCTGGGCCTATATGGATGATTTTTAATGATTGACGTAAGATATGCCATATTTACCATTTCTAGCCCAATTAAGAACAAAAACCAACAAATTTTGCTTGCAATTAAAAATTGGAGGGCAACTTTGTATGGGGACTACCCATTGTAGTGACGCCATCTGAACCTACACGGTGTGATATAAAAATAACCGAAATTTTTAGTTATAAAATAAAACAAGCATTATGTTTCAAAGCTAATATATATTCAAAATACGATCCATTTAACTCAATACAACGTTTGGAACGGTCAACCATCAATTTATCCATTGACTTTTAAAACTCGTTTTTTGTTATGCTTTATGGCTGAAGTGTCATCGTAAAAAGCTCCTTTCATTGCAGTTTTCAATTTGGGAAAGAGAAAATAATAGCACGGTGATAGATCAGGTGAATACGGAGGGTGGTCGATAAGACAAATCGGTTTTTTTCATCAAAAATTCATTGACCTTTTTGGTCTTGTGAGGTGGTGCATTATCATGCAATAAAAACAGTTGCTTTCTTTTGGAACATATAACACATAGAACTATCGACCACAAACGATGTCAAACTTGTAAATAATATTCTCTATTGACAGTTTGACCTTCTGGAACAAATTCCATGTGAACAATACCCTTGGAATCATAGAAAGTTATCAACTTTGTCTTGATTCTTGACTTCTGAAAACGCAATTTTTTAGATTTTGGCTCGTCTTTCGACTTCCATTCTGCAGATTGTCGCTTAGTTTCAGCATCATATTTAAAACAAAACAAATAAAAGCTGCTGTTATTAAAACGTGGGTCATTTTGTAACCTGTCAAATGAGTAGCATGAACTTAGCTGCTTTCGAAAGAAGAAAAATTTACCTTTCTAACACTACCAAGATTTAATAGATGGCGCTACGTGTACTATGATTTAAATTGAAAGTTCGGTTGTTTTTAGATCACACCTTATATGTATTACGATTTACATAAAATACAGCAAATTTTGATTTTCTAGCGAAATTAACAACAAAACCAAACAAAAAATGTATGCAAAAACTTTAAATTGGAAGTCAGCTTTGTATGTGGGCTACCCTTTAAATTCGGGTTGGCATATTCATTTAATATTACTTATCTGAAGAGAGAAAGGAGGGTCTTAACATTCAAATTCTCTATCTCTCTTATAATCTTCGATATATATTCGTTCAAACAGACAGACGGACGAACTATGGACATGTCTATATCGACTCGTCTTCCGATGCTGATCAAGAATACATCTGCCTTTTACATACAATGCTACAAACTTAAAATAACCTTTTACCCTATGAGTGCAGGGTATAAAAATGAATGAAAATGTTAAAGTGTCCCATCGTTTGTGTATTTTTTTTTATGCTTCACGGCAAGAATATACAATGAATGACATATGTGTATGCAGCAGCGACCGTAGTTCGTCAAACGCTTGAGTAGCTCAACTGTAAGCCACCACCACAGAAGAAAAAAAAACAGAACAAAACGCAATTCACTAAGCTAGCAAAAAGCTGCTAAGTTAAGTAGCCAAACTGAAGTGTATCGAGTGACGACAGCAGTTGAAGCTGCATCACCAGGTGAAATTTTAGCAAAGAAAATGACGAAGGACGAAGCCAAAATTGGTTGAGTGACTCCGAATGCGAGTCACAAGTTAATTTCGGTGCCGTATGAGCAATGCGACGACATCGCATGTATTTTAAGCAGCTTTTTGCCAATCTTGTAGTATATACTTATACTTGTATTATGGATATATCGAACCCACTCTATTTTTATCACCTTCAACCTGGGTACACTAAAGTTTGTCAACAACAACAATAACAACAACAACGAAGCATCGTTGTCTTTCGTTGTTGGAACATCGAATTCGCTTATACGTGTATATATTATATTATAGTAGGTACAGCGTGGGAATATGCAAAAATATTCTAATGCTACATCTGATGGCATCTTGAATTTCATCTCCATGCGAGCCTCTTTTGCAAGTTTGTTGGCTTGTATTGTGTAGGTACAGAGTAGTTACATATATTTAAATTTTACGATTTAACTTTGTCATCGCAAATAGGCGAAATTTGTATTTGTCGTGCGGCGTACCTCCAAAAAAAAAAAATAATAATAAAAATAAAAATAAATATATAAAAAAGCAGAGGGCAACAATTTCAATGGCGCCGTTCAACGTTAGAAAGAAGCTCACTCTTAGCATCTCTTTGTGTGTTCTTGTTCTCGAATAGAACGACAAGGATTGCCGTTTGTCGAATTGCATTCTAATTCGATTCTCACCTGTCCGTCCACAGCAATTTCTCACTTTTTCAGATAAACTTATTCAATATTCATGATTCGTAATTCGTTTTACCAATAATAATTCTCAACAACTCCAACAACCAACATTGGCACCTACGACTAGTTTATTCAAGGTAAATTATTTGCATAAAAATACATTTCGCAGCTCATTTTCAATTCGAATTTTATGCGCAATCAAAATTCTGTTTATTAGTTTAAGCTATTGATGATTATTTTTTTATACTTTTAGTATATTTTTCAGAAATTTGTGTTAAATAAATTACTTTTTATTTTACTTTGACTACACAGCGAAACATGTTGATTTTATATTTCGTAACAAATCCTCTTAATTATTTCGAGTACTAATATTCGTTTGCATGGAAGAGCAAAGAGTTTGTGTACAAAATTCTTTAAAAACACCAAGCAGAAGCAATTTATTTGCGGAGATCGCTTGAGTTGCTGTTAAAAGGATTTTATTAACCGAAAAATTTGAGTAGAGTAGATTTAAGCGCTGGAAAAAAATTAATACGAAATACTTGGTCTATATTATGTGGAATTCTGTTCATGCTGCAAGAATATGAAAACGAGAAATATTTGAGGTGTTCAAGATGTTGTGTATCGGTGCAGAAGTACAAACATACAAGGATTACATGTGGGCAAAAGTACAGTAAATAAAAATAAAAACAATAAAAAAACAGGTAAAGATGTCTGTTGGATCTCACCAGCGGGATAGATTATCGAGCAGAAGTTCGTCTAGCCTTGAGCCAGAGGAGTTGAGACGCAAAGCCTCCGTTCGCAAAAAACTCTCACTACTGACTACCAAAACCACGACCAAAAACAACAAAAACACATATGCCAACAGGTTCGCTATATTATCAGACGATAATGATGAGTTAGATGAAAGAAAAGACGAACACATGGACACGGCTCCCACCATAGCAGCGAAAAGCATTAAGCCACCACCGATATTTATCCCGGACGTCGGTAACATTACAGGACTCCTGAGGCATATATCTTTGGTCATCGGCAATCATAATTATGACTATAAGTCTGGCAAGGGTGTTAGAGTAAATTTGACCGATAAGAAAAGCTTCTCGAAGTTCAAATGCTTGCTTGATACGAACGAAATGCGTTATCAGACCTTCCAAGCCAAGGATAAGCGTGCTTACAGGATCGCGATAAAAGAGCTACATCACTCCACCAATTCGGAATACAACAGACAAGCCATGGCTGAGCATGGACATATTGTACGGGACCGTGAAATTAAAAACGATATCAATCGTTTCAACAAAAAGCCGATGTCCACATACTTCGTAAATTTGCAACCGACCAGCAACAACAAGGAGGTATATCTCTTAAAAAAGCTGTGCAGCTGCATGGTCACGATCGAACCACCGCATAAGTCCAAGAACATTCTCCAATGCTACGTCTGTCAGGGATTTGCGCATTGCCAGAAGTACTGCCGTTTACCACCAAAGTGTATCAAGTGTGGCGCAGACCACAGCTTAATCGAGTGCACCAAGCGTAAGGATGAACCTTTCTTCTGCAACCACTATCAAGGAGACCATGCTGCCTCTTACAAGGGCTGCAAAATCTATAAGAAAGCGAAAGAGCAGCATTCACCCAAGCCAAGACCCAGACTTCTGTGTCCCATGGAATAACTACCTCTGGCCGTCCAACGCTCACAGTAAATCTTGATATCAGTTTTGCCAGTACAGTATGAGGAGATCATACTAAATATCCATTACATCAAACCCTGCAGGAGCCAACAGCGACGACCTCCGCCTTGAGTCAACTAAATCCCAGACCGACTGGAAGGCTTAATGGAAAAAATTATCGACCAATTTGCAGACATGACGCAATTCTCTCGTCACTAATGGTGAAGCTATGCAAATAAGTCTCTTATGATTAATGCAGCACAAATATCTTCAATAAGCTCCAACTCCATTAGAGATTCTTTGGAAGGTTTAATGGAAAAAATTATCGACCAATTTGCAGACATGACGCAATTCTCTCGTCACTAATGGTGAAGCTATGCAAATAAGTCTCTTATGATTAATGCAGCACAAATATCTTCAATAAGCTCCAACTCCATTAGAGATTCTTTTATAATCGATAATCGATTTTATAATCGATAAGATCCTTTTTCGCACTTCATTTCGGCAAATTTTTACATGCAAATTGAAATAATTTTTTAAAAATTTAATCATTTCAATTTGCCTGTAAAACTGTTGACTATGAATAAACAATGTTCCGCAAAAATGGAAGTTAATTATTCGATTTAAACAACCTGTTTAATTAGTGCTTGAAAATATGTAAAGCTTAAGCTTTAGCTTTAGCTTTAGCAAGAATTTGTTCGTTTTACTCGATTTAGGCTGAAATATCAGCTTTGATAAACCAAAACGCTGCAAGCCAAGCAAAATACAGCCTCGTACTCTCTCGTTCTAAAGCTTATTAACAAGAAATGTTATATGATGTGCTATGCGTTTGATCCTTTGAAATGTTAAAAATCAAAGCATACACTCCGGCGCACACACAAGAACCGATTGCTGCCCAGCACCCTACGCTACACGACTTGCCTGCTACTACTTGCAGTTTACGTAGTAGTAGACGGAAAGAGGTAACAGACAGTCAGATAGAACGGACGGACGGCTACAGTTTGAGTGCGTATGCACAGTGGGCCAATGTGGGCAAATGTTGTTGATGTTAAAGGTAAAGTCGATTGAGCTGAGTTCATAAACGAGTTAACCAATCAAGTGTGTTAATTGCGCCATAATTGGTCAGGCAGCAGAGTGCAGAAGTGCGTGATTAACAGTGTTATTGACAAACTGAATATGCACGAGTGTAAAAGAGAAGCAGTTATGGCAAGAAGGAGTAAGGTAGATGTTTGGGATATGGTCAAACGGCCGTCAACTGCAACAGGCGAATGTGCTGCATTGGTCAGTCATGTATAGTTTTTGGTATAGTATAGTATAGGTAGTATGGATATTTACTATGTAAAATAGTCCTGTCTGACTGCCGCTACCTACGCATGCAAGCGAAGCTTTATATGTGCGTTCATGCGTGTGCGTTGCTCTGCGTTGCTCTGCATTCCTATACATTTGTCTGCCCGAATATTTACTATGAAAATCGTACAAATAATTACAGCAACAAAAAATAAAAAAAAAATGTAATGTAAAAAAATATATAACAAAAGCGCGTTTTAAAAATAATAACTCGGATTTTCTGCGTTAATTGGCAACTGGTTGACAGCATTTCCTCCAGTTCCATTTCAGTTTACTGCCGCCGGCATTGATTTGTCAGCAACATATTTAAATGTCAACTAATTCGAGGCCTAAATTTATTTAAGTCAGTACAAAAAACCACAAATAAACAACAAAATGCCCAGTGACAACGAAGCTTTAATATCTTTTGTGCAGGGAATATTATTGTAGGTATAGAAACCATTTTTCTGAGTCCAATAGTCTATATGGGACAATTAAGCTTTTAGAGTACAAGCTGAAGCTTTGCTGTATACGGATTAGATTTGAGTAACATTCATACCGAATTCGGAATCTTTAGCTTACCATAACTTTACATCAAATCTTTCTCATTTTTTGTTTTAAATATTTATTTGATTCCTTTTCTTTTAAAGTTTTTTTAAAGTTTAAAAAACCATCAAGAAAACAATCAACTGATACTCGCCAACATGTTTGTAACTGCGCCCACAATAGTTTCGAACCTAACGTCGAGCTGCTCGATCGACATGCTCCACAATGTGAATCGAACTTTACAGCACGACAGAGATGGAGAATATTTTTTCTCAATTCTTCCAACTGAAACCAAACCGAAAGAAAAAAAAAGTTAGCAGATATAGCAAATTGAGAGAGCTGAGAGAGACTGAAAGAGATTTGTGAGACTAAGTCTTTGTGATTGGCCAAGGGCGTTACCTGGATTTTACCTACCTTAGACGCAATACTTTAGATAAAAAATTACATTCGTCCGTGCTTCGCTTCACAGGAATATATTGTAAGCAAATATTTCACTGTGCGACCAGCAAACTGATGAGAACTTCGTGGCTAGGTTCGAAACACGTGTTAACACATTAATTTTTAAAAAGTTGTTGTTCTTAATTTAAAAATGACCTTCAGCCAGCTAAAATTCATTTACATATATTCATTCATATATATATATATATTTGCATAAACCAATGACTTGACGTAGGAAATAGTCAAGATGTGTCAAATTGCATGATCGGCGTCGACCAATTGACAAAGCCTCTTCCAATTCGATTGATCGACGGCGAACCGAAAGATTTTCAGGTCTTCTTAGACGTTGGCCGTTTCGATGCCAATGCTTTTCTCACTGCAAATATTTCTCTCTCTCTCTCTCTCTCTCTCTCTCTCTCTGGTTGGTGGCTTAAGATCCAAAAGAGTGTACACACAATCGGACTTGTCCACGCTGCAACGAACTGCCTGCTCAGTTAAGCGGTGACAACCATGTTTACGACCAAATTCACGGTGAACAGTCAAAACTGATTCGGAAACAAAACATGATGGAATGGCAAACTATACTGAATGTTTTGACAGTTAGATGTCACAAATATCTTTGACAGTTTCTGAGATGTCCCTATGGGAAAAACTATCAAAGTTGTTTGGTCATCCGTTAATATCACATAATAGAAAGACGAATACGTTTAGAACGTTTCGTTACGTCAATCTAATCAGGATTATATTTATATAATTGGTGGGAACTTCTCTATCAATGCGTTTCAAACTTTCTAATAAACTTATAATAGCCTATTTACATTAACTCTGAAGTGTACAGAAACACGGACGCCGGAAAAGGTTTGCGGTCTTAACTTTGTTGGTAAATAGTTAGTTACTTGTATACGCCATACGTATGCATGTTGTTAATTTATAGATCCTACAACACTCCGTCCGTAATTTGCAATACGCTCATACACACTATTTGTGGTCTTTCGTTTATTGTCAATCAGCACACTAAAGACTTTTTTCCTTTTATGTCTCAAATTATACGCGAGACTTAGTAGACTTAGTAAAAAAAAAATGAAAAAAAAAAACTTTGGCTTGTTGCCTCATTTCCCTGATTAGAAAGCAGCTCCCAAGCTTCATCCGTTCAACTCTCACAGCAGTTAATTAAAAGTTTTTGCTCGTTCACGCGCTCCATAAAATCACAACAAAGTTGCAAACAAACCGCAAACAAAGGCACCGGTTCAGACACACAATTTTATTGAGTTCTGTACGCGAATTTGCCTTTATTTCCAAGTAAAATCATTAGCAAGCCCTGCCAAGCGCTCCAATTAGACACACAGATGATAATGAAGCGTCCGGAGCGACTCCTGCAGTATTGAAGAGCGACAGCATCCAACTTATTCAGAGTATACAAAATCGTAAAACTTTTATGCGTATTATATTTAATTTTAATGCAATTAATTTGCCTCATTTAAATGAAAAATAGAACAATTTAGAACTTTGCTGTCGCAGTTACTACATGCACGCTTCAGGCAACGATTGAACCATTGGTGTAGGGCAGGGAGCCACAGGGTACTACGATGTCATGCATGCATAAAATTATTTATGTACGAGTATAGTTTTTGTTCGAAATTTTTATATGTGAGAGCGCAGAAGAGCAAAAAAAAAGTAAAAGAGAACCATTAACTTTGATATCATTGAAGCATTAAGCTGCTGCACATGCTTTGCAAAGTTACATAAGAGAACTTTACAGTTAAGTAAATTAGTAGTTAAAGATATTTCAACCAACTTATATTTTCGTGTAACGTACCCGACGTGCGGTGCTATGTCCCTTATGGTTTTTCTCTTTCTCTTAATTTTCCCGGTACTGTTTACATACACATACATATATGCCAATTCTATCGTATTCGTCATTCGCTGTTAAACCTCTATTTATTTTTCTGCGCCGTGAGCGTGGCACTGCCCATTTTTTCAGTGGATATTATTTTTTCCATTAGCCGATACATATATATCGAGTCTCATCTATTTGTAAGTACATCAATTCGTTTTCGAGATCAAGAAAAACTAACTTTACGCGATCATCATAATAAGATCATCGAAAGAGAAATCGCGGAGAATGTCGCTTTTAATGCACATATTGATAAGACAAGTATGTCCTGAATTCTATTTTTGAGAACGATTTTCATTCACTCCAATTAGTCAGAATCATGGACAAATAAATGTGAAGTACTATTTCCGTATTGAGAAAAGTTGAGGGAAACTCGTATAGAAAGATTATACAATGAAGAAATTATTTCCAACAACTGTATATGCTGATATTCGTTGTGATAGCGTGGTGATTATGTAGTCCACAAGTGGGTAGAAAATCTTCAATATGAAATTTATCAGCAAGTGAATTCTCGTCCTCATCAGTTTTGGCCATTGTTTTACCTTATTTTCACATATTTTGAAAAAATTTATTTTCGATTCGATTCGCAGCGTAAGGTGTGGTTGAAGAAGGGGTGGATGGGACAGGAGGGGTAGGAGCATTGGAGGTAGAGTAAAGGGAAGGTGGGACATGGGAAAGAGTAGTAGGGGGAAGGAGTGGCAGGGGAAGGGCAGCAACGAGCCGGGTACCAGCTAGTTCATAATAAATATAAAAATAATCAAAACTTCTGGAGTCCACAATGTGGTCACATCACTGATTTAAGGTTTTTAATGTCACTCCATTAAAGTTTTTAAATTTCCACAATCGCTAGCAAGCGCAACAGAATAAACGAGAGAAAATATTAACATCAGTAGAACCGGAGCTTCAATACTCTTCACATGTCTTCATTCATTTGGTAAACAAGAAGTTCAGGCGTTTGTACTAAAATATAAAGTTAGCCGTGCTAGTTCTTGAAAACGGGCGAGATTCCACTATATATAATCGTATTACAAATAAATAAATGGTATCACAATGGATAAATTCAATCTTTCGAAATCAATAAAAATTACAAAAAAAAATGCTTTCCTTTGGAGGCTTTTTGTCATAGAATTAAACCAGTTTATTTTTTCACATTCCTCAAAAAAAAAAAAAAATCAACCACGCGCTACGACTTTTGACACACGATATCCTTATTGTAACTAATAAACCTAGACACAAGGCATGTACTATGCATGCCTAGCATACACATACACACACACACACACACATACACTCACGGGAGTATGATTGGTATATGCCAGGACATCAAACTCACTGAGAAAACATTGCCGACATGCGGCGAATCAATAATTTCGAATACTTTAAGTTACAAAAACATTTTTTGACAACATGCGGTTATTTGCATATTACTTATACGCAGCATGATTCGACGTCAAAGCAAATACAGGAGCAGCAGTTTCAGGAGCAGTAGAAGCCATCAACACACACACACACACACACACACACACACGCACACCCCAAATAAACAGTGACAAAAAGTTATTTAAATAACTCAATCTCGGTAACAAGTTCTTCTCATATTGATTCAAAATCAAAAAGATGGCCGAGGCAGCCAAGCCAGCTGGATAAAAGCAAACTTTGCTGCGTCAGCAACGAAGTGTGAAATTGAAAATTTTGGTATTTTGTCAAATAATAAATAATATAAATAATCATAAGCATAGAGAAATATGTAATAATGTTAAGGATATTCTAGCTGGACTCTTTGCATATAACGCATACGCCGAGTTGACCTGTTGCAAAAATAATGTAGCGCATCTTTTAGGCGTTCAGTTTAGAAAAAGCAAAGGAGCTGCGTTTGAAGTTTATTGAGTTTTTGACTTTAAGCATAAATTACAAATTGACATAATAGCTTTTATTTATGTTTTTGCGCCGCCTTTATGCATGTTTATTAATTTAAGTAAAAGAGATAGATAGCTAGCTAACGTATGAAAGCGAACGAGAGCAAAGTTGGTGGAAAGTTTAGCAATTTGCTTGCCTCATCGGCTTTCATGAGGCTTTTTCGCTTTAATATTTCAATATACTATGCTGGGTGTATGAAACAATTTTTACTTATTATTTGTAAAACGTTAAATCGAAAAATTAAAAAAAAAAATGTTTAAATACAAGTGTAAACTTGAACTTCGTTTGAACAGAAACTCAAATACTCTTTGCAGACTGACAGACGGCCAGACGGACATGTTGATGCTTCCTTGAACGTAGTGGAGGTTGTAAACGTAGCGTATCTACAAAGTTTAATTTAAGACATTTGCGTATGGTCAAGGTAATTTAATTGTTTCTAGCTCTTTTAGTTCCTAAGATCTGTTGTTTCATACATCCAGACGGACGAACGGACAGAAGAACATAGCTAAATCGACTTAGTTTTCCATGCTGATCAAGGTGTATACGTTATGGAGTCTACCACGCCTCCTTATGCCGGTTCATACAAAAAATTCGAAGGATCGGACAGACTTGCATGGAAAAAACATCCCATGACCTGTGAGTTTTACGAGCACCTGGAACGTCCCTACGAGCGTTGTCCCAATCACAGGTCACAGGTCGTAGGTCAGCAGGAGGCTACTTATCAGAGTCCCAATCAAGGCACACGTATTCAAAATGATCATGTTGTGATCGACGGAAGGCACACATCGAACATATTTTTTTTCGTGTATCCTCACATCAACTCGGACTTGTCGCATCCAAGGTACGTAATAGGCTCAGCATAGTGCACGCTGCGCGTTCCAACACTCAACGAAAGCTAGATGGCGGAAAGCTCACAATCACAACAGATCCCCGAAACATCTTTAGCCAGACAATTCTCTCTTCCACTCCATGGCTACGGTTGCCAAGTAGTTCATTGGTCATAGTAGGAAGAACCTTTCCAAGCCCCTTGATACCAAGAGAGGTTTCAGGTAGGGTAATGCTTCATAGTGTGACATTTATAATCTATTTATGGAGTACATCCTAAGCACGATCTTTCATAAAAAAGTGATGCTACTCGCGTATGCTGATGACATTGACATCACACCGGCACAAAAGACCGTCGAGTTAGTAGGGCGTTCTCGGAAATTGAGAATCAGTCATGGCTCATGAACCGATGAAGTGCTTAGTGTCCACTCGCAACCTATCGTTTCATCTTGGAGGTCTGTGAGGATGTAGAACTTGTAGAAAACTTTGTCTACCTGGGAATAGAGATAACCAGCAACAACACCGTCAACATGGAGATCAGGCGAAGAATCAGGGTTGCGAATCGATGCTACTTTGAGCTCAGCAAACAAATTAGACGCAGAACCCTCTCTCGAAGTACGAAGATAAAAATCTTTAAGACGCTGCTATTCCCGGTCTTGGTTTTGGCAACAACTGGCAATAGCACTATACTATATTTATGACCGATGACCTAGAAACGGTTGAAACGTCACATAAGTAAGTATAATTATATAATGGGTGTGGAACCCACAACGTTTCACAGACTCCATCTGAGATCTGGATAAGACGCATCTAAGTTTCAAAGTTTGAACTCTTTACACTTATAAGAAAAACGGTCTAAAATCAAGATAATTATCTTGAAATCAAGACCATCCAAAATAAGTCGATTTTTTTGTTTTTTTTTTTTAAGAATAAGAATTCTCATTTTAAGATTATAAAATATTAATATAAGATTTTGTTTTCTTTAGTCTTAAATTAAGATTTTAATCTTATTTTAAAAATATACTATTCTCAAATTTTAAGAACGGAAGGTCAAAATTTTAAATCCAAAAGTACTTGTTTTTAGGATGCAATATTTTTATTAGTGTAGCCGTTTTGGTTTCTGAGATTGGTATTTCATTCTACCAGACCGACAGGCGAACGGGCAGGCGCATTTAGCTATATTGACTCATCTTTTGATCAAGAACTCACTCACTCTCTCTCTCTCTCTCTCTCTCTCTCTCTCTCTCTCTCTCTCTCTCTCTCTCTCTCTCTCTCTCTCTCTCTCTCTCTCTCTCTCTCTCTCTCTCTCTCTCTCTCTCTCTCTCTCTCTCTCTCTCTCTCTCTCTCTCTCTCTCTCTCTCTCTCTCTCTCTCTATATATATATATATATATATATATATATCTATGATATCGATATATATAGATGATCTATATGATGATATATATATATATATATATATATATATATATATATATATATATATATATATATATATATATATATATATATATATATATATATATATATATATATATATATATATATATATATATATATATTCTTGATCAAAAGATAGATAGATATATATATATATAGATATATATATATATATATAGAGAGAGAGAGAGAGAGAGAGAGAGAGAGAGAGAGAGAGAGAGAGAGAGAGAGAGAGAGAGAGAGAGAGAGAGAGAGAGAGAGAGAGAGAGAGAGAGAGAGAGAGAGAGAGAGAGAGAGAGAGAGAGAGAGATATATATATATATATATATATATATATATATATATATATATATATATATATATATATATATATATACTGCCATGCCTTATTCTGTCTATTACCTTGTCATTTGGGTACAGGGTGTAGAAACTTACAATATTCATACCAGTTGTTTATATGTTTGATACTGGTCCTCACTCATACATCCATCCCATTCATGTTCTTCGAATGTTTTTGATCACTAAGATAGACCCTTGTCCTTCACATGAGCACTCTTGAAGTATCGAAACTACTCTATAGCACTTCCCTGTACATAGAATTCCCCTAAATCCGTTGTCCAAAGTTGTAGCTGCTAGTAAAAACGTTGGCAACTCTCTAATATACACACAATATTAAAATGTTTGTCAACAGAACACACACACTCAGTAAAACAGTCAAAGTTTAACTCAACGCTTCACTACGCGCTTTATTCATTATGTTGACATTTCCTTAACTGCCACGTATTGCTCGCCGTGCGTCCCGAACACTCCACAATCATAACTTGTACACTTTCTACTCTATTTGCGTATAGCCAAAGTACTTATAATTGATTAGGTTCGTCCCAACTCCCTAAGCCTTCGCTCCCTAGCCGTCAATGAATGACGTTCAATAGCTTTCACTTATCGACTGCCTCTTAAAACCCGTCCATACCGCTGCCTTGGATTGCTTTGCCATTGCAATACTAAAACAATAATTGATGTCTTGTGTACAAAGACATTAATCTTTATTGAATAAAGTGTTTCCTAAAGCTTGATAACTTTGTTTGTAGCAAGTTGCTAGAACTATAAGTAAATAGATATACATATGTACGTAGGTATACTACCCGGTTCCAAAGCGCCGCTCATAAACATTGACCGCAAAGTAGAAGTCAAATACGACCAATATAATAATAAAACAATAACTAAAAGCAAATCATTTCTGCATAAATTAGAGTAAATATGATAAAAATTAAATTATAAATAAATGATTTACCCAAAAAAATGTCGGTTATTATATGGAAAATTACAGTTCTTAAAGTCACATGCGACCTTCTTCAAGCTTTTTTATGTTTAATATCTACCTGACTGACTGACTCAATGACTGAGTGAAGGAGTGAAGGAGTGAATTAGGGTGCTATAAATATGGCCTGCGGTGCTTTAAATTTAGAATTTATGCCGCCAGCGCGCCATTGCAAAACTTCTAACTCAAATGCAAATTAGGCAAATGAAATTTGCATATTGTTCACTGACGCCATTTTGTTTCTGTTACGAGTTTATTCTATTGCCTTATTATGTTGATTTCTAGCACAATTGGAAGCTATTTTCTTGCTAATTAGTTTAAATTGTTTGAACAAGTTAATTTCTTTAATTTCAATTGTCATGCTCAAGAGAGGCAACAAAATAGCTAAAAATATGTTTTAAATGCGAATTTTTGGAAAGGCCATAGGCACAGATAATTTAATGTTCTTTAAGATGCTTTTACATCTACAGAAGGCAATAGTTGCTAACATAGACACAAACCTTTTCACTAAGCTTTCGGTCACTACTTAATAGCTTTATTGCGAGTGACCTTATGTTCCATATTTGCAAGGACACTGTTGCCTTGTTTAGTGAAATTATTTGTAACATTATTATACTCTTTTTATGCATTTAACATTCTAGACGTCGTAGAACCCATAAAATAATATTCAATACACGTTATTTCATTGCAAATTATTGCAATGCTTCTTTGAAAATGATGGAAGAGGCTTTAAACATAAGTAGAGAAACGATCCGAACCATTCTTCATGGGAATTAGGTAAAAACAAAGGTCTGTGCAATATTTGTTCCATCCACGTGTCAAACATTCCAAAGAAGTCATTGCAGCCGCCAGAAATTAATTAATTGTAGCTGGTGACGAAACATAATGCTTTCAGTACGACCTAAAAAAACCAAACGTCTAAGTGAGCAGTAGATGTGGAAAAATTCGCCACAAGCCAAAAAGACATGGAATGTTCCATAATAAATCAAAACAATGCTCATTACGTTCTTCGATAGCAACGAAATTTTACACACGAAATTCATTCCAACTGAACAAACAATTACTGGCGCATATTATCTTCAAGTTTTAAAGCATCTGATGCATCGATATGTTGCACAATAATGCACTGAGTCACACTTCACTCATTATACGTCAGTTTTTTGATCGAAATCAAACCGCCCGCCATATTCACCTAAAAGTTGAAAGGATGTTGGAATGCTCTTTAGCATCTGTGTCACGGCTGCTTGTATGGCTGGAATGTCATCGTAAAAAGCTCCTTTCATTGCTGTTTTCATTTTTGGGAAGAGAAAATAATCGCACATTGATAGATCAGGTGAATACGGAGGGTGGTCGATAAGACAAATCTTTTTTTTTCCCTCAAAAATTCATTGACTCTTTTGGTCTTGTGAGGTGGTGCATTATCATGCAATAAAAACAGCTGCTTTCCTTTGGAATATTCGGACCTAACACGTAGAACACTCAACCACAAACGATGTCAAATTTGTAAATAATATTCTCCATGGACAGTTTGACCTTCTAGAATAAATTCCATGTGAATATTACCCTTGGAATAATGGAAAGTTATCAACATTGTCTTGATTCTTGACTTCTGAAAACGCAACTTTTAAGGTTTTGGCTCGGCTTTCGACTTTCATTCTGCAGATTGTCGCTTAGTTTCAGGATCATATTTAAAATACCTAGTTTCATCACCAGCTATGATCGAATCAAGAAAATCTGTATCGTTTTCAGCTGTCGAAATGATGTCTTTGCAATGCTCTACTCGAGCGATTGTTTGATCACCATTTAACTGATGTGGTAAAAACGTGCACATACCTGTTTTTTACCCAAATCTTCAGTAAATATTTTGTAGATTGTACAGTAAGATGAATTTAATTCTTCTGCCAGCATTCTCACAGTGAAATTTGCATCGATAGCGATTATTTCACCTACTTTTTCCACTAACTCAGCACGATTAGTTGCTTCGGGTCGTCCAGTTCTTGGATCATCATGTAAATCATGACGACCGTTTTTAAATCGTGTAAACCACTTGTAGACTTGAGTACAACTCATACAACCATCATTATAAACTTTTTTTAACAATTCGCAAGTCTCAGCAAGTTTTATACCGAGTTTAAAACAAAATTTAATGTTTGCACTTTTGTTTTTACGACTCAAATACAAAAACAGCTGTTATTAGCTAATTTCGAAAGAAGAAAAATGTACCTTTCTAACAATGCCAACATTTAATAGATGGCGCTACTTGTTCTACGAGGGCTGCTATTTATATTTCGGGAACTGGCAACACTAATGTCAAAAGCTAAAATCTGGCAACAACATAATAAAGTTTGACATTTTTTGGCATAAACGTACTCACAAAGTTTTGATGTACAATTGCTATTTATTTTGTTTGCAGTGAGTTAAGAAAAGCAATTTGCCCAAAAAATGGAAATTTCAAGAGATGGTTTTCGTTGGATTATTGATCACAACTTTCGACGTGGATTATCTCAATAAGCATGTGTCAATGAACTCAGTTCTTTGTATGGCGATAAAGCACCATCAAAAACCACAGTATATCGCTGGTATAGTGAATTCAATCGTGGTCGTAGTTCGGTCGCCGACGAATTCCGTGTAGGTCGTCCAAAATCGGTTGTTGAGCCCAATAACATCGATGCAGTGCGTGGACTGATAATGCAAGATCGTTATGTGACATATCGTGAGATAGAGGCATCCTTGCACATTAGTTCCACGTCAATACATTCGATTTTGCATGAGTACTTAGCTGTAAAAAGAATTTGCTCTCGTTGGATACCCCATAATTACTCAATCGCTCAAAAAAAAGCTCGCGTCGATTGGTGTAAGGAAATGATTAAAAAGTTCGACCGTGGTGCTTCAAAAGACGTGTATAAAATCGTGACAGGTGACGAATCATGGATATATGCGTATGAGCCGGAAACAAAACAGCAATCGACCGTGTGGGTATTCCAAGACGAGCCAAATCCAACAAAAGTTGTTCGTGGAAGAAGCACAGCGAAGCAAAAGATTGCCTGTTTGTTCGGCCGAATGGGTCATATGGCCACTTTTCCGCTTGAGCAACGTAGGACGGTCAATTCTGAGTGGTACACGACCATTTGTTTGCCGGAAGTCTACGGAGAAATTCGTAAAACCAACCGCCAAAGGCGAATCATTCTCCATCATGACAAATATCTCGTCAAACAAGTGCATTTTTGAGCAGTCAAAACATCGAATAAATGAATCATCCTCCGTACAGTCCTGATTTGGCACCCAATGACTTCTTCTTGTTCCCGAGTATCAAAGCTAAAGCTGCGTGGTCAACGATTTACGAGCGCCGAAGAAGCAGTTGAAGCCTTCAAAAAGCATGTTTTGGAGTTGTCTCAAGAGAAATGAAAAAACTGCTATGACAAATGGTTTGAACGAATGCAAATGGTTTGTATTGATCATCAAGAGAAATATTTTGAAAAACAATAAAGCCATTTTCATTTAAAAATGTTTGTTATTATTTGCTATTCCCGAAAAATAAATAGTACCCCTCGTATGATTTAAATTAAAAGTTCGGTTACTTTTAGATCAAACTTTGTACATAGTTCAATCATATACAAATATGGTCACTCTGGTTTTGGAATCAAAAATTGTTTTTAACTTAACCGAATTTCGATTTAATTTTTAATTTTTGTCAATTAATAGTCAACATTAATTTCGATCTCTTTATAGAGAGTTTTCAAATGGCCAAAGTAAATGAAAGCGATTTAAAAATGATAAGATCGCAAATTCAAAAAAACAAACAAAACAATCGAAATGAAAAAAAAAACCTTAACTTCAGTTGTGCTGAAGCTTTAATACGCTTCATATACACGAGAATTTTTCTATTTTAGTTATAAGTTTTTATAAAACTTTCAGTATGTATTTTGTGTGTTCTTTCCTTCGAACAAGATTTAGACACACTTTAACACATACAATTAAGTTGAAATTTGCCATGCATGTTTGACATTTGATGATAAGAACATTTATAGCAGAGAAAAATAGAAGTAATCCAAAATGTGTTTTTAGACAGTTAGACAGATAAATAGATACATAGTACAAACACTCATGCCCAAACCGATTGAACTCTTTGAGCTACTCAAGCAAATCTTCACTTTATGAGTACTCCGTTCTAGCACTTAACGCGTTACAAATATTGAAATAAAATTAGTATACTTTTCATACATATTTTGGAGAGTGTGTACTTCAAAAAAATTGAAACATTTAACAATTCAATAATTTCTGTTTTTTTTTTTTTTTTTTGGTTTTTTTTTTTTAGTAGTTTTGTTGTTGGTCTTAAAATTTTCTAACATGGCATGCAACACGTCAATTCATTACAAGATATGATGTGTACCTACTTCTTTTTTTTCTCGAGCATTTATTTAATAAAAATGGAAAGTATTCGCAAACAGCGAAAATTAAATGTTGATTTACACGAGATGAATGCCACGCATCGCACAACAGAAGTTAATAACCTTACAGGTACATACTTAAAAGGCATCATACGTGCCTTAATAAAAAGATAGATAGATACTCATAGATACTCACAGTTAGTTGCATAGATGGCTGAATGCCTGTTTAGTTTGGTATGCGCAACTATGTACAATACAAGCTGCTTAGATGAAATTAGACAATGCGCTACAATTTATACGGCGATATCACTTTGATAGCATACAAACATGATAGACTTGGAAGACAACGGCTACGGCAGCGGTCTAACCTCATTAGCGATTGTATGTTATGATGATGATGGTGAAAGCGGGGGAGGCTGACTTTGATACTGTTGAACAATTGCCTCGCGCATTGGGCACAATGTCGATGTAGTACACCAGCGATTTATTATATTGTATAAATACAATGAATGAACAAATAAGTGCGAACTGCTACAAACAGTCACGTAGATAGAACGGGACATAAAGGGTACAAATTCCCCATGCTTGTAGAAAATTAAAGGAGAATGAATTTTTGACTGTAGATTCTTTTTTGTATAACTTTAATGAAATGTTTTGAATGGCTTTAAAAAAAAAAAAAAAAAAAAAAAAACCTGTTCTTAAGCTAATAAAAGTGGTTCCATTTGAGCAACTTTTAAGAGCAATTCTTTACGCCATTTCTTTTGGCAACTGATTAAATGACACTAACTGAGCAAAACGTCGATAAATGTAATTAAAAGCTTATAAGTTGCGCAGAAAGAAGAATTTGGAGCAGTTTAAGCATTACTGTGAATAGTGCTAAATGTAAGACTAGTTTACAAATTTCAATTTTAGAAAGATAGAAGCTTTCTAGTGCTTTTTTTACTGTAATTTTCTTCTTCTTACATTTGGGCCCTTCACTAGATGATAACGGTACATATGGGTTTTTCGATTTATGATTTTACTTAAACAAGTTGAAATGAAAATTACTGTCTTACAATTGATGATATTTCAATTATCACCACGAATTCTAGTTATTCCTTTTTCATATTCCTTTATCATAACATTTTCATTTTCGTAATTAAACTCTGGAAATCTTAAATTAAAGGGTAAGAGTGGTACTAAATGATTTAACTGGAGAGACAGACCACAACATTTTTTTGCACCCTGTACATAACCTCAAAAGTAGGAAAAAACGCCGTTTTTCGTGTACATAATCTCAAATATCTCAAAATTCTGACAAATTCTGACCCCGGATTCGGATTCTAGGCAGCAAATTACTTCGGAAATGACCCTTAGCTTTTCAACAACTAAACCATGTTGACCTGTATTATTAGTGATTGTATAATAATATAATTCTATTGCAATAAATAAACAAATTAAATAAATGAACGATGATATTTGCTTAAAAGCTATTGTTGATTTGTAGTTTAGGACATAGTTTTATTTGTAGTCATATGTCCATACATTTTTTTTGGTTACCGACGAAATATTTAATAGCATACAATTTTTTTCTTTAGTACCTACATATATTAAATGTCAACCATTTCCTTGATAAACCATTTTTTCATTCCATTTTAAATAATATTAAACTTAAAATATTTGTATTTTTTATGTTGGCATTATCAAAAACTTGCATTATCAAATTTTTGCTTAAATAGAGATTTTGAAGTGGTTGAAAACTGACTTGCAAACTTTGAACTAATATTGCAGTTGCGGATGATACAAATAAACTGAACTGAATACAAGTTTTCTGTGCTGGAGGCAGAGCATCATCCTACACTTAGTTGAGAACTCAGCTAAAGGTGAAGGGGATGACTACTATATTTCTGAGCTCAAATGGTATGACAATTTTAATGTAAGTTTTCCGGTGAGGAAACCCCAGGAGGTGGAACGAGCTTTCAATCCACACAGACGGTTCGAAGACAGATGTGGGCACAGGTGCTGACAGTTTTTCGGACGAACGTAGTTCGCATACCGTCTACTCAACTGGGGCAGCGTGTTCCAGGCAGAGAAGTATGCAGTCTGGCAGTCAGCTAAATTGATTAGCATATTGGAGGAGACTTCAAGGAACATGTCAAACTACGTCGATAGTCAGGCTGAAACTAATGACCGTATGACACACGAATACAATCAGCAAATTGTTTTCCCCTTCATTGCTGTTAGAGCAGATCAGAACATAGACAAAGCGAAAATTCTACAGGTGCGAGAGGTTGAAATATAGTTTCATTAAAAAGTGAAACGAAAACCAAACAGGAATAAATATCGTGTATAAAATACCAGAGCAACGAAGGGGAAAACAATTTTCTGATTATTATTCGTGTGTCATAAGGCTATAAGTCTCTGTTTTTGTACATCACAAAAACCTAGTATGCGCTGCACTTACACAATATTTGATGTAATTAGTTGTAAATTGACAAGTGGTACATAATAAAACAATTAATTTTGCTCATATAACTTTGATCGTGGGAAAGCAGTGTTTTTCAATTTAAATTTCTCAAAAAAAAAATGGTTATCAGTTCCAAATTGTTTGAGTATTGTTTACCCTACTCGTTAACCTTCATTAAGAGTATAAAAATCCCCCCATGGCAAAAAGCTATCAACGCCGCTGGCTGCAGCAGCAACAACAACAATGAGATCGCGCATAATAAATACAAAAGACTCAAAACACGAACTTTCTGCGATAAAGAAGCAGAAGAAGAAGAAGAAGAAACACCAGTCAAAGAACAGCAACAGCAGCCGGAGTAGAAAGAGCAAAGAAACTTTTACCGCAAATAAAGAAGAATAAAAAAATAATAAAAAACAACAAAAAAAAAACACCAGCATTTCATTGACAAGAGTAGCAATGCGACAAGAGTAGCAGCAGCTTCAGCAGCCGCAGTCAATAGCAAATCTTGGAATTTTTAGTACAAAAATTTTTAGTACTCGCGAGCGGCGCAAATGGTAAAAATTAGTTCGAAGCCAAACCAGTTTCACCTGCTGCTTGCTCTTGAATATTTAGCGCAGCGCAGCGCATCCACATCAACACTAACTGGACTGGCCTGGCTGGCTGGCTGATGACGATGGCAACACAAAAGAAACAACAACGATGCTGATGTCCAGAAACACAAACAGCAAGAACGAACGATGCGGCAGAGCATGCTCGACCTCGAGATACCCTGTACTGTCTTTAAGGCTCTTCAAATTATATATAGATTGTATTCTTTAGTGGTCCGATCTGCACATATGAAAGAAAACAATCCTGAGGTATGATATCACACGATCTAGACGCCCAATTGATAAGTCCGAAACTCGAAATTAGGTTCTCACCAAAATGATTTCTCTATAAAGCCATTGTCTTGCGGAAACCAAATGTCTCTGACGGGCTTTAATTTCAGGCAAAAAAAAGTGCGTTGTCATGGTGCGGTAGCGCTCGATGATTCTACCAGCCCATAAACCTCACCATACAGAGCATTTTTGTGGATGTAACGGCAGTTCGAGAATCTCTTCGGGTTACTCATGAGCCCAAATGCGGCAATTATGTTCATTGAGCCAAAAATGTCCATCATAGCTGAACAAAATTCATTGCGAAAACAGCGAATCCACATTGAGCCCATTGAACGAAATTGAAGTGTTTTTTTTTAAGTCTGGTGGCTTCAATTTTTGAACGAGTTGGATTTTGTAAGCCTTTAAACCGATATCCTAGCGTAAAATTCGCTAACTTGTTCCATACGAGAGGATAAGATGCTGCGCACCGCGTCGAATCGATTGGTCATGGTCTTCAATCACACTCTCCGCTACAGCAGCAATATTCTCCTCACTACGGGCTGGATGTGGTCTATTCGGTCATGTATAACGGTCCGTTGCGGTCCAATAACGTACACTGAAACTCAAATTTGTGGATGGTACTGGCAATAGTGAGCTCGGAAGGTCGATGATGCACACCATATGTTGCTCGAAGTGTACGAAGAACATTTTTCACAGAACGCTGATTTTCGTAATACAGCTGTAAAATTTGGAGACGTTGTTGTGGTGTGAGTCAATTGTCAAACAATATTGAATAGAAATCTGTGAAAAAAAAAACCTCTAAATGAATCACCAATTTCAAATCACACATATAACAAAAACATAAAAATTTTCGTACAAAAACTCAAAAAATGTAGGGCAGGTTTACATGGGAGCATGTTTCCAAGGGCCTATATGATATATTTTGTAAGGATTGACTAAGGATATGGAAAATTCGGTATTTCTAGCCTAAGTAAGTACAAAATCCGCTCCTCCTTCTGCCTGTTACATACATTGTCAAAAATTTAATATGCCCTATCAATACAGTGTAACAAAACAGCAGCCGCCGCGTTCGCCACAGTGGAAGCCAACAGCAGCAGCCGCCGCAGCAACTAGAAACCACCAACCACTCTGGCTCAGTTGTTGAGCGACATTCGTGGTGTGCGGTTGTTTTCGAATCGAGCTTAAAACGCGTTCTTCTGCATCCATACACGTTCCACGCCAGTGGAGTGTACTTCATTTCATGTTTTTTTTAACACTGTTGTCATTGTAACTCTGAGAGTACACACGGTGCAGCTTAATTGCTTCAGCGAAGTCGCGCGCAGGGTAAAACCAAAGTTTACTCGTTTGTCTGCATTTTTTGTTTTGCCCATTGCTGCTGCTGCTGCTGCTGCTGCTGCTGCTGCTGCTGTTATTTTTCTTTGCTGTTTTTCTTTTGCCGCCATCATTGGAAAATATTCTTGCGCTTTCTTTTTCTTGTACTTTGTGCAAACAAACAAAAAATTAAAATAAAATATTATAGCAAAAGAAAAAAATAAAGTGTCTGAAGTGAAATAAAAATTATAAAAGAAAATAAAGTGCGCCAAGCTCTGAGCTTGCATGTGAAATCATACACATCAAAAATCACCCAGTCAAGCAGTCAAGTCATACCACAAAGTAAGCCAAAAAGTAATAAAAATTTAAGAAAAATAAAACAATAAAAAAGAGCAGCACACCAACGTATGAAACAGGTTACGAAAATCCAATAAGAAATAGTTATTAACATATTTCTCAGCGCATTTCTGCTGCAGCGTCTCCTCCACTTCATGCGTTCCAAGATCTTCGCATTTATGTATCTTCATATATAATTTCTGTGTATGCCTCTTACAACAGAGATGTTTAGTTGTTGCAACATGAAAATTTAATCGGGCAAACTCGAGTTCGACTCAATGGGAAAACGCATAAAATATATTAAATCAAAAGATTAATAATAAAAACAAGATAAAATCTTAGCTGAACCGAAACTGTGTTGTGGTGTTTCATAAATTTATTGATTTATCGTATATAGTATTGGGTTTCAATGTTAAAGTGTTGCAACTTTAAATAAATATTAGTATTTTATAAAGTGATGCAAGTGATGAATACACAAGTTTGCTAAACTATCTCGAACAATTTTCATAAAAACAAAAAGAAGAAATCACTTTACATAAATTGTCTAACATTCAGAACTTCCGAACTTGAAAATAAGCACTCTTACTAATAAACTAAATCGCACTAAGCAAGCAGGAATGTATACTACCGCCCTCTCATTCGCTTTCTCTACTTACCTTCGATCATGCCATTACATGCAACTGCAACTGAATACGCATATGCAATTTAATGAAAGAGACAAAGACAAAGATAATTATGCAAATAACACATGCATGTGTTTACTGTTAGTATTTGCCGTTATGTCTGTTGTGCTCTATCTTTATCTTACTCTCGTCATCAACGCTTTTACAAGCTGTGAATTATACATTTTCATTTAACAATTAATAACACTTATAATTCACAGATAGTCATAAAATATTTTTTATTACTAATTTACTACAGATTTGTCGTTTGATAACGCTTGTTTATGCTTACTGCTCAAGTAAATAGCTTCAAAGTAGTACAAAGCATAGAATTAGATATAAAAAAATTATTACATTCGAATTGCAATTTTGATCGAAATATTTCATTAAAATTCTATCAAAAGTAGACGTCGGAACCCCCAAATGGTTTTTAAATTAATTTAATAACATGCCTAATAGAATAATAAATAATACGAGGGTTGATTTGTCATTGAAAATACTTGAAATTACTCTCCATGAAGTTCAATACAATATTGCATGCGTTTAAACCAATTTACGAATCTGTTTTAATACTCAAAAATGAATTCCTCTAAAAGGAGCTGCTTAAAGGCTTCAAAAACTTCTTCAGCCGTCCAAAAACGTTGACTTCCCAATTTATTTTTAATGTGCTGGAACAAAAAGGAGTCATTGGTTACCAAGTCAGTGCTGTAAGGCGGATGACCCAATTCGATGTTTTGAGTGCTGAAAAACACTCTTATGTGAACCGACGTCTGGGAGCTCGCATTGCCGTGGTGGAGGATGATCTGTCTTCAGACGTTATTTTTACTCAATTCTCCGAAACTTCTGCCAAACAAATGATTGTGTACCATTCAGAATTGCCTTCCAACGTTATTATACGACTTTATATTTGAAAGTTTGGTTCTCCACTAAGATATTCACTATATCTCCAATATCTAGCTTTGTAACTGCACTAAATTTTACTAAAGTGAATATTATTAAGAGCGTTGAGTAAAAATATTTCCAGCGCCTTAAAGGCACCTTGGGTATACTACATTAAATATTAAAATGTTCGGTCTCAACGACAAAATGTTATCAGAGTCTCAGATAAACAGACGATGTAACGATTGAACAGGCACGGCCTCTCATCGAGCTGCTAACGAATATATTTATTTATAGCTACGTACTTGCTTTATTGATTCTTCGAATTAGATTATAGAAATAAGAGAAAATAATAATTTATGTAGATTCGAAGCTTCAATACGCTTCACACGCCTGCATTCTACTTTTAAAGGTGAAGTTTTCGTACATCAGAGGCCATAATATCGAGTTTCAAGTAAATATTAACTGTAATAAATAATTTTTTCATATAAAATCCGAAAAAAAAGGAGATGAATTTGTACGTAGTCTACGCATAAAAGTATTCATGTTACAGTAGTTGTAATATATGTTCAGCCTAGGAACATAGGAAGTTTCCATACCCGATTTGAAATCGACAACTTAAAAACTGAGTGACTAGTTTAGATCCATACTGATAGAGAACAGTAAGACATGTCTCGATTTGTCTCTTTGAGCTGATCAAGCATATATATACTTTAGGGATTACTAAAGTATATATATTCTTGATCAGCGTTATCAATGCGTTACATACTTCGTGACAAAATTATAATATTATTTACAATACGTATAAAAATTACAAATGTAAGCTTCATAATTCTATTTAGAAACTTCATTATTTCTACATCCACTAAACCTATTTTTGATTTAACCCTAATTCTAAAAAAATATTTGGATATTCTAACCAAGATGTTATAAATTAAATATTCTACTTTATCCGCATTTTAAAACTATAAAATAACCGTGACACAGAACCGTTTGTCAAAATTTTTAATAAAGTTGTTGCAATAATGGCGCCCTAATTTCGGTAATAATGCTTTGGATATGGTGCTTTAGTATTCTGTTGTGTGCGGATTGTTGGCATAGACTTTGTCCTTGATGAAACCACTAAATCAGAAACAAGTCCAACGGCTTCAAATTGCGTGATGTCGGTGGGCAATTTGTAAACGAATTTTAATACGAATTTTCGCAGACAACTTTGTTCGAATTTATAAAGTTTTTTACAATTTCCGTTCATTATAAAAATTGTAACACTCAATTTTTCTTAACATGAAATCTGAAAAAAAATGGCATCTAATTAAAATCGTGTTTAAACACCCGTTATAACCGAAGTGTCACTTAGTACGTTTAAGCTACAAAGCTAATATCTTACATAGGAGAAGTAATTAAATTAATTTGAAGATGAGCGTTTCTAATATGAGAACTAGCAAATTTATCGCTTATGGGCGAGAAACAAGCGACTAAAAACAATAGAAGAACGTCTAAACATGGTTACAACGACTCGTCTTATTCAGCAGTTTAAGAATCTAAACGCTTAATGTTCTCTTCAAAGTTCAGCAAACTCAATATACCCTTTCACCCAAATAAATGTGCAGTGTATAAAGAAATATGTATAAATTATAAATACATATATACACTGCATAAAAAAGGAAATATCACATAAAAAATAAAACGCTTTCGTACGATCAGCTTAAAGACCTTGGAGCGCCACCAGTTGTAGTAGTTTCAGTTTCAGTTCCAGTTTTGTGTTTTCTTTTTTTTAGATTTCTACTTGCAGTGTAATTAAAAGCGATTTCAGTTACCACGCATACAATGCAAAGTGGAAGTACCGACTTATAAAAAGTCAGATAGACGGATAGAAGGACGGACAGACGGGCGGACGGACGGACATACTGATTGCAAACAACAAAAATTTGTAAATCGCGCGCAAATAACGAAAAAAATAAGAAAAAAAAAATAAAAATAAAAAAAAAACTCACTTTGTTTATTGTTAGCAGCTGCGAAAAGTAAACTATTTGTTCTTCAGATTCCGAAAACCAACCACAACCGCATTAAACTTGAAGCAGGTTTTTGGACAAGCAAAGCCAAGCGTTCAAAGAGCAAAAAACAGCGGGCGATAAATAACAGAAAAACTAATATTGAGATTTCTATGCAAATTATCTTGTTTCGATCGTACTATATACTATATCAAAACGTTTTATAGAGGAAATTACCTTTTCTGTAAATGCTGCAATATCTATTTTAATAAAAATTACGCAGACAATCTATAAGCTCAACGTTTATCTCGATTTGCAGATGCGTAATTTCAAAATAAGAAAACAGCAACGACGACAACGACAACAACAACAACATCAACAACGATATTGGGGACAGCAATTGTTGCTGCTTGGATTGATATTGCTACTCCAATTGACACAGATTGCAGCATGGCGTCCATGTCCGGAACTCAGTCCAGCTTTGCGAATACCATGCAGGTGAGTAAACAGACAAGTCGTTTATAATGTATTTGTATTTATAGGCATTATGTGTATTAATGTATCTATGAGTGTGTGCCAGAACAGAATCCGTTTCTTAATGAAGCGTGGCAAAGTTGAACCTTCAGCTTTGTAAACATTTCCGCAAACAAACGATTTGGCTTTTGCAATTTTTGTTTATCGTTTCCAATAAATAGGAAAGCTATCTTTTATGTTTTTTTTTTTAATTCTTTATACAAGTGGGCACTTGCCCTTCGATACAAAAATGATGAGGTTATTTTCTTAAGTACAAGTAACACTGTGCTACAAGTGATTTCCTCAAATGCATATTTATAACTTTGATATTCATCCATAGAATATCTTCATATGCGCGTTTGAGTTTAGAAAGAAATATTTTCTTGTGTTTTTTATATATTCTGATATATATTCTTCGATTCCGACAAAATTACTAAAAAGAAAAAAGAAATTACATGTTGAAATCATGGTAGAATTTTACCATTTTTGCTGACTGAATTTTGCGTGATGTCAGTATTAAGCAAAAATATGAAAAGATGAGATGAATTCGACGCATGCACAATGGTGTGAAATGCGCGCCAAATATCAAACAATACAAAACAAACAATACAGACTTTATATCTACACGACGTTGATATAAAGTATGTAGCGCATGCAAAATATTAAACGCAAATCACAATAAATTCGAGCGCCCACAGTTCGGTATCTCCGTTTATGCTTCTTCTCCTTGAATTAATTTGTTTTATTTATTTTATGTAGAGAAAATTTCGTACTTCGTTTATGTGATAAAAATGTGTATCAGGCCTACGCTCAAGCACGATTTTAGTGCAGATGGTCCATAGATTATGCCACAAAGCATCTATGCTGTGAATAACTTGGTAGTGAAAGATCGTCATGTGTTATAACGTAAGATTGAGGCATCTTCGGTCATTATTAAGGCAAAAAAGTACTTTAATGTCCACTCCTAAAGCGGAGTTTTCCTTTTTTACAATTTTTTTTTTTAAACTATGTTAAATTTTAATCCATTTGGGTTGAATAGTAAAAATTTCACACAGAATACCGAAATGTTATATTCGAGCAGATCTAGAATATACACCAAATCACTGGAATTACATTGCATTTTTTAACAAGGCTTAAAGTTTATTTTTAATTTTCAAAATTGATGGAACACAATTTTAATTATTTATTGGTTAGAGTATGAAAACTGAGTTTGAAGACGATCGAATGGAAACAACATTTTTTGCACTATATAATCAATGACTTAGGTGTGGAATTGCTCAAAACATGCCTTAGTGTGCATTTATATGCAACATTAAAAACAACCTACTATCTAGAAACCAGCATCTCTAGCATGATGCGTTTCACGGTACGGATGATGAAAGAATCAGTCAGGTCAAGCATTCTTTTGTATATATATATATAGGTTTTGGTAATACAAAATTCGACCCGTACTATGTGTTTTTTTTTTTTATGCTACACTACGGATTTTATTTTTAAAATTTCATCGTTTAACGCATTTCTCTTGCATATTTATAAATTTTTGGTTATATTATCTGACTAGTAATAACAATTAGTTGGAGTTGTTAGGAGGGGCTCAATTGATCTGAATGATAACTGTTTTTATAAGCTTTTATTTAACTGACTGTGTGTATATATATATGTACGAGTATTAATGTTTGTCCTATTCAAATTGTGGAACTCAATTTCGGTCCACTTCAACTGATCGGATTTAGCTTTAACCACTATTAGAAAAAGTGAATGACAGTACTTAATAAAAAGTACAATGAACAATGATTTGCAAATGTGGATCCGATGAAAAAAAATATATTACTTTTAATGGGCAAATGTAAACGACGTATGACCAAAATGAAAATCAAATAAATTTATAAAAAAAATTTCATTAGCAATCATAGTAGTAGGGGAGCCCGGGATGCTAAATTTACAGTTACTAAAGCGTCATGGTGACTTATTGGATTGTGAAGATTAGGTTCTAAAACGAAAAAAAGTTTATGTTAAGTTTTCCATTTTAGCGGGGAGAAGAGCGTGTACAAATTTTCAAAAATGTAAAAAGAAACAGTCACATGGCAATACTCGAGCGCGTCAGACATTCATAGTGTATACGCGCTTTGTTTTTCTGATAACCGAAAGATATTAATCTGACGATTAACTAGTGGAGGATGGCCGTTAAAAGGAGTAGAAAAAAAAAAAAAAAAAGTTATTCGAGCGTGTCAGATATTCAGAGGGAATGTTGAGTGAACTCAAAAAAGTGTCCTATTCAAATGGCTGACGATTTGGACGTGGCCAAAAGTCATGACCGATTTTTGAAAATGTTAAAAGAAAAGTGTGACCTTGAAATACTCGAGCGCGTCAGATTTTTATACAGACGGTTCAACTTGATGTCCTAGTCGTCCTAAATGATAATCTGACAATTATATGGAGGGATATTGTAAATCTGACAATAATAAACTTCGATTAAAACATAATAGCACTTATAATTCACAAATAGTTGAATGGTTGCTGGTTTAGTTACAACTTAAGTTCAATAGCTAAGAGTGTAGAAATCTGACATTTAAATGTTTCTGTAGCTCAATCTCTTTTAGTTTTTGCATTTGTGATGTTAAATATGGACATAAGAGATAAAATCTTTTGTAAATATATGATGAATGCATTTGTATGCATTTCTCTTCTAATTAAAGTAATCAAATTTCATAGGATTGCTAACTCACAATACTACGATAGTTGATGATGTTTTCAATAAGTTCATCAAAGTTCGAATACAGCCAAATTAAATTATTCTCATGTCTCATTATCTTTCTTTTCCGGGAACCACATTGTGTACGCAGATGCAACGTTGTCCCCTTCGCCACCACTGGTCAACTGGGTGCAGTGGCAATGGACTGTGATCGAGCAGTTTTCCATGGCGACGCGCCGCCGTTGCCGTTCGGTGCACCGATTGTCTCGTATACGCAACGCTTTAGTGGACAACAAGTGCTGCCGGCGCAGGTAAATTGATTTGATTGCTTGTAAACGGGCTTAAGTATCAGCAATGATATTGAATTATGTACAAGTATCTATGTACATACATATGTACGAGTATGTATGTATATACTATATAAAAAAATGTTGCCTATTGGCATTGGATAATCGATAATGAAATGAATTAACATCAATGAGGAAACGTTTAGATTTAATTTCTCTTCCTTTTGTACTCACACACACACATACACACACATAGACTTTTGGCCAACTGAAGCTGCCCATTGAAGAGTTGGATCTGTCCAACAATCTTATACGTCGCATACCGGAAAAGTCCTTTGAAGGTTTGAAAGACTCACTCAGCGAATTACGTTTGGCCAACAATTTGCTTGGTGACAATCTAAATCCGATCTTCTCCACCGCTGAGTTCCATGTACTCAAAAATCTGCGCATTTTGGATTTGTCCGGCAACAAGATACGCTTAATTGAGGAAGGATTGCTGAAGGATTGTGGTGATCTACAGGAATTCTACATGGATCGCAACAGTTTAAGCGCTGTACCATCAAATTCGATGAATGGACCAAATGCTTTGCGACTACTTGCACTGCGACAGAATCATATTAGTAAGTTTGGAATCTAAAAGTTTAAGTTTATAAATATATAAATAATATTTTTGTAGCTACACTGCCGCGCGAAGCATTTACTGCACAGCCGCAACTGGAGATCATTGATCTGCGCTACAATGAGATAAAAAGCATTGAGAGTCCCGCATTTAAAGGTTTACGCAAGATACGCGACATAAAATTGGCCGGCAATCGCCTAACAAATCTAAACAGTGATGTTTTCGAGCAGCTGCGCACACTGCAGAAGCTTGATCTGTCAGAGAATTTCATGGTGCAGTTTCCGACGGTGGCACTGGCTGCAGTGCCTAGCCTGAAGTCACTGAACTTGTCCTCCAATATGCTGCAGGTAGCTATTTATATACATATAAGGCTTAGTATAAAAAAAAAACATAAACTATACCGCATTTACTTTACAGCAACTGGACTACTCGCATATGCAAGTGGTCAAAACGCTGGAGTCGTTGGATCTCAGTCGCAATAGCATTACAACCATACCGCCTGGTACTTTTCGCGATATGGAGTTATTGAAATACTTGGACTTGAGTTTGAATTCCTTGAGAACGGTAAGCTTTACTGCAGCACAATGTCATATACTCTGCTAAAATTATCACTCGCAGATCGAAGACGACGCTCTGGAGGGACTTGATAGCTTGCAAACGTTAATCATACGTGACAACAATATATTGCTCGTACCTGGTAGCGCACTGGGTCGTTTACCTAGTCTGAGTGCACTACATCTGGACTTTAATCGCGTTGCAGCGCTCTCCGCCGAAATTCTGAGCTCTATACAGGCCGGCGATATCACCACGCTGACGCTTTCACGCAATGTTATACGCGAACTGCCCATGGGAAGTTTTCAGATGTTTAGCAATTTACGTGCACTCGATCTGTCGGGCAACTCACTGGCCGTCATTAACGCTGACATCTTTGCCGGCCTCGAGGGCACACTGAATGAGTTGAAACTTGGACAGAATCGCCTCACCGGTTTGGGCTCCGTGCCACTGGAGTTGACGGAGCTGCGCAGCTTGGATCTTAGTAACAATAATTTGGCTGATTTGCCACGCAATATACTACAGGGTCTAGAGAATCTGCAGTATCTCAATCTGAGCGGTAATCATCATATATCGCCAATCTCAGGTGCGCTCATTAAACCACTGCAACGGCTGCAGATTGTCGATCTGAGTTTTTGCAGCATTAAACAGCTAAGTGGAGATCTCTTTGCCACGCTGCAGGATCTGAAACACATATATCTGCATGACAACAGCATACAGGAGATCAACGATGGTAGCTTCGTTGATTTGTGGAACATTAGCACCATTGATTTGTCCAACAACAAAATTGCTTCGATACGTTCGGGTGCATTTGTCAATGTGATGCAATTAAAGCGTCTGGATTTACATGGCAATCAATTGTCCGCGTTCAAGGGTGAATACTTCAATACGGGCACTGGGCTGGAAGAACTGGATATATCGCACAATCACTTGAGCTACCTCTTTCCCTCGTCGTTCCGCATACATCCACGCTTACGCGAGATAAAGGCTTCAAACAATAAGTTTAATTTCTTTCCCGCGGAACTGATTGCAACGCTACAGTATCTGGAACACATTGATCTCTCATACAATCAGTTGAAGACAATCGAAGAGTTGGATTTTGCACGTCTGCCACGGCTACGTTCGCTGCTAATGGCACACAACCAACTGGACTTACTCAGTGAGATGGCTTTCCACAATTCGACGCAATTGCAAATACTTGATTTATCAGAAAATAATCTCGATCGTATTGGTGAGCGTACGTTCGAAGGACTTGTACGCCTGGAGCAGCTGAATCTCGCAGACAATAAGCTGACGGAACTGTCCGATGGCGTCTTCGAGCGTACCAAACTGCAAATGCTGGAGAACATTAATCTGGCTCACAATCGTTTCGAATATGCACCGCTTAATGCATTACAGCGCCAATATTTCTTTGTTTCATCGGTCGATCTGAGTCACAACAAAATTAAGGATATACCCAGTGATGACAGCATCATGGTAAACATTAAACGCATGGATCTCTCATTCAATCCGCTCTCGGCAACTGCTGTGCACAATGTGCTGAACGAACCGAAAACAGTGCGTGAGCTTAATCTTGCCGGCACCGGTATTGAGCATTTGGAGAAGCTGGAAACTCCATTTCTCCAGTATCTTAACTTGTCGCAGAATAAGCTGCGTGACATAAGTGCTGAAGTATTTCAGCGTACCACTTTATTAGAAACACTAGATTTATCCAACAATGAGTTGGAGGAACTAACCCAATTGTCCGATGCATGGCCGCAGCTGCTGTCGCTGCAAACGCTGGATCTGTCCAACAACAGCTTCACACTGATTTCGCAAAATAATTTCAAGCAATTGGATATGCTGCGCGTGCTGCGACTCAATCAGCTCCAGCAGTGTACACGCATTGAGAAAAATGCTTTCAAGAGTATGCCCAATCTGGCCAATCTGGAAGTGCACGATTTACCGCTGCTAGGCTATTTAGATCTGCAAGGTATACTGGAACTTTTGCCTGGGCTAGAGTCCATAGATATCGAAGTAAAAGATTCAAGTCTGGGCACTGAGCAAATACAACCATCGAAACATCCACGCCTCAATACAATTAGCATACGCGGCGAGCGTTTGAAAACCATCTCCTCCGGCACTTTGGCTGGACTGAAGAGCAGCAATTTAGTCATAAAGTTGCAGAACACTTCGCTGACAGCGCTACCGCCAGCCTTGCTGTTTCCAGTACCACGCTCCTCGCATCTAACACTCGACATATACGGTTCGAAGTTGTCTGTACTCGTGCCACAATTTCTCAATGCACTCGAAGATCGCCGCACAAATCTTAAGATGACCGGACTTGCAAGTAATCCCATTGTCTGTGATTGTAATGCGCGTGCGCTGCGTCGCTGGCTGCCAAATTCTGGCATGCCAGATGTCACTTGTAACGCACCGAGCTATCTGGCCGGTCAGAAACTCACCGAGGTTGGCGATGATGAGCTCACCTGTGATACACGCCGCCAGTCAACAACAACAACACGTACCACCGCTGCCGGCGGTGGCGGCGGCGGCTCAACGCAATACATGCTCAAATCCTCCTCACATCTGATAACGCGTACCACAGCTGCTACCACCGAAGAGCCGATGATTATCTGGAGCCTGGAGCCTTCACAGCCGCCACCAGCAAAGAAGTTCAAAACCAAAGCACCTTTAATGAAGGCACAAGCGCCCATTATGAGCAACGATGATACACTTATCATTGGCATTGTTGGCGGCGTTGTTGCCTTTATTGCAATATTGATCATTATCATTTGTATTATACGTCTACGCATGAGCAACGTTGAATACCAGAATGGTGCAGCCATGTACGGCATACCACAAATGCAACTGGCAGCAGCAAATAGCGCTGCGTTGGGCTATAAAACTGCTGCTGGAGCGCCAACTGCTGCACTGTATGCAGTGCCACCCTATGTAACACAGAGCTATGCAACACTGCCACACAAGGCAGCTTCAATACATGCATCCACGCAAAATTTGGCACAGCGGCAGGCAGCTGCTGCTGCAGCTTACTCCACCATGTCGCGTATGTCATATTTCAGTGGCAACGCGGGCGGCGGCGGCGGCGGTGGTGGTGGTCTAGATGGTACCGAGAGCATGACACATACGCAAGCTGCTAGCCAACCATATATCATCTATTCGGACGACAAAGCCTACAGATAGAGTCAGGCATCATGCATTGAAACCACACACATACGAAAAACATCAATAAACAATAATACTAATCAGTCAGTTGCGTAACATTTACGCGACGCGCTCTACTCCTTCGACGCTTAAACGAAACAAAAACCAACCATCTTATTTAAGTATAATTACCACAACAATACGCAATACGAAGGCGTCAAGGCGCAACTTGGATTGCGGTGCTGTCAGCGCTCTATTGTAAATAGTTTTAGTTTGTTTTAATATCTAAGCAAATTGTGTAATAATATAAAACAAAACAAATACGAGTATAAATCATAAACTTCTTTATCCAAAGCTCATATACACATCATTTTTGTATTTTTGCAATCTTAAGTTTTATTTATTTCAAATCTTCAGATCAAGTTTCGTTCTCAGATTGTTGCTTAACGTTAAAAACGCTTTAGCGGCAACAATCAACAGTCTTATCAATATACTTTACTTAACACCAAAAAGGATATTAATAAACTAGCATCATTTTCTAGGATCTCGAATTTATCACAACATAAATAAGCATTACCATAATAAGAGTCTTTTTAAACAGAAATGCTTTAACAATTGAGTTTATGCGTTAGTACAATATTAAAATGCTTTAACGATATACATAGTACATAGGTAGACATATAATAAAAGTATTTTTGTTTGTTTTGATTTATCAAATAATGTCAATGAAGGGTTTTTAATTGAGCCTAAAGATGCTTTCTGAATTTGCTAATGAATCATATATGTATGTGTATGTAAATAAATGCCATCAATTAAACTAGGCCATTTGTGCGTAGGGTGAATACAGTCTATAGTTGCGACGTCGATAGTATATCATGGTCATGTAGGACATCAATAGCATGCAGATGATAATGATGATGAGTATGGCTAGAAGAGAAATTCCATAATGTTGTGAATTATTCGTTTTTAGCACATGCAAACACTCTTACCCATAGCCTGTCCAATATTGGCCTCTTCGTAGGTTAGCTGCATTGTTGACAGCTTACACTCGTGCTCCCAGTCCACTGGTAGTATATCTTTGTAGAGCAAGAACATTTTATTCAATGGGCAGGCAGTGCCACAGTTAGGTATTTCGATTGGTTTTGGCTCAGCGGTAGTGTTTTTATAGAATATGGAAACGTAGGGATTATTTGTGGCATCGATGCGTAGCTCTAGCATGATACACGCTGTATATGGTGGACTGTGTAGCTGTGTAGCACGATAGAGAGTTTATGTTAAAAAATGTACAAATTTTTACTTCGGTGGAACCGAATTTCAAACCGTATAGCAGCTATACATATACAGTGACGGACAAAATACGCCGGGCATATAAAAAAATAGTCAATTTTGCTACAGTTCACACATAGTGTGAAATAGTATTATAAGTTTGTCAGAAAGTTTATATTAAGAGGGCATCGTAGACCCCTCAAAGTGTATATATTCTTGATCAGCTCGATCTAGCTAGGTCCGGCTGTTTGTTAGTTAGTTTGCATTTATTGGAAATTAATTCTTTTTAAATCTTGCTGTAACCCGGCATTTAGATTTATTTATAATTCAGTCAAATAGAGTATGCACATTGGCATGACGTGCCCACTTTTTATGATATCCCCCATACAAACCATCCGCCTACTTTTGACTTTTTGTGTGTAAAATCTTTTTATTGCACTCAATATAAACTAAAAAAATAGACATGGTGACTTCTTATGGAACGACGCTTCACAATGGATGTGAACCCCACCTTTTGGAGTAGTCCTTACAAACCACCCTCCTTCTTTTGGAGGTATTGTAGACCCAATAACGTAACTATGTATATGTATATATTACTAATCAGCTCGACGAGGCGAGTCGTTCTAGTTATGTCCGTCTGTCTGTCCACCGTCTGTTTGTAAGTTCTGCGCATTTTATGGAGATATATTTTTAACAAATCCAGCTGATACCCGGTACTAGACTTATTTTTTTGCAGTCAAATGGGATACTCTATTTTGACGTACACCCTATTCAAACTTTTGCCTTTAGTATAAAACCTTTTTTATTACAATATTTTATAAAAATTTACATGGTTGCTTCTTAAGGACGGGTATTGGATATGATTTTTGGGAGTAGCTCTCATATAAACTACCCGAACAGTTTTAACTTTTTCTATGAAAAACTTCTATATTAAAGTCATAATCAGATTGAAATTAGATATGTTGGCTCTTACGGACGGACGCTTTACAGAAATATACTAATGGGCCCTCGGCTACTTTCGTGCTGTTATACAAAAAAAAAACTCTTTAGTTAAATCAATATCTGCTTGAAACTCGATATGGTGGCTTCTTATGGATGGTAGCTTCCCATGCATATACATGGACATGGCCATGTCCCGCTCACTTTTTGAGGTAGTCACTTTAGAAACACGCACCTCATGCTCCGGTTTTCCAATCCGAAAAAAATTATTCGGATTCGGTTTTGTTAAAAAGATCCATATTTTACTTTCAGAAGAATTTCGGGATTTGAGTTCACTTGGATAATGAAATTCATATTATCAAGATCTGAAAAATTCAAATCGCGAAATTCTTCATTTTAACAAAACCGAATCGGAACATTTTTTCGAATTCGAAATCCGGAGCACGGTGGAAAGTTGTGCAACCCAATGATTACCCTTCAGTAGAGGTCAATTTCAAATATTTTCGATATTTCGCCTTATCTTCCGGATTTAAACTTTATTTTTCGAAACCATCGATGGAAGTTTGTAAGTATTGAATCCCATACTAGCACTGTTCTCGCAAAGATCAAAATTTTCGGAATGCGGAAACGCCCACTAGTAGATGTGTATGAAGCGACCATCTATCAGATGCCACCATATCGAATTTCAAGTTGATATTGCCGTTTCTCATACAAATGCATAAGAGTTAGCTGTGGGTCTGTATGGGACTACCTCAAAAAGTACCCATTTGTATATCTACATGAAGCGGGTTGTCCACTAAAATCCACCAAATCGAATTTCAAGCTAAAATTGATTTCTATAAAGAATTTTTTCATAAAAAACACAAGTGTGGGCGGTGGATTTGCGTGGGGGCTACCCCAAAAAGTTAAGCTGCTTTTCATAAAAAACATTACATCGACTTTAATAAATAAGTTTTTTCACAAAAACCCCAAAGTGGGCAGTAGGTTTGTATGGGGGCTACCCCAAGAAGTGGGCGGGTTCCACCCATTAATGCATATGTGGATAAGCGTCCGTCCGCTACCATATCAATTATTAAGTTGACATTGACTACAAAAAAAAAAATTTTCGCCGTGCATTTAAATTCAAATTGTTTAAATAATTAATTTAGTTTAAATAATTCATTCAAAAACCTCAGATATGGATAATCTATAAGCTTGTACTAAGCATAATTCTATGTAGCGACTTTCATTTGGATATTTAAAAAATGGACAACTGCCAGAAAGGCGGACGTGGCAGGATGGAAAATATTTACATATGCTAACTCTCTAAGATGCATCCTTTAATGCGCTATTAAAAAATATACCCAAACTGATACTACAATTTTAACACAATGTGTGAATGATAACAAAAATAAAAATTTAAACTTTAGCAACTTACTTCGAACAGATTTAGAGTATTGAGTATATTGGCAATTGTTGTATCGTGAGCACTGTAAATCCAAACGGAGCGATTAGGACTCAATTTGCCTTGTGATTTATCGATAAAACGATGTAGTATCTCCTTTATCAGCGGACCAGTCTTCAGACGTGCCAATTGACGCGTATACGTTTTAATGGCAAAGGCGAAATTTGATACGTAGGTCATATCGGCGCTGAGATACACTTTCTTTGTCCAGTCGGGCAGTGTTTTGTTATAGAGACTTTCAATGAAAAAAGTATTATTAATGCGCTGTATGCCCTCCAAAGATTCAATAATGCGTCCCGTATACTGCGTTAAATAATCGAACAAGTATTTAAAACGCTCGTTAATTTGTTGAAATTCCGGCGTATTTTGCAGTTCCGAGAATGCATAATCGTAGGCAGGACAAGGCGCCTTACCAGATAGCGTCTGCAGATTGATTGAATGATCAAGAGTGTTAAACAAATAACTTTATGTAAGAGTTATTGTAGAGCTTACTACATCTAACTGCTCCGGTACAGTGTGCACCGGAATGGGTTGCCATTTCATGTCCTCCAGCCAAATATCCTTACCAACCGGTTTATAAAGTCCTGCCAGATTCGAAAGCGCGCTCATCAATGCGCGATCAACATCAGTGGACTGTATATAAATCTCATCTTTGTCATAGTTCTCACTTAGTAGCGTTTGATAGCGCTGACGCAGCCACTGACCCAGCGCGTAATGTTGTTGTTTACCGCGATTCGTTAACTGACCCCAGCCCGTGGGCCATGAATTCAGATTGCGCCAAGGATCAGTCGGATATGGATCAATAATAGTTCTGTCGCCGTGGCGGAAAATCTTTAAAAAAAAAAAAAACAAAGTATTTAATATTCAAAAAAAAAAAAAAACGAAATGAAATAAAATAAAATTAAAGATTCGCGCTTACCACATGCGCAAATACCAGTTTGCCTTCAAGCTTTGATGTTGAAATAGCAGCGCTGTCATTGAGACCGCCGCCATATGGAACTGGTTCGCTGGCTGCCACGAAGTAGAAAAGCGCGCAAACAAAGGGAATCAGCGATAACGTTGGCACAACAAAGCAAATTCGTAATTTCAGCATTCTGAATAGTGTGGAGACAGCTTTTAGCAATTTAATGCAGAGGCGGCAGGAAAATAAAACGCGTCGAATTGCCACGACACGACCGTATTTGGAAGCAGCTGGTGTCTGAATTTTCAATTCCTTAAGTTCCGTATTAGTGTTTCGCTGGTGAAGCTTGTAATGTGTTTTTTTTATTTTTTTTTTTTATTTATTTATAAACACCGTTCGTTTTGGCTTTTCTTGTTGTTGTTGTTGTTGTTGTTGCGACAAGTGTCATCTCTGCCTCTTCGGTCAACAATTGAGTCAATACTGCCAACCTGAGGCAAAACAAACTTTAACAAATACATACGGTACACACTTACGTATATACATACGTACAAAAGCTCATAATTTTTATACAAAGAAAAAAGCTTTCTACACTTTACACCATTCGAAAAAAGTTTGTTTGAAAATAATACACTTGCACGAAAAAAGTCTGCGTACACCACAAACAATTTAAAATTTTAACCAAACTTTGTTTTATTAAATAGTTTATCAATTTCTCTTAACTAGTAATATTTTTGCTGCATTTTAATAAAAGTAAATGATGTGTTAATAACTGTTAGTATAACCCTTTCTTGTTGGTATCTTCGTAAGACGTCTTGGCATGGAGTACACAATTTTTTTTTTTATTATGTCTTTTATCATATCTATGGAGGTTATGGTGTGTTGACGGATTCTCCGGTCGAGTAAGTCCCACAAATGCTTTATGTGATTTAGGTTCGGACATTGGGGAACTGTCCTCGACTGATTATTTATATTATAAAGGAGCCAGAGCGTTACTTTATGCGCACTGAGCTTGGGGTCCTTGTCTTGCTGAAACCAAAACTATTCTTGCAACCCCAACTTCTGGGAACTTTGCAGCAAATTATTCTTCAAAACTTGGGTATAACTAGTTTGGTCCATTATTTTTTTCAATAAATGTTAGTTTGCCAACATCGTTGGCTACCATATACCCCAAACCATAACTCCTTCTACACCATATTTTACGGTTGGCAACATATTTTCCTTTTCAAAAGCCTTAATGCTCTTTCTTCATACCAGTTTTTTTTTTCTTTTATCCCGAAAATACAAAATTTGCTCTCATCCAAAGAAAAAAAACGATTTTTCCAAAACTCTGGGGGCTTGGAAACGTACTCATTTGCAAACTACATGCGCTTCTGCTTATTTACAGCTGAGATTCTTACGGCAACTCGACCATGATACCTATGGAACCCATATTTGAAAAAATATTCAAAAATATGGTAATACTAGATGGTACCCGGCGCGTTGCTGCCCTTTTCCCTGCCCAACATCTGCCTTTCCAATGTCACACCAAGCTGGTACACTGTGCTTTGCTGCCCTTCACCCTGCTGGTTTTGTTTACTTCAGCGAAATGAGACAAAAGACGTTATAAGAATATGGCTGCCCTTTTCCCTGCCCAACATCTGCCTTTCCAATGTCACACCAAGCTAGTACACTGTACGTCGCTGCCGTCGCTACCCTGCTGGTTTTGTTTAGTTCCACAAATGAGACAAAAGACGTTTTAAGAATATGGCTGAAATATCCGCTAGACTCCATTTTATTTTTCAGAATTTGATCGTTCTATACGTAAAAAATTTCGGTATGCCCTCCTAGAGGGCTTGATTGATTGTGACGTAATTTTTTTTTTTGTACTTATGGGGTCACCTGGATGGTCGGTAGCTACTATCCTAGGATAGCATTTTCTTTTCTTTTTTTTCCCCCACCAAATGCTATTAGAAGCGCTAACACTTCTGGCATTGGAACAGCACCATATTTGAAAAGCTCAGCTGTAATGTCATCAGTTCCTGCTGCTTTTCCCTTCTTATTGGTACGCAATATGTCCAGAATTTCCATATTGGATGGAACTACTGTTAAGATTGCTCTGGATGAGTTTCGTCTTTGAGATAGCCATTGAATGCTATCAGCATCAGAACCAACATTAGCTGCGTTAATACTGAAAAACTCCCGTCAGCGCTGCAATTGAACGTCGGATGCGTTGAGACCTACTCCATTTTCATCTTGTATATATCCTTTTTCGGGTCTTGTTCCCACGAATCAAATTTATGGAGTTTTATCTTATTGTATATCATATCACATGACTAGATCAACTCGATGGTATGGCGGTAAAGTCCATCTGATTATAAAGAATCTAAATCTAAAAATAAGAAACTTGTATTAATTTTTTTTTTTTTTTTTTTAATATATATTTGTGTCTACTGTTCTCAATTGCAATCTCATTTGATTTTTTTACAATATTAATATTGCCATTTAAAAACTTCTTCTTAACTATAGTAGATAATTATACTACAGGGTTTGGGAACTTACAATTAACACACATATGGAAAACGTAGTACAGAAGGGGAAAAAAAAAATTAATACATGAATAAAATATTAAAAATATTTTCACATGCTCGAAATATTTTACACGCCAACGTGTAAACATTTTAATTTCTTATCAATTTATAGAAAGTGTTCAATTTCCTGTACTATCGCCTTATGAACACCTACATATTTCGACCTGGTTGCAAAGTACACTATTTGTTCGGCATTTAAGTAATTTAAAAGCGTCGATTTGACATTACATTCTGTCGTGGCGCATTGCTATATACAGGGGGTAGGGAAACTTATTAGAGTGGATGCTAATAATAACGATCAAAATAGTTTACGTCTTACCGATTCATGCCTCCACGTCCACCAGCGCCCAAGGGCGGGAATTCTGATTGATATGATTTCTCAAAGTTTTGCGGATTGCTGTGGTTATTTTGTGCAACACCTGCCGCACCACCACCACCTGGGCCAACTTGTTCACCTTGACCAGCAAAACCGCCACGACGCGTATTGAAACCACCACGTCCACTGAAACCAGCACCTCTATTAGGGCCACCGCCGAAACCACCGCGCCCTGTTGGACTGACGCCCCTAAGACAAAACAAATCATTTTTTATTTTTAACGCATTCCATAAAGTAAACACATTCTAAAATAGCTTACATATTGCTAGGGACATTGTTTCCGCGTTGAAATCTACCATTATCTTCATTACCATTTACTGATGATGGCATATTACCGAATCTACCTTGATTAGCTTGTTGCCCGAATTGCATTTGATGATGCTGATCAGCTGCTGGAAGCGCAAAACCGCGACGATCTTGTCCTGCATTATTACCACCACCACCAGGACCACGTTGGTTGTTATTAGGAGGTCCTCTTTGATTATTGGGCGGACCTCCTCTTTGATTATTATTAGATGGTCCTCCTCTTTGATTATTATTATTATTATTTGGCCCTCCTCCTCTTTGATTATTATTATTAGGTGGTCCTCCTCTTTGTTCATTTGGCGGTCCTCCCCTTTGATTATTTTGCGGCCCTCTTTGATTGTGTGGCGGCGGACCACGTTGATTTTGATTAGGTGGTCCTCTCTGAGTATTGGGTGGACCTGCTCCACGCTGATTGCTGCCAGACGGCTCAAATTCGTTGCCAACATCAGCACTTCCAACAGTATTCATATTGCCACCGAATCCAGCCGAATAGCCTGGTTGATTGCGTTTTGCATTATTAGCATTTCCAGCCACATTGTTCTCCCAATTTTGAAAATTGCCGCCATTATTTCCATCGAAACGACTGCCGCCGCCACCAGCATTATTATTAAATCCACGTTGATTATTGCCGCCAAACTGACCACCGCCTGTATTGGAATTATAATTGAAGCCTTGTGATGGTCTTTCCAAATTTTGTCCGCCTCCACCACGTGGTGGTGCACCCTGATATGGTGTATTTCGCTGCTGTTTATTCATTTGATTGCGCATCGGTCCAACACCATTATTATTTGAAAAATTTGAACCACGATTACCGCCAAAGTTGTTGCCAGTAGCTGGACCACCACCTCCACGGTTGTTCATAAAGTTGCCTGGTCCTCCACCTCCTCCTGGTCCTCGCCCAGAGTTATCTTAAGAATATTACAATTAACACAAAAATTACAAGAGAAAACTTTAACTTCGGTGGAACCGAAGCTTAACACTCTTCACACTTGGTTTTTGCACGGTAACGCTAGAAAATACTTTGGTTTTTAATTAAATTTTGAAAAGTTTGATTGAATTTATTAATTTTATAAGATTTCTGCATTGCTTATGAAACAAAGCGTTCTGTGTCCATGCTTATCCCCTACAGAAAATGGTATTATGAAGCAAATTTTTTAAAACTATCACGCCTGTTGCACTTTAGCAATGCTAAGTGAATTTAAATCACTAATTCGATCTGTAAGTGAAAAAGTTAGCAAATTACTTTCACAAAATTTTCCCCGTGAGAACCGGAACAGGCCAGTATATATGTTTCCTTGAAATTGTTTCCTAGTCTCTCAGGGGTGATTACTGGATTTGACATCAAATCAGTTTCTACAACCATTTTCTGGAGAGATTTGACTTAAAATGATACAAGAAAGATTCGGAGAGCTTAGGCGTTAGTCGCAATCATTGTGCTGCGTAATAGAATAACTGTTCCTTAACAAAATCTTGGGAATTGAGGCGTGTAGATACTATTTCAACTAGGCATCCGTTTTATTGATTTTTGCTGTTTTCACCACCTTTTTCCAAATCCATTGTTTGCTGATCAGGAAAATATTTTATGAGAACTCTGATGCTTATTTTAAGATGTTCCTAACATAGTGTCACAATCTGTGTGAAGAGTATAAAAAGTTAATGTTTAATGCTCACTCTGCATATGACCACCACGTCCTCCTCCTCCGCCGCCACCACCACCACCACCACCACCACCACCTCTGTTCATAGCTCCCTCATTTCTAGGCGGTCCACGGTTTCCGACATTCGGTTTCTTGTCCTTGGGACGTCCCGGTTCCACCACAATTTGTTGACCCTTGAATTCAGTACCGTTCAGTGCGGCAATGGCTGTATCTGCCATATCGATAGATTCCATATGCACGAAACCACATCTATTCATCACATCGCACTCGACCACAATGCCGTAGTCACTAAAAAGCCGTCGTAACTCTTCTGGTTTACACGCCGGAAGACTGCCAACGAAAACCTTGGTTGTTTGCTACAGCAACAACGAAAAAACATTTTTTCAGCACTGTACGCATTTTACACAGAACCTAAATACTTACAGCCATATTAGTTAATACTTTTTTATGCTATCCAGCGTCTAATTTGCAATACTTTTTCTTTACGATGCGGCTTTTTTTTTCTTTTTTTTTTCTTTTTTTTTATAAAAAATGGCGTAAGTGTTGCCAAGCAGTTAATATGTTGCTACTATTGTACTCGCTCGTACTTATTACATTTATATAAAACATAGACTGCAATGCATGCAACGCGATAGAGCAGTGTGACCTGATGTATAAGCTAAACAGTTTACATTTGAATACAACAGCAACAACAAAGCAGAAATTTTGAAAGAAAAACAAAACAAAAAATTATAAAATACAAAAATAATAATAATAATAAATAATGTTTGCACAAACAAACGATGAAAATTATTTTGCTGCTTGTGGAAATATGAAAAATATTGAGTGTGTGTTTTCCGCTAATGAAATCTGCGTTAACTATCGCGAAAATGGCATGCGCGCGAAAAGAAATTGTACGGTTTACGCGGAGCGCACGGATTACAAGGATATAATTGTAAGCGTAGATTTAATTGCTACACAAATACTTAAATGAAACTACAACCTTATTTCGGTCATGGCCTCACGTACGATTTCGCACCAGCGGCTATAGTCTTTTGTGCGCCGGTCGCACTCACCTGGTTCATCCAGCGTTAGGTCAACGTACTCTCTGACGCCGTCCACCAAATAAGTTTAGGTTCCCCATTTAAATCTTCCGTGCTGCAGCTTTGGAGTTCAACTTAGAGCAGGCGTTGGTATTGTATGCGCTGAACTATGTCAATTTCATCATACAGCTCGTTCGATGTTGTCAGGGCTCATGCGAAATATATCAGGCCCGGGATTATCAGTGTTCTACAATACATCTAATTTGATTGCTGAGCCCAAAGTAGCAGCGGTTATCAAGTGTTCAACTTCGTTTGATCTCAGTCTGCGAGTGGACACAAAGTACTTCATCTTGTCTGCGTTCACCGCCAGGTCCATGAGACTTGACTGCTTCTCAGTCAACGAGAGCACCATGATAACCCGCCGTGCTTCGTGCCTAGTCTCACTATAAAGCATCACCCTGCCTGAAACAGCTCTCTTGGTTTCAAAGGGCTCGGAGAGATTCTTTTCTACTCTCACGACGCTTCGTGTGTGTGATGGTGTCATCATGCTAAGACAAAGGATCTTTGCTGGGGTGCTAAGTTCAGGCAGCGCGTAGAAAAATTTTGGTTTTGACGGCGTGTCGATTACGGCCTTATAAACAACAAATAGGTGGTGTGTGTCAATGAGTTCGTGTGTGGCTACATCCGTTTACACACCACGCAGGACAGAATTTTATATTCAATTGAAAGGAGACTTATTCCACGGTAGTTCGCTGGCTCTTTTTGTGAAGATAGGACAAAAAACACAGGTTCTAATCGTTGGACATTTATCGGACCATATCTTGGTGCATACGCCTAACTAGCTCTTCGCCTCCGGATTGAACAACTCAGCTGTTGGCTCATCGGAGCCTGCCGTTTAGTTCTTCATCTTTTTAAGTACGGTGGACATCATTAATTAGTCGTTCCATAAATACTTCTCTATCGGCGACATTACTCATTTCACTCTTTGTAACCAGACTTCGATTTTCGTCCATGCATAAAGAAACTCAAATATGTATTAGTAAATATCTCTTGAATAATGCCTTACGTTTTTAGCAACTCAGATTGACGGAGATCAGCGATCAGCGGCGCATGTACATCACAACTGTGGACAGCACATCATTTCATGAACTGAAACAGGATCAATCGCTGCATGTCACATTTTCCGGTTTTGTTGAGAATTTGCTGCGCATGTTGCAAGATTGTCAACAGAGTAAACTGGAGTTAAACCTTATTCGTAATGAGCAACTCAATGGTAGCCTCGGCGTGGATATGAATGTTGCACATCAATTACAATTTGTAGAGATGCGTGCCTTTAAGAATCTCGTACATCTCTGTCTTCCGTGCCGTGCGGCGCCCTTAAATGTAGTACTATTCTATGTCAACAAAACACTGGAAGATGCGAACAAAAGAGTCGCTTTTCAGGAACAAAATTGCCGGCAATTAAAACAAGATCTTAAAGAGCAACAGCGTCATGTGGAGCAGCTTGATGAGGATAATAGAAAGCTACGTGAAAATATAGTAGAAAACGCGCGTACGCTGAATGAGCGACATGGTGAACAGGTACAGAAAATGCAAGATAAACTGCAGGAGCTTAATGAACAGCGGCACAATGATGCCGAACGCAGTCGCAAGGCAATATCAGCGCTACAGGCACAACTAAATAAAATAACTTTAGAGCGCACAAATCTTCAGAAAGAAAAGGAGCACGAAGTGAAGCATGCGGAGAAGCTTAATGAGGAATTAGCTAGCGTAAAATCGCGTGTAGGTACGCTTAAGGAACAAAACGAGAAACTCTATGCCGATATAAACGCCATGAAAATCTATGAGCGCAAGCAGGAAACCCACATGGATGATGCGCGTAAGCAACTAGCCGAATTGCAGGACAAATTAAAGCTTTGCCAGAAAGAAAAGGTAGTATTTTGTCTACGGAAGCAGTTTGTTATACGCTAAATAACTAACATTTTCCTTTTTAGGCAAACATTAACGCAGAACTTGAAGCTGAAAGAAACCTTTTACACACGAAGCGTCAAGCACTGGAGATGGCCAGCGAAGAAATTTCTAAAGCAAATCAAATTATTTTTAAACAAAATCAAGATCTTATTAAGCAAAAGACGAACACCGAGTTGCGCACGGAGGTTGCACTTCAGCAAGAGAAGGCAATCAAGGAGAAAGAACTGCAGTTAAGACTATTGGAAGAGGAAGCCGGCCACATGCGCAAAACAATTGAATCACTACAACAGGAGATTCCGAAACAGCTGGAATCTATGCGACACTTTGCGCATAGTTTGGAATTGAAATACACAAATGGTAATAAAGCTACAATTATTTACATGTTTGCTTTCGTTTAACGACAATTTCAAATCCAATTACAGAAATTAAAACGCTTCAAGCGCGCCTAACAGACTGCAGCAAGGATAATAAACTGGCACCGCTTACAACCGTCAAACGGAAATGAATTTTATATTTTACATAGTTTAGATTTTGTTAAAAACTTAATTTATATATTTCTTTACTTATCGCTTAATATTAATATAAGTACTATTTATTTGCCTAAATGACCTAATCAATGTCCTCTTCCGTTTCGCCGGCATGCGCTGTGCCCACATTCACCGCTTGACTGATATCCTCCTGGTTCAGTTTCAAACGCTCACGTATCAACTCTGCTATAGCTTTCTGTGTTCTGCGTTCAAGGCGTTCCAGTTTCTTACTAACGTCACGCTTAAGATCCCAATCCGGTTTGCGTGGTGCAAGATTCGTAATATCGATTTCATCAATTGTCATGGGCTGTCGCAGCAATTCCAGTTGAGACTCCACAGCAGCTTCAATATTACCTGATGGCTCCTGTTCGAGTACCTCACCCTGTGTGGATTCGTTTTGTGGCTTATAACTGCGAAAAACAGGCCTAGAAACGAAAATACATACATATGTATAAAGTAAATATTTCTGATGTCGGACAAAATGAAGTGTTTTTTAACCTGGGTAATTTCTCGCCTTCATTTTCATCGCCAGCTGCCTGTGCTTTAGCTGCTTTTTCACGTAGCTGCAATAAACGCTGCTTTCGCTTGATGGACTCTTCCGTTAATTTACCTAAATTATTGCTGTCCATTTTATTAAACTAAATCAAATGTAAAATTAATTCATTGGCTGCCGGCCTCGCGTCTTATAAAAACAGCTGCTGAAGTTGTTGTGCCTGTAAACACTAGTTCTATGCTGCTTACACTCACTGTTAAACATATCTGTACAAAATAAACTGCACAGGCGCACATGTCGCATAGTCCATAGTTATACGGCCTGTTCTAGACTTCAAATGACAGAAAATTAGATTCTGGAACTTAGAATTTAAGCCAACCGAAGTAATTTTCCGGTTAATAGCGAAAATTCTAGTCACTACACTTTTACATTGAGATAATCCTACTGCTCATCGGCTTTGCTCAACAACATGATCATACCACGTATGCTACTTAAGATTTGACTTCGAGAGGCGTGGCACTTACCGCAAGCGTGTTCACAGCACTGCAGCTGTTTGTTTCTTTAAAGTAAAGAAGCTGAATTGATAATTTCGACCAAGCAGTTAATTTCACTTTTAAAACACAGTTCTTGTTTAAAAGACAATTATTATGCCTACCTGTATGTATAGTCGCCTGCAATTTTACAAGTCTTACAAAACAAGGCCATGCGAAAAATTACATGGTACATGCGAAACAAATCCTGCACCGTGACTTGAGTATGGCAACACTAATGGAACAGATCAGATGCATGTTGAAACTCTATCAGGTTAACATGGCTCAAAGATGTGAACCAATAAAAGAGCTCTAGGAAAAATAAAGATCTACTTGTAAATAGGAGAAAAATAAAAGGAGCATAGCTGCGGTCGCCGCGGACACTAGCTGTATGAGATTTTATACATCTGTAAAGGGCACACCCATTAAGTCAAATGTTAAATCTTACAAACCATTTTATAATATCGATGCTCCAATTGGTTAAAAAACAAAAAATGAAATCGTTCGATTTCAAATCGCACACAATTTGAAAATTGGTCCATTTGCAGGTTTGAATGCAACAAAAAAGAAAAAAGCTAAAGTGTGGCAACACTTTCGGTGCAAAAAAATGTTTTCCAATACTAAAAACACAGCTGCTGCATTATTTGGCGGTTGAGGAGTTAGCAAACCAAACGAAATTGAACGCTTGCTCGTTTATAATGTCGCAATACACGAACGTAGTGATAATTATGCTATTTTTTAACTTCCAGTACAAAGAAGCTTTTACGGAAATAGCAGACGATACATGGGTAGAGCCACATGCCTGGGGACATCTCAACGAATGGGATGCAAACACCGCTACGCAGGATATATGCAGCAAATGCAATCGACAGCAAAACGATGCCAGCACCACAGCTAAAACTCAGGATGATGCTGTGGCAATGGTCTATTTTAAAAAATACATAAGCACGCTCTTCAATCGCAATCGGCTACAGGTAAGCAAAACGTTCTACTTGTTGAGATGACGTCATTGTTTACATTTCGACTGGTTTCAAATTCTTTCCATTTATAGTACGATGAGTCGGAATTGCTGTATAAACGCACATTAGTTTTTACAGTACTTCCATCACAGCTGGATGAGCTTGAGAAGCTTAGCGATCCGCGCGATTTGGATATTTTATTAACAAAGATATTCGCAAATGCGCGCACTCCTTCCCGTTTTTACAGCGGTTGTGAGAGTGCGCAGGGGGGCATGAGTGTGCGTAAGCTTGTTTTGGACATTTTCCGTGACTTTATACAGTTGTTGAAAATATCCGAGGTAAGTGAGTGTGTGCATAAGTAAAAACATTTCACTCCTAAAAAAAAAACATGATTCCTTTTAGATACAATTCATTTTAGTCGTTCTTGTTGCTGTTGCGCTGGGCTGGTTTGTGCATCATCGCTATCGTTTAAGTGTTCTGGTCATATTTCTTGGTGGTATCATGTTATTTGGCTACTTTCATACCTATCTGGAATGCAACAGGGTATGTGTAGTCAACTGAGAAGGAAATTATAATTAATGCAAGTAAATGTTTTAGAAAATCGAAGTCGATCAAATGCTCGAAGTTCTAGCTGATCATGAAGCAGCAGCGCACACAGAAAATGATCTGTCCTGGTATGGTCGCTGGAAAAATTATTTCTTCTCCAGTAACTCACCCGCTGAGCTACAAAAGGCTAAACTTAGGTAAGCTACAATAACAACAGAGCCATAAAAAAAATGTGTTTGCTTCTTTTGGCTAGATCTCTACTTATCTTCTGTATGGAAATATGTGAGCTCCAAATAAGTACCAATTATTTCAAAAATCAACGTTAAACAAATGGAAAAATCTGAAAAACATGTCTGTTTTAGCGCAGAATGCTGCAAAACTAGCGTAAATTTCAGAAATGTTAGTGTATTTCCTTTGCGTCTGTTCAGCACTCGGGAAAAAACAATTTGGCTAGTTGAGAAATCTGTTTTCGGTAAACATCTTTAATATGCGTTACTTCCGTAACGGTTTGGTTCTGACAATCTATAATTAACCATAGTAATTCTAACATAAGACAATTGTGCCATCAAAACGATGTATTTAGCAATACTTGCACGGGAAAATCCATCTCTATTGCCACCACAATCTATTTAAAATAACGATTTGAAATCGAATCCGTAGTTTCAGAGTTTGGAATTGCTGATTAGCTCTGCAGCAATATTTTTAAAATTGAAGCGAGGTTTTGTACCCTATACCGTAAGGGACAAGGATATAATAAGTTTTTAACAGGCAGAAGGTTGTGTCGCAGATCCCAGATAGATTATTTATACTTGAACAGCATCGGCAAATGATTCAATGTAGAAATGTCCGTCTGTTTGAACGAACAGATCTCGGAGACTATAAGAGTTAGAGATTTCAAATTTGGATATTTAGATTCTCCAATCTAGTATTAAATGAATATGCCAACCCCAATATAAGAAACCTGGCCCCCATTTTTAAGTTTTGGGTTTTTTGGTTTTTATGCTGTTTTCGTTGTTATAACAGCTTTGTTTGGGCTGTATCAGGAAATATACTCGTATATATATATATATATATATATATATATATATATATATATATATATATATATATATATATATATATATATATATATATATATATATATATATATATATATATATATATATATATATATATATATATATATATATATATTATGAATGGATTGTATTGTGCAAAGCGATTTTGGATGCGAGAGAATCAAATCAAGTCCCAGGAAGGAAGCTACTACTATTGGTCGTAACCAGAGGTCTAAAGGACTCAATTAACTCTTTCGGTTGATGGGACGGGAAATTGAACATATGTGTTGTGTCGTGCGGTGACTGACCGGATTCGGGGCAGCAATCATTATTGGTTATCCCAATCAACTCCCTGTAGCACTCGAGCATATTGCTCCATCCGGACCTCAAGTGTGCAAGTTTAGTCCTGGTGTTACAAGGGAGACGTTTTTCACTCTCTTTAATAGGTGGTGGTCTTCCAAGAGCTTACTGACTGTTCAATTGCATCTTTATGCAATTGAGCCCTCCCTGAAGTATAATCATACTCCTCTCTATATGATTCTCTGGAATAAAACGATCAATATTCGTTTTGTAACTTCTAATATCCTTTCTAATTCAGGTAGGGGCTAATCTCGTGAGAGTGCCATGGTTTGGATGATTTGCTCCTATACGCACCTAACAAGAGCTGCTTCGAAAGCGGCTCATTGTGTTGGTGCACAGGTACCCTCATCGCTTCTTCATGCAGATGATTATCATGGGACATTTGCAGACAACCAGTGGCAGTCCTCAGAGCACTATTCTGACTTCTTTGCAGCCATTGCCATTGTGTCTTACTAAGGTAAGAAGTCCAGACAGGAGCAGCATAATTCCGGACAGATCGTCCAATTTGTAGCTAATTACGCTAGAAACACAAATTTTGGTATATCTTACGTAAATCGTACGTTGTACGCGCCCCCCCTCTATTATCTGCCACTCCTTCCCCCTTCCCCACCTTCCACCGCCTCCTTATTGAAACAAAACAAAAAAATGCACAGAATCACACACGGGACTATTTTGAATATTGCCACAAAATTTGATCAAAATCGGTCGAGCGGATTCGGAGTCTATAGGGAATATACATACATACTTCCATTTTTATATATATAGAAGATTAATTCTACTTTTTCATCAATTCTAATAAAATATCTCGCATACGTCCATATCGGACCTATAAAGAATATAATCTATGGTTCATATAAGGAGCTTTAAATAAGGTACAAGGTACCTCAACTGCAGCAGTCTCTTTTTTTTTTTTTTTTTTTTAGATATAATCCGGTATTTAAGCTGCTTTTAGTCACAAGTTTATAGAATATCCTTAACGAAATGCCACGTATGCTTTATTTGGAAGCCCAATAACAAAGTAATAGCCCACTTCTTTGATTTTATACGGAGAACTTCATAAGTTAAATCAATATCAGCTTGTCATACGATATGATGGTTTCTTATAGGCGGCCTACAAGACCTATATATTAATAGACAAGAAGATTTATTTATGATCAAAATATGCAACCGAAAAATAAAATATACCATTTGAAAGGTATTCAATAGCTTATATGTATTTTAAAATCGGTACAATATTTTGAACGTAAAAGGCTTAGACCAATCACCACTCACACAATGCATCAAACACAAATAGGTTTTACATGAAATACAAATGCACATACACAAGTATTAGACCATAGCATACGAGCAGTTAGTTACAAGTTCATAATACTGTGAAATATCAATAACCATAAACGGAATGATATACAAAGTTATTCTTAGATTGCGTTCGTCGTAGTTAACGATAAGTAGGTGTAAAAGCGTAATTTTTTTATTTTTTTTTATTTTTTTTTTTTTGTATGCCAATTATTTTAAGTCACGCTTAACTATTTAATGACTTCTTCCAACATATCCATACATATCTTTAAACATTTTAGAAAATCTACCAAGCTGAACTTAGCCTTTTGTCGTCCGGATCATGTTTTGTTCATGTACGCAAATGAAATATTTGTTAAGCAACTGGAGTTTTTCATCGAGAAGTGTGCCTCAACATTAACCACACTAAGGAGTAAGTATACATACATTCAATTAAGCACAATTTTTTGTAATAAATTTAATTAAATATATTTCAATTAGATGGCTTAACTTTTCCATTCAACTACATTGCATCGATTGCTATGTTGGCTATGATTGCCTACATATTAAAGCTTACATTCAAGTATATCTTAAGTCCTAAAGCATGGGCATCGCTGCTACATCAGCCCACTTTTACAACATCATCGCCACCAACAACAACGCCAGCTACGCATGTGCACAGCATTGGCAACGCTGAGGCGGATGATCGCATTTCGGGTGAGAACCTAAAAATGCTATTAAATGTGATACAATCCGTCAATAGTACGACCTCTAAGGAACAGCCAGCCGTTTCGGGTGTACAGGAAGTGCTCGAGCAATTAGAGGCGCCGCCAACACAAGATACGGTGTCCGACAACAACGATACAACCAACGACAGCTCCATAGACGAGCAGAAGCAGTGCGCTACATCCGTAAACAACAATCAATCAATTGGGAAGAAAGCAACGAGTTGTGACTAGCAAAGCTACATGTATTTAAGTCATAGCTACAATATTTATTCATTGCTAAGTTCGCGTGCTATATATACTTATAAAGTATTTATTTTTGTAGTTGGGTTAGTTTATACTAGTTTCCGTTGGTATCTATTTAATAGTTAGTAATAAGTTCGCTATCAATGTAATTAAAGGAATTTTTTATTTTGTTTTTATTTTTCAAGTATTGAATTAATCATGCGTATTATAATTATAATTGGTATATAAGTTAAATCTCAACAGTAAGATTTTATTAATTGTCATTTTGTAATATATTGTATGTAGTTTATTTTTATTATTATTTTTCGAGTGCTTTTTTATTTATGGCTACGTTTTGCTGAATTTTTATTATTTACAACTGGCAATAAAATACCAAAATCTATGTTAAATATTTATTGTTATATAAATGTATATTAAGCACGTATGATCTAAAATTGTAAATATTCTAAACGCTTTTCTACTTTACTGATTTTTTTATTAATGCTTTTACAAAAAAAGAAGAAAAAAATACCTTTGCATGAATTATAATTATATTCTGTTCAATATATTGTACAACAACTTATATAAGAATTAAAATTGAAATAATTAGCTTACTATGTGTAAATATATGTATATATATATATATATATTTATTCGTTGTATTTCAAATAATCAATCTTAATCTTAATGCAATTTAGCGTCGTATTTAAAAGTTTAAAAATGTATTTTTTATTGTTTGTGTATTCGTTTGTTTACATACTCTTCACACAGAATATTGTTATAATTTAGTCATAATATTTTGTCACATCTTTGAAAAGAAAGCAACGGAGGAGACTCCATAAAGTATATACATATATTCGTAATAAGTATGAGAAGACGTTTCGAACTAGCCATGTCCGTCCGTCTGTGCGCTACTGTTCGCTCTATACGTTTAATCTTTGAAAGTTGGCATAGAGACTTTTTATAACTGCAACTTATGTTCAAAAATGACTGCACTTTTATCCACTAGAATGTTAGCTTCCATACAAGAACCACTAACCAGCCATGTCCGTCTGTCTGTCTGTTTGTTACTGTACGCTCTATTCGCTTAATCTTTGTTATATTGGTTTGAAAGTTGGCATGAAGACTTTTTATAACCGAAACTTATATTCACTAGAAATTATTTTCCACTAGAAATTATAGCTCTCATGCTAAAACACTTTGTATTTATTTTGTTCTATCGAACATGTTTGATTTAAAGCAATTACACAGACCTACGAAATATAACTTTTAATTTTGTTTTGAAATAATAATGAATTATTCTGTAGATATTATGTGCTAATTCATGAATAAAAAATGTTTTATGAGTTAAACGTACATTTATGTTACTCGATTTATGTTTTTATTTAAGCCTGTGTCCAGTGTGAACGACAGACCCGTTCGAAATGAACGATTAATCGTTAGAAAGATGTTTAAATTATGAATCAAACGGTACATATGAAAAATGCATGAGTCAAAAGTTTAAATTTTATAAAATTTGAGTACATTTTTTCAACAATTGATTCCAATATTTATGCTTCAGACCAAGGTTGGACAAAACATGAAAATGTTGTGGTGGAAAGAAGAAAAAATTAATACACTTGCTCGAAAAAGTCTGCGTACACCACATAAAAATTTTAAATTTTAACTTTAATTGCAAATATCTCAGCTAATGTTTTATGTATTGTATTTGTTTTATTATATAGTTTATTAATTTCTCTTAACTAATAATATTTTTGCTGCTTTTGAAAACTGAAAATTAAAGTTTTAATTCATTTTATGACACAACATGTCAAAAAAGCACTACCGCAAAAGTCTGCGTACAGGCTTCTTTTTCGAAGAAAATGATGTGTTTATAACTGGTAGGATAACCCTTTCACGTCTGTACCACCGTAAGACCTGTTGGCAAGGAGTCCACAAATTTTTCTTTTGTTATCTTCAGTTGTAATTTTTTTCCCATTCCTCCATTATTATATCTTTTTTATATTTTTGGAGGTAATGGTGTGTTGACGGAGTCTGCGTTCGAGTAAGTCCCACAAATGCTCTAGGAATCAGGTCTGGACATTGAGAGGTGTACTCAACTGAGTTTTTATATTATAAAGGAGCCAGAGCGTTTCTTGCAGTCCCAACTTCTGGGAACTTTGCAGCAAATTATCCTTCAAAACTTGGATATAACTAGTTTGGTCCATTATTGATTCAATAAATGTTAGTTTGCCAACATCATCGGCTGCCATACACCCCAATCCACAACTCCTTCTCCACCAAGATTTACGGTTGGCAACAAATTTTCCTTTATAAAGGAATTAATGCTCTTTATACTAGTTTTTTTTTCCTTTCATCACGAAAATACCAAATATGTTCTCATCTGAAAAAAAACCTTGTTCCAAAACTCTGGGGGCTTGGAAACGTACTTATTTGCAAACTCCATGCGCTTCTGCTTATTTACAGCTGAGATATGGGGCTTCTTACGGGCCACTCGCATATTATACCCGGTTTTTTTTTTTAAATTTCAGGGCTGTAACATCGCAAATTATTTTTGAATACCTTTCTTCTACTTTTAGTTTCAGTTGGGGAGCTTGGATTCTCTCCCACTAACTGAATCTTTTCTCTCATTTGGACGACCTGATCGCGGTTTTGGAAGGATGAAACCCGTTGAAATGTAGTTAGTTATTGATGAGTGAGATCTGCCAACTACTTTTGCAATTTTTGTGTTCGATTTTCGCTTAAAATATAGCTTTTAAAATAATTTTTCACCCATCCGCACCAATTTGATTTCCGTTGCTGTCCATGGCACTATTAACATTTTTTTGACATTTCAATTGATGGAAAAATAATGAACTAAAACTCCAAAGTGAGATAAGCATTTATTAGAATATTTTTAGGGAGCGGTAATCGCATATTCGCTCATTAAACGAATGTACGCAGACTTTTGCGGTAGTGCTTTTCTGACATGCTGTAGCATAAATTGAAATAAAACTATAATTTCGAGTATTAAAATGCAGCAAAAATATTATTGGTTAAGAGAAATTAATAAACTAAATAATAAAACAAATTTTGATACAATACATAAAACATTAGCAGAGATATTTGTGATTAAAGTTAAAGTTAAAATTTCAAATTTTTTTTGGTGTACGCAGACTTTAAAGAGCAAGTGCATATTATTTTGCTTGTAATCAATGTATTTAATTTAAATTAATGAAAAATATAGAGTTTTAGCAGTAAATTTACAATTCAAGATTTTCCTTCTTTCTATCATAGCATTTTAATTTTTTTTTTTCCAAACTTGATCTGATTGGACTTAAGTTTTTTGGAGCTGTCGATTAAAAATGTTAAATAATTGAATAAGAAAAAAAAAAATGAAATTCGTTAAAAATTGCATACAATTTTAACTTTCATCAGCTATAACTCAGGCAATGTTTGGTAAAGTTTTTCATTAACTAATACTTAATATCTCCCGAAATGACTTCTCAGTTTTGTTAAACGAAAACCCATTGCAGGTAAAAATGGTGAACACAATTAATAATAGCAGATATTGTACAAATTGTAGTTTTATATCAGTAAACATGATATCTCAACTGTCTAGATACAACCTGGATAAAACCTGCGCACGAAACAAAATTTCTTTATACGAATATATTAATTTAATGCTTTCTAATAATTTCATGCGCAACAAAATAATGCACAGCCCACTTTGCCAACTACAAACGTCAAAATTATGAAAATATATATGAATACATTTTATTATATTAAAAATATTTAAATCTAATGAGCACCCATTCAAAAATTTAAAAACTAAAGTAGAACACCAGCAGTATGGCGCAAGTGTGAAGAGTGTTAAAGTTTCGGTTGCACCGAAGTTAATGCTTTTTCTTGTGTGTAACATTTCATTTCTTTTTTGTTTCTTTGTTTTTTGTTTTTTTGTTTTTTGTTTGTTTGTTTGGCTTTTTGTTAATGTAAGCATCGAGAAATAAACTATATACCAAACAAACCAACAAATTAAACAATTTCGAATCGTTGAATTTGTAGCTGGTTTGTTGTTGTTTCTATTTTTTATAATAATAATAATAATAATAATTATTTTTGATATCTTTTTTTGTTTTTTTGTTTTTGTTTTTGTTTTTGCAATTATTTTGTATTGCAACCAAGTAGCGGTAATCAATATTTCAGAATCTTATACACAAATTGGTCCACTATCAAAAATTTATTACAATTTTTCTACTACAATATGATTTCAACAACATTTTACTTTGACTAAAAAACACAACAAACGCACGCGCGCGCGGCACACAAATAACAAATGAGCAATTAATAATTAATATAATTATTATTTTATATTTAGCGCTTTATATTTTGTAAATGATTTCTTTAAAAAACTAATAATCAATATCAACAGCAATAAACGCGGCGATTTTTTTTTTTCATTTTTTTTTTTTTTTATCATAGTACGTACATTCGTTTGCTGGTCCGTCCAACGTATGTCCGTCTGTCCGTCGACCATTCATTTATTTTACAGCTTTGTAAATTTGTGTTTCTTAAACAGGCAACTTATTATTATGAAAAATCATTTCAAATGTTTCAATATCGTTCGATGTATTCAATTCAATGGAATTTTAAAGCTTATGTGCTAGCATTATAATTATAATTTACCAATTTTCATATGTATATGGTATAATTATGTAATGCATATTGGTTTGTTAAGCGTTTTGCTCGAAAACAATGCAATAACTAATTGAAAATCCCGTTATCTCGCGTAATTATATCAAATATAATTTATATTATATTCAAAAACAAAAAATAAATAAAAAATCAAAGAAAACATCTTTCAATTTCAGCAAACAATTTCTTCACATAACATATTTTTTAATATATACTACTATAGTATGTGAACCATATAATTTGATATTGTTGGTTGGTGGCATATGTATTTTGGGTATGAACAAAAAAAGCTAAAGCTGAAAGATATGTCTCAGGATCTACGCACAGAAAAATTAACAGTTATACTTTGTATATACAAATATGTTTGCGATTAGTCCAGTAGTAGTAAGTAGTAGTAATTTAGTATCAGAATTTTTATCAGTTTTTAGATTTATGCATAGATATAATCAAGTGTGTACTACTATAGGTATATATGTATATATTATCATATAGTCTATGTATATATCGAAGTGTTTGTATGGTACATTGCATTTAAGAAAAATATTAATTTAGAAGGTACATTCATAAATATTTTGCTTTGCTTTGGTTTTTTTTTTTTTTATACCATTCACACATAGTGCTATTGTCAGTTTGAAAGTTTGTAACGCATTAGAGCAGGCCTCGCGGGCTACCTCACCGGCTATCATCCACTGAGATATCACTTAAATAAACTAGGTCTCTCCTCAGAAACAGATTTTCATTCTCTTTCTAGAGTATGACGAAACTAGTTTGCATCTGCTTTGCGACTGCCCGGCCATGGCCAGGCTCAGAATTGAGCAGATGAATAGACCCTTTATTATTTATCTGTTGAGATTAGAAACACCTCGTCTAAGTAAATTCTCCGTTTCATTAAAGAGGCTGAGAAGATCCTAGTTAAATTAACTTAACCATATCCGGGCTAGGGTACAAAAGACATAATTTTCTATCACAATGCCCGTTTCCTTTAGTATGGCCCTCAGACGTTCTAGCTCTGACACTGAGTCGTTAGTTAGCGTTACAGGCTGATCGAGCCTGATTCGCAGTGACCACTTGCTTGTCATGCGGCTCTGGCCCAGACACTACGTCACGCACTGGTTATGGTTACAGTTAAGGAGGCGTCGTAGAACCCATAATATATATATATATATATATATATATATATATATATATATATATATATATATATATATATATATATATATATATATATATATATATATATATATATATATATATATATATATATATATATATATATATATATATATATATATATATATATATATATATATATATATATATATATATATATATATATATATATATATATATATATATATTCTTATGATCAGCTCGACGAGACGTGTCGATCTAGCCATGTCCGTCCGTCTGTATGTTGTTGCGCATTTTTTGGGCACCAATTTTTTGCTATGCAGTTGGAAATTTGCAAGCACACTTCTAATTATTGCAGTTTAATAGATTATGAAGATTATGACCCGCCACGCCTACTTTTTGGGATAGCTCCCATACATACCCACCGCCCACTTTTGAGTTTTTGTATGCAAAACTTTTTTATTGTAATCAATATCAACTTAATAATTCAGTATCAACTTAATAATTGACATATACATACATTAATGGATGGGACCCGGCCACTAAGGTAGCCCCCATACAAACTTACTGCCTACTTTTGTGTTTTTGTACGAAAAACATCTTTATTAAAGTCAATATTAGGTTGAAATGCGATATTGTGGACAACCGGTTAACAAACATAGACTAATGGGCGTGTTCCGCCCACTTTCTGGGGTAGCTCCCATACAAACCCAGCACCCACTTTTGTTTTTTTCTTATGATAAAATTCTTTACTTAAATCAATATTAGCTAGAAATTTAGAATTTTAATGGATTTTAATGGACAACCGCTTCATATACATATACAAAGGGGCGTGTTCCGCCCACTTTTTGAGGTAATCCCATACAAACCCGCAGCTCACTTTTATGCATTTGTATGGAAAACGTCAATATCAACTTGAAATTCGATATGTTGACGTCTTATAAATGGTCACTTCATACTCATCTACTAGTGGGCGTGTACCGTCCACGTTTTGGGGTAGCCCCTATCTAAACCCCCTCGTTTATGTTTTACAATACGATTTCAAATTTCGTGTGAATGGTATTAGAGCTTCGGTTCAACCGAAGTTAACGTTTTTTCTTGCTTTTTTTTCTTAATTGTGGATTTTATTTAACTACAAAATGTACTGAGGCATTACTTCAAAAACTGCAGTAAAAATTTTACACAATATATTGAAAATAAACTATAATACAACACTGTGCACCGGTTTTCGACTGAACTGAATAAATTGTGTTGTGATTTGAATTCACTTGGAGTTGGCACTATAAAATTTTTATTCTCAAGATCTGCTAAATTCAAAACGCGAAATTATGCTGTTTCGAAAACCGAAGCACACGGTGGTATAATATTTATGACTATAAGAAGAGTTTTTGGTTTAGATTTTGTAGACGCTCAGTAGTTTTGTAGTTTTGTATGATTTCAACTATTTTATATGTTTATATTCGTCTTCGTCGTATTTATATAGGCTGATATGTATTTATGTTGCAGATGAGTTGAGAATAGTTAGTATATAAGTATATGTTATGTATATATAGCGTTTAGGATTTAGTAGTTTTTTTGTTTTTTTTTTTTTTCTTTTCAAATTGTGCGATTTAGTTTTCGCTTAAATATGAGATAGAGTCTGTTAGTACGTTTATACGAGGGTGCTATATACGAAATCATTGCATGAAATAAGATATCAAATATATTTAAACTTTGATTTCGTGATTTGATACGCAAAAGTATAACATGTGTTTGTAACAAATTTGTCGTATAGTATCCGAATAGTGTCTGTCAAAATCGGTAAAGTAACTGAGTTGAAGGTTTGTTATACTTTTGCGTGTGTTACTCAAATCACAAAACCTGCATTTATTTCGTAAATTCAGCGCTCGTATAAACACACCATGGACAACTTTCCAAATTAAAAAGTAATGATGTGTAGAAATGCATGCAAGTAGTTATGCTTGGCCAACTCTGTCTCACAGGACAGCATGACGCATAATTATGCGAGTATTTTTATTTTTTTTGTTTTTTTTTTTTTGTTATGGTGACTTTTTTGGTTGATTTTTTTTTTTTTTGGTTTCTGGTATTGTAATGAGTATTTTGTATGTGTAGTTTTGCATAGTTCTACTAAGCTAAGCTTACATAATGCGGCACTTTTCTTTTGCGCCACTGGCGCCTGCTTCACCATTTTCCGGTATGGCACCATTTGATTCCTTGATTTTCTTTTCCTTCTTTTGTTTTTTCTGCTTTTTGGTGTCCAATTGCAGTGAAACAGTGCGCGTTTTTTCCATATTTAGCAATTCCTGAAATAAATTGACTGTTTAGAAACGCAAAAACCATTGAAATTGAAATCTTTTTGTTAGCAACCTGAAAGAGTTCTGTAACATTATGATTGGTTTTGGCTGAGGTTTCCATGAAATTAATACACCAAGTCGTTGCCTGTGCCTGACCCTCAATCGTTGACACCTCACGCAGCTCAGTGCTTTCGTCACATTTATTGCCTACGAGCATAACGGGTATATTTGGTATTTCCGCGCCCTATTAAAAATGAAGTATATTAATGAAATATTTATTGAAGGAAGCGTTACACACACATACTTTTAATTCCTTTATTAACGCCCAAATGGGACGAAGCTCTTCCAAACTTTGTTTCGAACACACCGAGAAAACTAGTATAAATGCATGTCCTTTCGATATGGATAAACGTTGCATAGCTGGAAATTGATGCGAACCCGTTGTGTCCGTAATCTGCAGCGTGCAAATGTTTTTATTGCAGCTGATTACCTGCCGGTATGTGTCTTCGATGGTTGGTATATAACTCTCACGGAATGTGCCCTTGATGAAGCGTAGTACCAGCGAACTTTTACCAACACCGCCGGCACCAAATACCACAACACGATAATCGTTGCTTTGTTCCGGCATGGCACGCGTAACTTGATTCTTTTGTTCCGTCATTTTGTGCACCGTATTTATTTATTTATTTCGTTTCGTTTCGTTTGGTTTTTTTTGTTTTTTTTTTTCAAGTGGAGAAATGTTTTGACACAATAAACGCTGACGTCGTAGGATCAACTGCTGCAATACGTCGTGCGTCGTCCAGTGAGTGATTGCCGTATGACGTGACGTAGCTCAATGTTTTTTCATATTTTATGCTTTGATGATTAGTTTAGCTGCAAGATTAGAAACAAAAGGGTACTGTATTCGTACGGATGTATGTAGGTAGGTAGATGTGTATATTTGTTTTTGTGTATTTCTATAACGTGCCCACGCACGTTAACGCCCGTTAAAACCTTTATTGTTTTTGCGGCTACTTTTTTTGTTTTTTTGTTTTTCTATTTGACCAACTAAATTTAGCAATGAACCGGATATTTCACAATTCTGCGTTAGATTTTATAGCTTGATATTGATTTCTTCTATTAATTGTCCCAGGTCGATTTAAAATAGCTTTACAATGATGGTGCATAGAACAAAGCTTACTAAATCAAAATGCCTGCCTGCCTGCCTGTCTTTATGCCTGTTTGATTGCGTGCGAGAGCGTGTTATGTGTAGGCGGTTGGGTGGCTGGTTAGCAAAATTGGGTGGGTGGATAGCTGATACGATTCTGTTTATGTGTATAACAGCGCTCTTTTTTACGGCATTCCTTCACTTGTGCTTTACAACTATTATTAACTTCAAAGACAGTACGGCGCTGGCGTTTGTTACCCCCCATTCCTGACCCAACATGGCATCACGCGCGCGTCTTCATATACGGAAATCCTTTTTGTGCACTTCTTACCGTAATGCAAACGATTCCGTTTTTTTTTCTGTTCCGCACGCACATACACATACACACACACACACATACACATACTCACTTGGCCAGCGCAATTATTTGGCGTGAAGATATCGATTTTATACACCGTTGTTCCGTACACAACAAATTCGTTGTTGTTACCGTTGCCTACTCCGCTCTTTCACGGAATGCTTTTCTGAATGCCGTACATAAATCTTAAATCTACTTATATACAGAAGAAGATTTCTTTCTTTGCAGCAAAACCATTTCGCGCGCACTTTGTTCAGTTTTAGATTCGTTGTTGTTGTTGTTTTCGTTTCGTTTCGATTGTACGGAATTTATTATCAATTATTTTCCGTTTTTCATTGTTAATGAAAATTTAAGGAAAACACACGGCGCTCGCTCGGCACTTAACACGAACTGAAAAACCAACCAACGATAAGAGAATGTGCTCTTTTTCGCCGTAGGCCAACTTTAATTTGACATTTAGTAAACGCAGGCGCAGTTCAAGTATAAATATTTCGTCTGGTTTGCTTCTCGGATCAAATATCACGAATCACATTTGTTGTTTAGCTTAACCCATTTATTAACTATAAATGCTAATTACATACGTATTGTTTTTTATGACACTAACTTATTATGGATAACGAAAATGTTAACATTGGAGATGACATTTAACTTATTGCAGTCCCCATAAACCGGAGAGATTAATTAATCTTTCACACTATACCTATGTACGTCATGCATCGTTTAAAAGGAAACCGGTGTTTATTCTTCATACGTTACACATGATCATTATTTCAGATCCCACATGGTGTACTTTAAGCCTGCTTACGGCAAAGCAAAAATTTCGATCAAAACAGAACACAGGTTATTTTAGTTAGAGTGGTTTAATTATAGTGGTACTAAATGATGTAACTGGAGAGACAGACCACAAAAATTGTATGCACCCTGTACATAACCTCAAAAGTAGGAAAACCGCAGTATTTCGGGTACATAATATCAAAATCTATGTAACATGGTTAAAGAAGTATCGAAGACACCATAAAGTTTATAGTATATTCATGGTCAACGAATCAAAACGAGTCGATATAGCCATGTCCGTCCGTCCGTATGTTTGTCTGAGAGAAATGTTTCACTTCTAGCGAAAACTTAGATAAGCAAAATTCAAGCCCTAGCAGCTCTAGTTACCGCACTGCTACAATAGTATCTTGAAATTTCATAACTAGCAACCGTTTTACCGCAGTGGTAAATAAGAAATCTTCGTCGCAAAAGTCTTTATAACGCTTTTCAATCCATCATTTTGTGGATCAGTGGACGGTTGTTCTCAATATTGTTGTTGTCCAAAAATCCACGAACAATATCTTCGAATAACTACGATAACTTCAAAATTTTTTCTCCGATTTGAACAAAAGCCTACTTAAAATAAAAAGAATGATCTTACATCCCAAAACTGGAAAATATTAAAATTTTGGAATTAAGATAGAGGGAAAAAACCTTTTTTCTGAATCTGATCGCCTTTCATTTCATAAAATCCTATCCGCATAAACTGCATACGGTTGGAATTTGGTCAAAATTACATCGGAAAAGGACGATGTGTAAATATGACTAAATAAAAGAAAGAACGGGGTTGAATTTTTAAATATACGCCCCAAAATAAATAGAAAAAAGTATATGAGAAACCAGCTATTTTTTGGTGTAAACTAGTGTAATATAGTATACTCCACTGAATTGGAGTAGGAACTTTAGTGTACGGGTATGAAAGCTCTTGCGAAGAATTGCAAAAGTAACCAAATATTTCGGCGAAACCAATAAAACCAATAAAACAATCAACTTTAGTTGCACCTACACAAATTTTCCATTATTTATTTTATCTTCCATGAGGGTGTGACACCGCCCATTTTTCTAGTACTTCCCGGTGCTCTTTGATACAAATCTCAACCATATGCCTCAAATAGTTACTGATATATGACGAATTTGGTTTTACTCTAATATAGAATGCGTGACACAGCCTACTCAGTGGATCCTTTTTCTCCAGATGCTCTTTAGGTATGTACCAAATCTCAAACAACCGCCTTAAATAATTACTGAGATATGACGATTGGGCGTAGCACCGCCCAAAAACATCGAGATACACTGTACTTTGTTTAACGCGCCTTTTATGAGCCATCGATTATATTCTTTAGCGATCCGATGTGGAATTTTTATTAGAATTGATGATATATTAGAATTGATTAAACATAAAAATGTACATACAAAAATTAAAAAATGGGGCAGGTTTGCAAGGACTTAACCCTTAAAATTTTCGTTGTGGGCCTATATTTTGCAAGGATTGACGTAAGATACATCCATAATGGCTTTTTTTAATTAATTAAGCAAACAAAAACACGATTGACTACACTCAGAACAGCAATCATTGGTGCTGATCTCTATTTGTTTCCTGCAGCAGTCATTCATTTTGCTCTCTCCAGATCTTAATTGTGTCTAAATAGTCACTACTGCTGGTGGTGCTACGTTACATGGGGGCTACCCCTTATAGTGGTCTGATCTTGACCTAAGCAGTATATTTTTTAGAATTTACGCTTGATACATCAAATTTGGCGTTTCTAGCGCAATAAGCAACAAAACCAAAAAAATTGTCAAGCAAAACCATAAAAAGAAAAAAACTTAAAGTGGGGTTGGCACGTTCATTTTATACTAGTTATCTGAAGGAAGAAAATTAGAGTCTAAATATCTTAACGTGAAGTTTCTATCTTCTATAGTCTTCAAAATCTATTCATTCCAACAGACGGTCAGATGGACAGACAGACATGAACATATATATACTTTACATATATATATATATATATATACTTTATAGGGTCTGTCACGCTTCCTTGTGCCTGTTACATACATTTGCAAAAACTTCTATACTCTGTGGATACAGGATATAAAAATAATGACGCATATCCATCATTCGAATCGTGAGTTATAGTCTTGAGTTCATACAATAATCCCATAGAAACTTTCAGTTTTTTCAGTTTCCGAATTTTACAATTTACCGCGTAACTTTTTCAATTTTTATTTTTCTAAAAACCTTATTCGAACCTTCTCAAGTGATGCTTCCGATCTCAAGTGATACGCTTACCAACGAACAGCATTTAATTTTTATTTACATATATACAATAGATATTAATTCAACTTGTAACTAAAGTAGCTTTAAAATAAATCGACAAGGATTTAAAATGTTTAAATTGGAATATTTATTTTCTTATCAGCCCAAATGCACTTTTACATTACATACATGTAAAAAAGCATACGTGCAAGAGGTGCCTCAACCGGCTTTCATGTTTTGCGCACTGCACCAATTGCCGCACCGCACGAACAGCGAATTTGTCGTGTGCAAAACTGGAATTAAATGCGAGAATAAACGAGTGTAGAATTGGAGAAAGAAAGCCGCGATTCTTAGTGTATATAATAAGTGTAAATAACTGAATCGAACATCAGTTGAATTAGACTCCGAGTCAAGTGCAGCAAATCAAGCCGATTAGGAAATTGTTGCAAGTTCGCCTTCAAAGTCACCTTCACGTTACATAAATCAAAACAAAAGGAAAGATCAAGATGCCTTGCCCATGTGGAACCGGTAAGCATTTTCAGGATAAGATTTAACAAAGCATTTTAAGGATTCTGCTTAAGGATTCAATTAATTTTTTATTATTATTTTGTTTTTTTTTAATAAAAGCTAATATGTAATATAATATAAATTTTTTAATTTTTCAAATTTTCCATTTTCAGGATGCAAATGCGCTAGCCAAACCCAGGAGAAGGGTAGCTGCGGCTGTGGTTCCGACTGCAAATGCGGCAGCACCTGCGAGAAGGGAAAATGCACCACTACCAAGTGAGAGTTGATGCAACTGCTGCTGCCACTGGGAGAGCACAACATGATGCAGCTAGAATCAACTATGTTGCACGTGCCTGTCGTCCTTTCGTGGCACGCACAATCTGCTGAAGTTGATGGACCTTCAAAAAAATGAATAAAATTTAGTGTCAATAAGAAAAAAAAAAAAAGAAGTTTAAACCAATTGTATCCATATTCAATATTATTCACAGTCTGATCTATTTAATAAAAGTATTTTAGATTTAAACTAAAACATATTTTTCTATTAATTTCTACGCCTCAAAACGATTTCCGTTTCATATTTCTTCAGAAGCAGACAAAAGAACGTAGACGGTCATTTGATATTCAGCTGTAATTGAACGTGTTCCAAAGTTTAATTGAAGCCAGATTTATTAGTCAGAAATATCGTCTGTTGGCTCAAGTATCTTATTACGCAGCTGTCGAATATTCGAGGAAAATTTTGCAGTTGTTTTTCTAGAAAATGTCGTTATATGTATGTATGTAGGTATGTATGCATACATAAGAACGTGAGTTGTGTAAACGTAATGTTTCACAATTTACTAGTTTTTAAGAGATAATATAAAAAAAAGAGCGTAAAGATTTGTTATCAAAACGAGGGGAAATATATTAACAGGTAAAGGTAATAATGTACAAGATAATAAATATATATGTACAAGCAAACTAACACACACATACAGGGTCTGTACAAGAAGGCTGAAGCATAATTTATACCTATTGTCAAGCAAGTGCGATAGGGAGTTACATATATCTGCAGTAGTCTACTTAAATCGCAAGGCATCTTTACATTGTTGAGGTGATGTAATTTAAATCTACTTTTTCTATGAGCAAATATAAAAATGTCTAGTGGTTGTTGGCCAGTACCTGACTCAATATACATGCAGTTAATTATATATCATGACTGCATATAGTACAAGGAAATAAGTAATCTAAGAGAAAGATAAACCTAAGCGTAACCCTAGTTGTCAAGTCACAGCAACAAGGTTACATCGATTGGACACATCCATAGATGCACAGTGCTTAATTGCGTCGAATGGGATTGAGAGTTGAAGAGTTGAGTCATGTCGATTGACCACACTCAGAACGGCAAACATTGTTACTGAACCCGGATTTGTTATCTGTAACAACACAAGAGCATGTTGTTCTATTCGGATCTTAATTGTGCTAATTTAGTCACTACTCCTGGTGCTACGTTGGAGGCATCTTTTACGCTCATCAATAGCTAGCGACCTGCCACCAAACACAATGTTGTCGCTAAGCAGGTTTATTTACTCTTCAACTGCAACTTTGTACAATTGAGTCCCACCGAATATATATGTAAATGGGTTCTCTATTTGGCCTTCATGCGCAAATCGAGGTATACTTGTTTGTAACGTCTGATATCAACACGGATACGAGTTGTAACAACACTCCATGTTTGGATTGATTACTCCCATACGCACATTACGCATGTACGTTGTTGGTGAACATTGAACATCTTCATGCAGATGGTCTTTATTAGTCATTTCTAAATCACGAGTCGCAGTTCACAGAGCGCTATTCTGACCGCTTTGCAGCCATTGTGATTGAGTCTTATAGAGTCCAGACAGATCGTCCAATAGTTTTATATGTGGCAATATTTACTCCATATCCTTACGCTAGAAAGGACGTAACGTCAGAATTTTATTTCTAAACTTTAGCTAATTAATCGTCTTGATTGCGTTTCCAAGCACGACCGGGTATATGCACCGCCAGCTGAAGTGGATGTATTGCGCCGTATTGAAGCTAAGACAATATAGCACATTATACTGAAAACAGTATATTTTAGCTGAAATCCCATAACCGCATGTCTTCTCATAGTTTGCTGCCGCTACTCTTTTGCTTTGGCTTAACAAAATCTTAGTTTCAAACTTTTTTGAACACACCCTGTATATACACTTCGCAATAGGCCCAAAAAACGTGTGTATGTGTGTGTGTTTAGGCTGCTTTAGCTACATTAGCAGTATATACATACAATATACACGCATATATACATAACAATCCACAAACAAATTTATCACGACGCTATTTCGAAATTACACAAATAACTCTTAAATTCTATATAAACAACATCAACCTTCCGCACCTCACTGCACACATCAACGTAATCATTTCATCTACTTGATGACTATGTTCTGCGCCAGTCGCTTTACAAAATCGACATTAAGAAAATTGGCCATTAACGTTAGTACGGATTTCTTGGGCGGACGACAATGCCGTAGACCGGCTTCCTGACAGCAAACATTCGGAAAGCAATCCAGCGTTGAAGTGCATGCCTTTGGATGTAAATCGAATATGGGTGGTGGTGCCGGTGTGCATTCCAAATATTCAGTAACTAAATATGTATGTAAATAGTTAATAAAATCGTATAGGGACAGTGTACGACGTGTAAAATACTTACGATAATTGAACGAACGCTTGACCGGCACCGGTGCAGTTTCCAGTTCCGGCTGTGAAGTGCGACAATAACGTCGACGTCCATCAGGACAGCAGACTCGCGGCCAACATTCCATATCATTTGAGCATTCTTGTACATCCCACCAAAGCTCGGCCAGTGGACGTGTTGGACATTTGCGCGCTATTAGTCCAAGTATGGCTAAAAGTAAAATCAAGTCAATACTAATAATGTAAAGAATATTAGTGTCAACTAACGTGCATGCGCTGTTTCCTCCAGCGGTTTCGGCATGCCGGAGATGCAACTCTTCGCACCAAATATTTCACAGCAAAGTTCATCGCGATTCCAGACGCTACAGTCCTGATCCTCTTTACAGATTTTGGGAAATAGCTGAAAACGTACTTCACTCTCACGTGGACAATTGAAACGCTCACGTAGACTGGCTGCCATTGCAGCGCGTTTCTCCTGATCTTTGACAGTGGCGGGTGCGCTGGGAAATGTCAATGTGGGCAGTGCTATACGAAATGGACCGTCTGTAGTTGGACGCTTGGTGGTGGTCGTAGTGGTTGTAGTAGTAGTAGTTGTTGTAGTTGCTTTCGTTGCTTTCGTTGCTTTAGCTTTTAGACGTTTCCGATAGTTGAGCTTTTCCTCTTTTGTATCTGCTTCCGGTGTTGTGGCAATTGCTGTCGACGAAACAAATTTCTTCGGCGGTTTACGCGTAGACGTACTAGGCGCTGTTGTGCTTGTTACTTGTCGTTGATTGCCAAAATTCCAAAAATTTGATGAAAAGAAATTAAAGCCGAAATTATCTATAAAATTCGGACGCGCCGCTAAAAAGTAATAAAAAGAGTTTTAAACGAGAAATCGGATATATGTATAGGGTGTTCTTTTTAAAAGGGGGATAGCTTTGAATTGAATTAAAATACTGAGATTACATAATTTCAAACTGAAAATTTGGTTTTATTACAAAGATAATTTTATGCCAATAGCGTTTAAATATGATTTCGAGAATGTGAGCGCTGAGGCTGGTTCAGATGTGGCAAATAGTGGAATTCCAACTTTCAACCACTTTTTCAAGCAATAGTTTTTCAAGAATAGTAGCATTTTTGGTACCCTTAGAGTTGGCGTCGAGTTTAGAGCCCGTATGAACCATTAGCTGTATGATGAAGTTGACATAGTCCAGCGCATTAAGTTCCAGCGGCTGCGCTATGCTGATCACTTCATCCGGATGAACCCCGAAGCTCCAGCACTAAAGGTTTACGACATAAACCTGAACTTAATTGGTGGACGACGTCAATGGCAAGATCAAGTCTATAATGATCTGAAGAAGCTGTGGATTGCCAGCGACTGGCACCGGCGCGCACTAAACTAAACCGAATGGGGCACTTTACTACGTGCGGCCTTGGCCGATCGACGGTTGTAGAACCACCTAAGTAAGTAAGTACAGTTTTCAAGCAATGGCCGCCGAATTTCACCAATGAGGCAGAGAAAATAATCCAAAGGTGTACAAAAGTCGCAATATCTCTGTCGCCAATTGGCTGGTTCAAATGTTTCCTTCAGTAAGATGATTGTTTAACGCATGTGGTGACATCCTGTTAGAAAAATATTTCTTCAATACGAAGTAATCGCTTATCATTGCTCTATAGCGCTCACCGTTGGCGGTAATTTGTTTAAAAAAGTAAGGACCAATGACTCCAACTGCCCACAAAGCGCACCAAATAGTATTTTTTGTGGATGTAACGGTGCTCGTGAATATTCTGCACTCCAAATACGGCAATTTTGCTTTTTAACATACCCTTAGAGGCAAAATAGAGCTTCAGCACTGAACAGAATATTGCAATAAAACAATGGGTTGACGTCCAGTTGATTTTCAGCTATTTGACCTAACGTACGGTAAAAAGGATGCTCATTCGTGTTTAATTCTAGCACCAGCTGGATTTTATAAGCTCACAGCTTCAATTGCTGCGCATATCTGAGCAATTTATGAAATTTTATTCACTGTCTGAAAATGGCACCTCTTAAAAAACACCCTATACATATAATAATGAATAATACATTTTGATGAACAAAACGTTGCGCGGAGTAAGTGCAACGATGTAATGTTGTAAACCTGCTTAATGGTCATTGGACTTTCTGGTCTAAATAGCAAACGATGCTTGTCAAAAGCCGAAACTAAATCAAAACAGATAGCTCCCCCACTGGACAGGCCCCCACAGGCACAGCAATTGCATGCAATTTGAAAGTCGTGTATAAAGTGGAGCAACGAGAGGTGTTACAAATACAAGCACCGTCCAAAGACCACTCTCCCCCCAGCGACTACTAACAACACACACATCGCGTGGATATTTGTGGATTCCCACACAACGACGACGAACACGACGACGTCGAGCATAAAGACTACACAATTAACCGAGTTTTAGTGGTTTCATTGTTGTGTCGTGAAAACGAAAACGAAATTGCAGCAGTATCGCACTTAAACCGCTTAAATGTACATAGATAGGTACATATACAGGCATAGTGGGAAACCATTGCAACAGTAGCCTATAAAAATACATACATTACTTAAATTAGATGAAAACATACATATCCATACATAACGTACTTTGGTAGCTCTCAAAATGTCGATTTAGTGCAAAAACTCATCTCTACAGAGCGCAGCAATAAAAATTTGCTTTTTTTTGAACACGTACTAATTTATCATTGGATCAAACGTATCGTAAAGCTCGCTAAATGAACGCCAAGTTCATGAACGAGCATCAGGCCGCGCTACTTCCCTCTTCTTCTAACTAATCTGTCCAGATTCGGCAATTCGCTGCTGTTGGGGCCATGTCTAAAATGTTCATTAATCGTCAACTCAACGTAAAAGACTCGGACTATGTCAACAAGTTCAAACAAAACACAAAACACAAAACAAAATAAAAAGTAGCAAGAAAAAATGCTATAGTTGAAGTCCCGACTATAGTATACCCTGCCACGAAAGAACTATGCAGAAAAAGGTTTGAAATAAAAAAAAAAAAAAAATTATTAATACCAAATTTAGAAAAAAATTGTATACGAAATTTTTTGTGGTATGGATTTTTTTGGCTAGGTCTACTATTTTAGCCATATTTCGAGTTAAAAGCGACCAACCTGACTTCGATTTATGTTAAAATAAAGACAATGAAATACATAAAAACATCTGTTCAGTTTTCTAAAATCGGTTGAATATTTTAAAAGTTTTGAGCTTAAGTTTTCCCAAAAAGTTCCGATTTTTTAACAAAATTGATGGGTTGATACATTTACTTTAAAAATAGGGAAAAAGTAGTTCGAGTAACTTGGTTCAGTTTTGTAATTTTTGCGTAAAGTCCTGATATTTAGAAAGGAAATGAGATACACATGAACAAAATGTATGGATATGTTCCAAAGTTATGATTTTATATAGTACAAAAACTCGATTTTTTGCTGGTTTTAAATTTTCACCATATAAAAAGATACTATGTATCTTCATATTGTTGTTCAATGTAAGTAATTGAAATTATGAATTGATAAGAAAGTTAACATGAAAACCTATCCATGAATCTGCTCCCTGTAGTACTGAAGGTTTACACAAAGCAGTTTGATAAGTCCACTCACTCTATAAAATTCATTTCCTGGTGAAACCTTGACACTCACGTCGAGATTATTTGGAACAAATCGAAGTAGAATTTCAAGAAATAGATCTTGACATACATATTTACACCTTTTGAAAAAAGTGAAGAAATGTAAGACATATGACAGAAAATGTTAGAAATTTCATGCTAAGCTAAGTTTTGCATTGAATGAATTGAATTTTGCAATTATTGTTATTATATAGGGTCTCAGGCCAAAAATACGAAGGTAAGTTTGTATGAGAAATTCTCCATACAAATATTCGTGGCAATCCCAATTCAACACATGAAAACTTCGACCAAAAATTTAAGTTTATGTGTAATTTTTATCGACCTTCTTACTGTAATTATTGTGATCTACCAGGCTTGTAAAGAGGATATCCCTAAAGTTGAGCATCGCAAACTGGACCAAATGAAGATTGATAGAACAAATCCTCTCAACAAGCTGATGAACAATATATGTCTACTATATGTTCCCTGCTGAGTAATACAAAATTGATGACAAGAAAAAAGTACAAATAGTATAATAGAGAGTAACAAAAACGATGTGCTTGTAAGAAAATTTTAATTGATGAATAACATAATTATGTTTAAGAGACATAATTTAAGAAAATTTTGCGTAAGCTTTTATTTTACCAATGAAAATTAAAAACAATGTATGATTTACATCTAAACAAATCTATATTCTCATGGCAATCGAATTTAACGCGCCTGATGGTGCTCAAAAGTTAGAAGCTTTCCGCAGACTCTTTACACCACTAGCAGTTTAGAAACTAAGCGAAATGTATGGTGTTGACCGATTATGACCGTAAAACATGGTGGAGAACGAGTTGCGGTTTGATGTGTATGGCAGCCAAAGGTGTTGGCAAACTAACATTTATTGAATCAAGAATGGACCGAACTTGTTATATCCAAGTTTTGAAGGATAATTTGCGGCAAAGTTCCCAGAAGTTGGGGCTGCAAGATGAGTTTTGGTTTCAGCAAGACAATGACTCCAAGCAAAGTGCGCATAAAGTAAAGCTCTGGCTCCTTTATAATATTATAAATCAGGAGGACACCTCTCCAATGTTCGGACCTGATTCCCATAGAACATTTGTGGGACTTACTAGAACGCAGAATCCGTCAACACGCAATTACCTCCAAAAATACAAAAAAGACAATAAAGGAATGGAAAAAAATTACAACTGAAGATAAGAAAAAAAAAAATTTGTGGACTCCATGCCAAGACGTCTTACGGTGGTACTGACAATAAAGGGTTATCCTACAAGTTATTAACACATCATTTTCTTCGAAAAAAAGTCTGTAAGCAGACTTTTGCGGTTAAGCTTTTCTGACATGTTGTACCATAAAATGAATTAATGAAATGAATTAATAAAATGAATGAATTTAAGTCTTGTATTAAAATGCAGCAAAAATCAGTTAAGATAAATTAATAAACTATATAATTAAACAAAGTTTTATTCAATACATAAAACATTATTTGAGATATTTGCAATTAAAGTTAAAATTTCAGATTTTTTGTGGTGTACGCAGACTTTTTTCGTGCAAGTGTATTTGTGTGTTAAACAGAAAAAGAGACATAATATCAAAAATACATAGTAAACTTAAACGCAACTCGGTTAAAAGCCTTGCAAAAACAGATCGTGCACAGTCATTCATGTCACAAAAAATAAAATGAAAAACACAAAGAAAGACACCAAGCTCAAATCTAGTCAACCTTTGCCAGTCTTAATATGTATGTACATATGCATATTAGCGATCCGTTCATGGCAACGCATACGCAATTGATCCAATTACAATGCACTTTAATGCAATTAAAAAGACGGGGAGAACGGCAACGTGCAGCAGTCAAACACGTTTATGGCTAACGAGCCATTAACAACTGCTGCAGTCACCAATCAGCACTTCTAGAGACACACTTTTTTTTTTCATAAATCTTGTCTTTTGGTCAATCACAGCTAGGTCAATGTCATTTAAATATAAAGTTCACTATACCTGCGCAAACTTACTTGTTCTCGTCGTACTTATGCTGCTGGTGGTGGTCGCTTTTGTAGTTGTCGGAGAATGTCTGCTACTGCTGTTCACATCATACTGACGCAATAACATACCATGGTGTGCACCACTCTTACTAGGCTGACGTTCAGTTATATGTACGCCTTGAAGTTCTCTTGATTCTTCAGAACTTACACTATGCCGTAGACGCGATTTTTGCGGATTTCTTTTATGCGTATGATTTGTTGGGTTTTGTGCAGGCGTAGACTTCAAATCCTTGCGCACTATTGGTATATCGTATTGTTTAACAACAACATTGCGTTGACGTGAACTCTGGCCTTTAGAATGTTCAACACTTTCATGCGCTGCTGCTGCTGCATATCTATCGTCTCTTTGACGCTGTTGTTGTTGCTGTGCCAATGTTGCACCTCTGTAAACTTTATTACTTGCAGCAGTAAGATTCGTCCCGACTTGCCGTATTCGATCGCGTTGCTCTGTTGCATAATTTGCTGACGCAGCAGTGGCATACACTATTGGCAGTAGCAGCCACAGGTTGGCCAATATAAACTGCACTTTCATTTTCGTACGAACGAAGCGCTTTGATACACATATATCTATTTAATGCTGCAGTTCTTCAAACGAAACTAAACTAGGTCAATGAAACGTTGTTGACCCTTTCAAATTTTAGCAACTCATTTATAACAGACGCGCGCGCAGAGACAAATTAATATATGCGCGTTAGTTTTGGCACGATACAATAAATTGAATTTGATCTGCTATTCGCAAAATAAACACAGCTTTTGTGCGCTTGAGTTGCACTTGCGCCACCGTCAATGTTTCACTTTCAACTGGCGCGCAGCAAGAGACGTTTTGGACCAAATTCAAGTTTCAAAGCTACGGCTCAGAGTGCCGACGTCGATGCGACCGACTGAGCTGAGCAGCGAGCAAGTTACGCGAAAAAGTTTTGAATAACACAACACAAACAAACAAGCTGCAATGCAAGCATTCGTATGTTTATTTTGGTCAACAAAACTGGTTTCTCCCGTAGGTTTTAAACGCTTATCTTGTGCATAACACTAACCAATAAAATTTTACTATTAGAAAAGTGCAGTTTTGGCGAAATGAGGAAGTGCAAGATACTGTGTACAACGATGCTACTACAATGCTTCCGGCATTTCTTATTATGTTTACCTGAAAAGAGAAACATTTAATACACATTTTTTTTGTTTTTTTTTTGGTTTTGGTTCTTGTTTTGAGTTTTAACAATCTGGAGAATAAGTTTTAACGACAAAGCGCCCCTTCGCAGAAGGTAATTCTATATACAGCTTGTATGTGAGAAATAGTACGTGTTGGTTCCTGAATGTTATCCAGTAATCGACGACATCGTAATCACTTGAAAACTTTCATAGTCCGTCTTTCTTGTGTTAAATCCATTCTCCAGATGGTTAAGAATGTTGTTGTTTCTGCTGTTGTTGTTGTTGCCGGAATATTAATGCATGTATTCTTCCGTGAAATTCATTTGCTGCTAAGATCGGTGGACTACATACGTTAATATTCCGAATTTTGGCGATCTACTCTTTAACGAGACGTAGAACGCCATTTTAAGAAGTCGATGTTTAATCGAGCTGCAAAACAAAGTAAAAAAAAAAATTAAATATAAACAAATTGTACACTTAAAACGCTCTATATAGCTGGACACTTACCTTCTTGAAGCCAATATCATTGGCGTACTCCCTGAAGCACTGACGGCAAATGTTCAGACCATATTTGCGGATCAAACCGTGACGGTTAGAGCATGCACGGCTAAAAATAGAATTGCATATTAGTTATACAGTAACTACAAAACAAAACAACAATAATTGTTCAATACGGATGACTGCGAAGCAGCCACATGCTGACTCAGACTTCTTGCACCCAAAAATGGGTGCGTCGTCATCCGCAGCGTATTTATGTTGCCACCATTAATTAAAGAAATTGCTAATCGAGTATAATACAATCTCCGTACTCAACTGGTGGCTCAAAATCATTAATCACACACACAGTCGCAGCTGCGGCGTCAGCCAGCATGCTCTTACGGACTGCACATAACCTCACTTTCGTGACGACGCTCGAGTTTAGCAATTTAATACCAATCAAAGAGAGGGCATCCAAGTTTTTTGTGGAAAAATGCATATAAAGCATTGCAGTGCAATGAAACTTACCAGCATCGGGAGCCTTGGCCGTATTTACGAGGATGCGAGTACCAGAGATTAGCGAAACCCATGTTGGCGACTTTACTCGAAAATCCAAAAGAAAGAAAAGAGATGGCCACAGCTAGAGCTGGAAGACTTTCGATAATTTTCTGTGTGCGACTATCGAATATTTTTTTAGCGCTATCGACTCGACTTCTTGTTACGAATGGAAAATATTTTTCTCTAAAGCTTATTGTGAAACTATAATTTGTAGAATTACATTTATGTAAAAAAAATTAAATGAGAGGTCGAGCTATGTTTACTACAATTATTCAGATGTTTTTAGATTTTTCCCATAACGATACAAATAATCTCGATAGCCCTAAATCGAAAATGAAAAAGCTATCGAAACTACTTCGATAAGCGTCCATCGAAAATACAAAACAAAGATGGCCACCGGTGTGAACGATTGTCAAGAGAACGTTAATGTACTAATTTTGCTTTTGTCTGTAATAATACCATAACACTTAACAGAGTGTTTTTCTAACGAAAAACCGATATTTCAAACAAAGAGCTATTTGCAGTATTTCGATTGCCGTTTGCGCCCAGTTTCAAGACTCCGCCTGCTGAGGAAATCCGGATGTATTAAACAGCACGCCGAAGTTCGAACATTTGATAAATCGGTAAGCTTCGATTATAGTATATTGTGGATGTGTATTAAATGTAGCATATATTTGAAGTACAGTGCATAAAATCTGATCTTGTTCAGTCAACGAAGCATATTACTCATATGCTTTTACACATTGGCCACAAAGAAGTTTTGAAGCTTCATACTTCTACTGTCGTATCGAAATTATTTAGGCTATCTGTTTCGTCTAGCCTTATTTTCTTAAAATAGAAAACAAGAAGGAAGTACCATGGACGATACACTTATACACTTACTTGTAAGTGCAAGCACAATGTGAGAAATTATCGTACCTGGTTAAGGCTCACTCGAAAATAAAAACTTAAGACAGATTCGGATCGTAGCCTAAAAGCTATAATACTTTTCACTTTGAAATTTAAAATCTCTGAGAAAATCAGGGTAGCTCCCAACATTTGAACTAGCTAATATTGGGAGTTACACATATTTTCTCAGAGATATAAAATTTCAAATTATAGGCGGAATATATTTCTAAATTTCGATACAAACATTTTAATAAAATTTTTCGTTTTCAAGCTACGCGCAAGGTCGGTATGTTATGCTCACTAAAAATGCTAAAAATATCTGTCCGACCATTTTCAATACCATTTTATTTTATTTTTTTTACATATTAACTTATCGCTTCTTTTTTTTTTTTCATTAAAGCCCATTACATATTTGATTTACGTTAGGCTTTACTCGGAACAAGAAATGTAGTTAGTAGCGGCATCGGTGGTTTAGCTTATCAAGTTTTTGATATTGATAAGTGAGCAAATTAAGCGCTCCATTGTGTACGGCGGAGTGCATGTCTTTTTTTAATATTAGTCAATCGAGTTGTCTAGAAGTACTTAGACGTTTAATTTTAGCTGTTTCTCTATTTGTTTAGTGACTCCAATACAGAAGTGAAAGCAACACTAGAGTAGCGTACTTACGGGTATGCAGAACTCAGGATTTAGGAATTCGGTATAAATTCAATACATATGTATACATATATGTATATCTTATTAAATGTTTATAAAATAGTGCGAGCATTATTAAAAACCGTTAATAATTCTTTATCTTGTGATTCATACACCCATTAGCTGGTGCACACACTCACCGCCTACAAATGCCATCGATAATATAGCCTCCGCCGCCGGCGATTTGTTAGAACGCTTCTTATCTCTCAGTTAAAAGATAGCGAATGTGCTTTAAGTTTGGTTATCAGTTTGGGGTAGGGGGTTTTGTGTGCGAAAAACTTTATGTCCGTACAATAAATTGAATATAGCCTTGAACCAATATTTCAGTTATTCACAGCATAGCGGTCATATCATGGATAATAATTACATCAGCACGCCGGTGGACTTCCGACACATGGAGGGGGGTAAATCAATAGACTTTCGTAAAACATTCGACCTCAACGGCAGGGAAAATGACGAGATGCTGCGTCTATATCTTAATAGAGCGGGTTTATACGATGATATTGAGCGTTACTCGGTGGAACAGCGTCGCGCATTTATTTATGACATCATCAGGAGTAACAAAATGCCAGGCTATTGGGTGGTAATACACAAACACACAAACGCTTGCATAACACATCTAAAAAAAAAAACTGGATTCTCATTACGCATATTAAATGCTCTATTGCAGCCTCAATCAATGCAAAATGATGCCATGCCACCACCAAGCAACGTGCGTCCACCCACATTATCACCATACGCAGAGCGCAGATTGAATACAATGAGTTCAACGACGGCAAGCATGAGCAGTTCATCTTCGTCTGCCAGTTTACAGAGTTTATCCACAGCAAATAGCTCACATGTAGCGAATCGGTTCGTTGCTGCACCTGCCACGCCCCCTTCACCATCCAAATTCATAGGGAAAGGCTCAAAGTACGAAATTAGTGGTCCCATGAATTTTCAACATGTTGCCGGCGATATGACCAGAGATCGCACGAGATCGGCATTTGATTTGACGGGAAACGCAAACGATAATGTGCTGAAGAAGTATATGATTGAGCGTGGCATCGGTGAGGAGGACATAAACGGAATGCGGCGGCAGGATTTAATAAAGAAAATTGTACAATCTAATTTTACATGGATGGTAAGAGCTCGAGGAAGTGTCAAATCGTAGAAGATCGTAGAAACTTTAGTATATATTTTCCATTTTCAGCCAAAAAAACACAATGCAGCACAACAGCCGCCGGACCCACAAATGCCAAACTTAGTATACGCTACCATTTCGACGAATAATGAGAAAACGCCACCACCGTCTCCACCACCGCAGCCTATCATGACCAAACCTGCTTTCTCTAATTACGCTACGATCACTTCAAGGTTCGTTGATCTTGATGATTTTCCAGCACCTGGATCCTCCACAAGCAATCAAACATTATCAAATCCAGCACCGATGCGTACTTCAAAGCCTACGGTTGCTCCGCCACCTCCACCATCTGTAATAAAAGCTACAAATTTCCCACAGAATTCCTATATGGAAAAGCCTCGTATTAAAGCCAATCCACAAGCAACCGTTTCTACACAAAACAAAAACCAAGCTGTTAGAACGCAAATGGATGCGGAACCAATGTATGCCGTTGTTAATTCACATAAAAAGAAACAAACTAGCAAACCGACTGCAGCAGTTCCGGCGCCTGTTGTAGTTGCAGCTGCAGCAGCACCAGCTCCCCCACCGCCTCCACCACCACCATCTGTCACACTTCAAGCGGGCAATGTGCCAATGCCGCCGCCAGTACCGCTTGCAACAAATAAACCCATAGCTTCTTCAACGATCAGCAAAGCCTCTTCCAGAGAGAAATTAGCTGCCGGTGATGATAGAGACGCGCTGCTGGATAGTATACGTCAAGGCATTGCATTAAAGGTAATATAGGCATACTACAAAAGAATTTCCTTATCGTTTTAAATATTTACCTTAACAGAAAGTTGCAAATCCACAAAGAAAGATGAATAACTCTAAGCCGGCTACAGCAGCCCCTGTACCTTTTTCTGCACCCACATCAGCACCAGCTCCTCCACCACCACCAGCTGCTCCGCAACAAGCAGGATCTACTCCAATGCCGCCACCGCCGCCTGCGCCAAATAAACCCATAGCTTCGTCAACTATCACTAAAGCCGCTTCCACAGAGGCTTTAGATCGTGCTAACACCGGTGATGATAGAGACGCACTTCTGGATAGTATACGTCGTGGCATTACATTGAAGGTATTCTACGCAATATAATACGAAAGAGAGTTAACATTTAAAAAAATTTTCTTAACAGAAAGTTGATCGCAAGTCAGCAACTATAAGTGGTCCAAAGTCTAATTCGGAAAAGCGGCCACCAGTAACAGATTTTCTTTCCGAATTAAAATTTACGTTGCGACGCGTGAAAAATCCTGCCGACAATCCATTTGCAGGAGCCGATCCGGATGAGTCACACGCTTGAAATCTGATAAAAAAAATAAGAGCTTTTTCTACTTCGCCTGTTCACTGTGGCCTGTAGTCCATGGAAGTGACGAAAGCCCACCTCAGTGTGGCTGCACTATATTATACGCGCAATAACGAACTTTTTACTGATAAGTCCGATGGAGACTTGTTATATACCAATAAAAAGGTCTTGAAGCGTACATTCAGAAAATGTTAATAAAAATATAATATCGGATCACCGCAGTCCGAAATAGAGGGGGTTGAAAATACCCACCCCAAGGGGTATTTTGGCAGGTGTGGACCAATCAAACTTATTTTTATATATTTTTGGCATCTAGATGAGTGCAACGAGCACAAGATAAAGAAAATTGGCCCACTCGTTCCAAAGTTACAAATTTTTTACAAATTTTAATGAATTAACGAAATTGTTTGTTTGTTTATTTGATTGTGTGTTTGTTTGAATGCTTTAAAAAACCTAGTACACAAAAAAACTAAATAAACTTTTTTCTACAAGTTTTTTCAAAATGGCGGATTTTGACGGGAGAAACCAAAAAAACTCAGATTTCAACTGGCTACTGTGGCCAAACGGCTCAATAATTTTTAACACGTAATATGTCCTTAGGAAGCTCTTTTAACTACCTTTCAAACGAGTTGGTCGATGTTGTACAATTACAATTATTTTAAAAATATAGATTAAATTAAATTTTAAAAAGTAGATTTTAGAGACTAGAGTACAAATTGAGACTAGAATTTCGTGTTCATATTTTGACTGATAGTACGTTGTGAATTTGGAAAATTTTAATGTATTAAAATTTTTCTGTGAAAATTTCGTGGGCCTAGATATAGATATATCAGATTTTGCAATATTAGCTTTTGGTCCTAACGCATCATACTAATAGTTCTCTTTCTTTTTTAGTATTTTTCGTATGTATTCATAGATATGTATGTATCGATGCATGTATAAAAGTATGAAATATATGTATGTAATATGCATGCAAGAATTATGTACATATGTATATACCGATAAGAAGATAAATTGGTCATTTAATCTAGCACATTTATTGCCACAAATTGATGTCTAATTTATTATATAAAAACAAAATGTACGTATATTTTATACCCTGCACCCAATGGGTAAAATGGTGTATTAGGTTTATAGGAAGATGGAGACGTGACAGACCCCATAAAGTATATATGTATATTCTTGATCAAAATCGGAAGAGGAGTCGATATACCCCTGTCCATCTGTCCGTCTGAAGTCTGTTTGAACGAAATAATCTCGGAGACTATAAGGGCCATTTTCACGACCTGCCCATATCTTTAGAGTTAATTTTTCTCACATTAGATCCTAGTTTTCAATGTCAAATCTGTTAATAAGCCTTTAAACGTATGGCCTACTTCGACGAAATATATATATATATTGTGAAGTCAAGTCTTTGAAATTTATATATTGGTTCGTCGAAGTAGGCAATACGTTTATATGTTTAATAACAGGTAGGACATTGATATCTAGGAAAATGGCCCTAAGTTCAGATAAAGTGTATGTAAGCATACCAACCCCATTTCAAGGGGTAACTCACATAGAAACCTTGACCCATTTGTTATTTTTCGTCAGTTCTAATAAAATATCCTGTATATGTTTAGAAAGGACCACTAAAAATTTAGCGTCGTAAAAATATATGATTCACTATTAAAATGACTGATATCAAATAATAAAAATCTTTTGACGAGGTAAAAATCAAGTGACGAAAGCTTTCTTGCAACTCACAAAACATATTATACAATTTATATGTATATTACAAACATTTTTTTTAAATTGCAAATATGCTTTCGTCACTTGGTTTTTACCTCGTCAAGATATTTTTGTTATTCGATATAATAATAAAGAACAACACATATGTCTGGCACGATCATTCTTTCTTATCAATGATTCTTCTTCTTTTTCTATTCGGCATTCAGTTGGCCGGGCGGGCAGGTGAATTTATCAGCTGCTGATTCGATTTGCGATTGCATTTTGTTGTTTTACACTCTTGTGTACGAAAACAGCAACAAAAAACAAAAAACTTCGCCAATTTGTGCTTACTCGGCGTTTTGTACGTACTCAGATTAGAAGTCATTTGGCATTTAATTTCTTGTGTTGTACGCGGTAAGACGCTAACAACGCACATCGCGAACTGATTCATTGCGGTTAAACAAGCGTTCGGTTCGGGACGGCATACAAAATTATGCAACGGATTGCAATAATTGGAGGAACCGGCATGACCGGAACCACTGCCGTGGATTACGCTTTGGAAAAGGGTAAGCAAATAACGTTAAAATAGTATATCATTGGTTTATAAACAAGCAAAATAAAAACATTATTCGAAGTAGGTCTTGAGGTGCGTTTACTATATCGCACCGATTCTACGCTGCCGGAACGCTTTAAATCCAAAGTTCAACTTATAAAGGGTGATGTGACTAACTATGATGACTGTAAGCGTACAATTGAAGGTGTTGATGGCGTCTGCATTGTACTCGGCACACGCAACAAACTGGAGGCCACCACCGAACTTTCCCGTGGCACCGAAAATCTGATAAAAGCCATGAAAGAAGCAAATATTAAACGTCTCTCTGTGGTTATGTCCTCCTTTTTATTGCGCCCATTGACCGAGGTGCCTGCTGTGTTTCATAAACTAAATGAAGAGCATAAACGTATGTTAGATATAACTAAGGAATCTGGACTTGACTACGTGGCCATATTGCCGCCGCACATCGCCGATGAGCCATCAAGCGCATATATCGTTGAACATGATGTGGCACCGGGACGCATGATCTCCAAATATGATCTGGGTAAATTCATTGTGGATAGCTTGAATCAACCGGAACATTACGGCAAAGTTTGCGGCATTGCCAAAAAAACAGCTTAGTGCTTTATTTCATAGCCATATTTGCATTTCAAGTCACAAAAAAAAAAATCAATTGTTAATAGTGTAGCTAGCTGGCTTAATAAGGCAAAGCAACGCTCTACGCATAAATATGGTGCATTATAGGCATATACAATACATTATATTTGCACAACTGCAATATTTCCATTTAAATATGGAGTAAAAACTATTAGTAGAATAGAAATAAATACAAACTCATATAATGAATACCATAGAAATAGTATTTTTTATTATGAAATTGATGTGGGTACAACTTGATCGCCGGTGTGCAAACACTTGTAGATTTAATTTCAACAAATTAACACCTGTCTGGCAGAGATCAACAATGCAACTAAGGAATGTGCCGCAATAAAGAATTACAAAAGAGCTATAAGTTCATAGCAATAAAAAACGAACAATACTTCCGCTATGGGACGAGGGCTCTTGCCAAAAGATTACCCGCGAGTACAATTTCGTTCATTTGCCTCAGCTAAGTTTGGCAGAGGCAATTATAAACAATAAAGCTATTAAACGAACATACATATATTAAGATACATGTGTACATAAATATATAGCTTGTTAGTATTGGGTATTTAAATTAATTCGTAGCGTTTTATCTTTCGAAATTTGTGGCTTTATTGTGCAAAGATGGTTAATAATAGATTATTCAAAGTTAGTCTAGCAGCATACATATTCCGCGTCGGAAGAACAACAGGAACAAGTGGTAGTCCGAGAGTACAGTCTCTGGTGACTATAGCGAAAGGGGTAGGACTTTCCATTTGAGCGTTTTCAATTTGATTTCAAATGAATTTGCAGCAAGGAGCCGACAATTGTAGTGCTGAACAAACACTTACGTAACTACTCAAATTGCGGACGTTTTTCTTCAATACTCGGCTTCAAGGCTTTAATTTTATTCAATAAAATAAGAAAAAACGTTAACGTTAGCATTTAATACTCTTCACAATTGCTCTTTTTGCTCGGCAAAAGTTTTAAAATTTTTGAAGGGATGCAAAGATATTAAAGTTTTTAATACATTCAGTGTTATTTATACATACGAGTTTATGTTTGGCATAAATTTCGAATTTTTGGGGTTTGTAGATGGGATAGTGGGTTGTGAACAATTTTGTTTCGCATGAAATTATTTGAAATAATTAAATTAATTAGAAATTTTGTGTCGAGTGGGAGTTGAGGCCAGGTAATATGGAAAGTTAGACGACATGTTAGATAGTTGGAGCTTTCAAGTCCTCAAATGTACAATTTACACAATATCGATATTACTAATTTGATTCAACTTATCCAATTTATAAATAATCCATATTTTACCATAAATAATTGATTTAATTCAAACATGTTCGATACAACAAAATAAATACTTTTTGTGTGGAAACTATTAGTGGATACAACGCAATCATTTTTGAACCTGTATTGCTTCTATTTATAAAAAAAAAATCATTGTATGTACCAACTTTCAAATTCCAATTTCCAATATTTAAAATATGGAGGGAATACGGCGGACGGTAACACAGAGACAGACATGGCTACGTCGACTTGTTTTGTCATGGTGATCACGAATATGTATTCTTCTCCTGCTTCCTTTAATGGGTTGCAAACATTATGACTAAATTGTAATACTATTCACACTCTGTGTGAAGAGTAAATGAAGTGTTGTTATTTACGTTTCAACCAAATGACATATGTATATTAAAAACAACGCCCAATGACGGTATTTATATGGGGGAATACCCTTTGGAAATTGCACTAGTCACGCCATCGCATAGTAAACGCTAAGAACTAATTAAGACACCCAAAACTAAAACATACGTATACAAAACGTGTAGTTTGCGGCCGGCTGTCTTGTCGCGATTTGCTCCTATATTGTAATAATGACGTGTCTTTGTTTGGATCTATTTTAAGCACATATGCACACACATGAATCTTATTCAAATCTCGAACGATTGTAGCTCGTTTCCGAAGAAATTGCTTGTACATTTTCTAAATTGTTGTATGGCATAGCTTCTGTCACCGTTGGCTGTGGTTTTTATTCTCGTGAACTTGAACTTGTCAAAAGCGCATATTTTTAGGGCATGTGTTTCCGGCAATGTTTGGCAAGTATTTCTATGCAAGCATTTTCGTTTATTAATGCGATTTCAAGATTATTATAATTTACATAACATTACATTATTGTATATTGAACTACTTGGAAGATATGTTTCTATCAGGAAATAATTTCAAGTTTCTATTGAGAGCGTCTAATACTAAAACAAACAAAAAATATAATTAAAGAAAAATACTATTACTAAAAATAAATAATTTAATGTAGAACTAAATATATTTAAACGAAATATATTTAAATTGATAAATAAATAACGGAAAATTTTGAGCAGCATCTGAAACGAGTACTGAAAGCAAAAAACCAAAAAGAACACAATATTCATATTTACACTCGGAAAGCAATATAAAATTATCAACAACAGTATTTTAAAAATAAATGGAATAAATGATTATTACAACCACTATTGACTGTCTACGGTTTTGCTTTAACGATGCAAATTTTGCATTTGTAGCACGGAGTCTACGACTGTTCCTTGGTGTTGCAAAGCAGCGTTACAGTAAGTAGACAATTCGGCACAGCCGATGGCAAATTGTTTAATATTATCTATAAAGCGGTTGCCTTTCTAGACGACTTTACACGTATATACGTGTCTAAGCTATAACTACTGGCTGTGATATCTATAAGACTTTCTTCATGTATTTCTTTTTGGCGTTTTGCAGACTAGGTAGCTCGCAGTGTCGTGGCCCGTACATGGTAATTGGCGCACAGTATTCGTATCCGATGCGTTCATAAAAACCATCTTGATCAATTGTCGAAAGATATATTGTCTTCAAATCAAGCACAACACGGCAGTAGTCCTCAGCGAATTTCATAATGAGCTTACCAAAACCCTGGCCACGATAGCTCTTATCGACGACAACGGATTCGACGAAGCAGGCTTTTTTCTTCGATGTAATTGGGCTGAGTTTACAGTGTGCAATGACGCGGCACATACCTATTAAAGTAAACTATTAAAATTGGATACAATCAAAATATCGTACAGTAGCGGAACTAGAATTATTGGTGCTTGGCAATGAAAACAGTATTTTCTGAGCATTTCCATTGACTATTTAATTAGAATAGGTCTAAAACAAGAAAGAACGCTGCAGTCGAGTGTGCTAAACATCGAGATGCATTGTACCTTGTCTAAAGCTCCTTATATGAACCACAGATTATATTATTTAGTGGTCCGTTCTTAGAATTGATGGAAAATTTGAATTGAAAATAAACAAAAAATTGTTCGTACAAAAACTCTAAAATGGAGGACAGATGCATTTCTAGCTTCATTTAAAAGTATAAACGTACAAATTTATTAAGAAAAACTTAAAAACGGAGATCATGTTTATATGGAGGCTACCCCTTGCATTGGCCAGATCTGGATTTATATATCGTTTTTAGCGTAATTCACAACAAAAGCAAAGAAATGTACTGTAATGTAGCGTCTGAGGGCTACACCTTAAAGCGGGGCTGTTCACTTAATACTAGTTATCTGAAGCGGCTAAAGAAAAATCAAAATATCCTAACTTGAAGATTCTATAGTCACCGAGATCTGTTCATTCAAACAGGCGGTCGGGCGGACTGACGGACATGTCTACATCGATTCGTATTAGTATGTTGCTCATGGTCTGCCGCACTTCCTTCTGCTGTTATAAGCATTTGCACAAATATAATATACCCTTTTATACTATGGGTACAGTGTATAAATGCATGTGTTTGGCAAGTGTAAGCAGTTGTGCTCTATTTCAATTATAAAGTTTCTAGTTATACCATGTTCACATTATGCCAGATATCTGGCAAATTTAACATTTTTCATTGAGTTTGCTGACGCTTTTAGTTGCGAGGAAGGTGTCAGATATATACGACCGTTTGAACATAGCTTTTATGTATTTAAATATACTATAAATACTATAAATGATGTTTTACATCTTTTTAGGAAACAGAGTATTAAAAGTTGGCTACACAATCCTTCTACGGTAGTTATGAAAAAATTGTGATTCTAACGAACTATTTGCACTCCTCTAGCTCCGCAACTGATTCTTAACTTACCCTCTGTAGTCAATACCAAACTGCAGGGTAGCGTATCACAGGACGCTTCCAGAGAACGCATACGTGCTGTTTCACTGCGCGGCCATTCCGAATTGATGAGCGCGCAGGTTGCCTTCATTAGCTCTGGATAGTTATGTATGGGCACAACATTGAATGGACTGCCAGTGACATTAAACGGTGGAAGCCCCTGTGAAAACACAAAATATTATAGTAGATACACGGTATACACACAAATATTTATTTATCGTTGAAATTTATGTAGTGCAATACAGTTTCGCCATTGTCGCAATTTTCGATTTCTACCTCATAATATGGTTCCGGTTTGATAAAACGCATTTCAAGGCGCCGTGCTGTAAGGATATTGATCTGCTTGCTGTCTACTATTGTCGTGCCAACTTAAAGTATAAGTGCCACTAAGTATCTGGGAACAGAAACAGAGTAGGCGTTTAAGTTATCTCAACCATTATCAGCTTATAAGTTTAAGCACGACAAATATAAAAAAAAGACAAGAATACACGCACGCAACAAAGAAGCTGCGATTGCAGTTAATATGGAATACATACATATGTACACCGGGAATGCCATTTAAAATACATAGATATTAACAGCAAAATTTGCAAATCATAAAAAAAAATCAAAAATACACATATACAAGGATAGATACATATATAGAAAGAAAAAAAAAACCAGAAAATTGCCCGCGAAAAATCAAGGTTATCGGCAAGCTGCTCGCCCGATGTGGCCGGCCTTGGCTGGCCAAGAACGTATAAGAATAGACATACGTACATATATACAGTTGAAAAATATTATGGAATAGTGCCGAAAATGTAATACAAAATATATATGTATATGTACAAGCTTTGTAGATGTAGTGGGCGATGTCCGAAAAATATAATTTATTAAATTATTTTTTTTTTTGCAAAAAAAAACACTTCAATTATAAAACAAAAATTGATTTTTCTAAAGTTCTATTTTGTACACATACATATGTATGTACATATGTAGTTACCATGGCTCTAAGATTACGTGTTTCCCGAGAAGTTGCGCCACGGCGAAATCCAAAAATCGAACTAATCCCAATCGTGGATGCCGTCCAAAAAAAAATGGGCCAAGTTCTTCGCAAACGAGAGTGCTCGCTCGAAGATCGAAGAGATTCTTTGATAGAATTATATTAAGCTGATTCCTCTCTTAACTGACGCTATGCTATTATTGTTCGTTGTTTTTTTTTAAATAGTTGAGCAAAACACTGCTTATTTAGAAAATAGCTGCTATACTTATTACATTGGTCAATAAAAAGTGTGAAATATATAAATTTAATAACAACCAACAATTAAAATTTTAAACAATCGCAACGCAAGAGAGCGTACAAGAGCAACAAAACAAAAAGAGCAATAAGTATAGAAATGCTGTGTTGCAAAATACCAAATTGCGCGAGCGAGTCAGAGTTGAAATTCTAAACAAAAATTATTAGAGTGACCATACTGTATGTAAAAAATTTCTTAATTGTTATTACAAAGACGTAGCCAGTGGGGAACAAAGGGGAAAATGAAACTCACTGCGCCAGTCACAGTCTATATTTGGTCGTCATTCATTTGAGAACCTTTCACGAAATCCGAAAACCTATTTCAACTATAAACGACACTATTAACTTTGTCTATGAATCAATTGGTTATTCATAGACAATATGTACCAAATTAACACTTAATTTCTGCAACACGGTATTTGAAAAAAATATGGGAGCAGAAGCAATTTTGAAAAATGTTTAAATGAAACCGTGGTTGCATTTTAAAAATAATTCGTGCAAGGAATTCCTTCCAAGAGTAAGAAATCTGTTACTGATTACATTAAAACTTTCATTACTCTTTTAAAAAATTTACAATTTAATATTTTTTACGCATTTTTTAATGCTGTTTTTGTGTTAAACTTTTTTATTTTACGTTTTAAATACGCGACATACTAAATTTAATTGTCGGTGGCGGTGTTATTGTGCATATTAACTAATATGTCGGAGTGCTTTAAATGCAAAAGCACTATACGCGGCGAAACTGGCATTCGTTGTGATGGCGTGTGTTCTAAACTGTTCCATGTGGCACCAAAGTGTTCGGGTCTAGACCAGTATAGCGCTAACATTTTGGGTACTAATCCCATGATTAAAATCATGTGTGAAGACTGTGTGACTTATATTCAAAATGTTGACTTGATAATACGCGAAGTACAAGATCTCTATTTGTTTGCGCCTATGGAAAACCCCAATTTAATCCAAAAATTAGGCAGGCACTAAAAATTTTGCTTGAAATGTCATGCACAACGACCATTATTTCAGCACTCTAGGAAAGACATGGCTGAGTACTATGTAGAGTGAATCTCATGTAAATGGTAATTAAAAGCCTTTTTAAACATAAATATTTTAAAACAGTTTTTTTTTTTAAAGAGTTATCAATGCAGAGTGCGTATAGATGGTAAGTCTATACATAGTTTTCTTCACTCTACATAGTTCTCATGAAAGCAAAAAGGAGTGATAGCTGAGCTCAAGAGGTATAATGTTTGCTTCATTCGCCTAAGTGGTACTATTTTGAAGATATACGCGTTTAAAATAATGCATTTTTGAATGTACTGCAATAGTTTAAAGGACCTCTTGCATTAGTATGTATTGGGTTGGCAGAAAAGTAAACACGTATTTTTGCAAAACTATTAAAAAAAAATGATGTATAACCGGCTACGTCCTTGTGGGGACTATAATAAAAACTCTAGTTATTGCATAATTAAGAGTATTTAAAGACAATTTGCCATATATACGAAATTCTTTTTTCGCATTGGAGCTGTTGTTCTTGACATGCTAATGAGCAAATGGTCACTCTGGCATAATCCGCAAAATTTTCGTCTACTTTCTAACACCTGGGAGCAACAACAACAGCTTTCAATAATTCTACGATACAAACAAAAAGGTATTTGCCTTTTTTTTTTATTTTAATTTTACTTATTGTGCCAGCAGACATTGCGTGGAAGACGTGTACGCGTATACAGTGAACAACCGGAAAGTTATTACTTACATCAATTTAATTGTAATAGTGTATATGTAAATCCAGCTAAAAATCCGCGTACTTTTCCTGGTTGACACTAATTTATTGCACAACAATAATTCAAAACCAAATCTAATAAAAAACTGCAAGTGCAGCGACGTCGCTAAAAATAGTATGTAAACAAAGCGGACAATCGCCCGCCAATTTACCGAGAACGAGAACGAGCAGAAACATTGACCCACTAAAATTACAGCAGCTGCAACGGACCAACGGACAGCAGCTAGCCCATTGAACGTTGGTGCCAATCCAAACAGTGAAGGTGAATCGGCAAAATTGTTGGTATAGTTTTTATTGTAATTATTGTGACGCCAACAGCAGACACTTGTTGGCGTATTTCAGTGTCATTCAACAGCAGCCGCACGTGAAAACATGTTATCGAACCGCGGAATGTTACATCCGGTCTCGCAGGAGAATCCAATGTGGGTGTCGTGGCATGACACACAAATGATGGCTACTCTTAGTCCTCAGACTGTAATGGATTATTTCTGCCGTAAATCCAATCCGTTCTATGATCACATATGCAACAACGAGACTATTCGTATGCAGCGTCTAGGACTCGAACACCTCAAGTAAGTTTCGTTGTATTTGTTAACAAATTCCTGTTTGTTCTAAACTGTAGTGTTTTGTAGTAATATGATTGGTATGGAGTACATTCTACTGCATGTTGCTGAGCCGATACTGTATGTGATACGTAAACAGCACAGGCACAGTCCTTCAGAAGCAACGCCAGTTGCCGATTACTACATTATTGGCGGTATGGTGTATAAGGCGCCCGATCTGGCCAATGTCATCAGTTCGAGAATTGTAAGTTGAAACCAGAGAAAGCGTTAACTTCGGTTGAACCGAAATTTCAATACTCTTTAAAAGTTTTAGTGTTACTTTGAAGCATTCATTCCACTTTAAGCTCGAAGTATAACAAAATGTTACCTATAAAAACCACAAAGTGGTTTGTTGATCATTGTGGGAATTACGTCTAAAAGTGAGCAGTATACTTCATAATAAAAACTATGTGCAGCTTATATCCATAAGAAGTTACAATATTGAATTTCAAGTTGATATTTATATGACAAACGATTATTATAGATGCTGGTGTGTAAAATTGTTCTGCACCATGATTGTTGGCACTATCAAGTCACGGTGCAGGACTGTAGCCATGTTTTGTAAAACTTGTATCCGATTGATGTTCAATTTTGAAGCTGTGCCCCAGTGCTGGATGTCATAGATCCAGCTAGGCATAACAATTGTCGAGGCTGAGTTGACTATTTGGACGAAGCAACCATTTCAGCTTCTTTAGCTTTGCGTAACAAACAGCAATAGTTGTAGGAATAAGTCTGAGAAACTAAAAAGTTAAATATGTGCCTAAAGGAAGTCACTGAGCTTGTATACGTGCACGCTGCATACTACTTTCAGCATTTTAAACATTTTCCGTTGCTAGAGTATCTTCGTACCAGAGAAACAGACATACTTGGCTATATAGTGTTTAAATGTCTCCTTCTGTACGTTACATTCTAATATACATATTACTCTTCCAGCTAGGCACAGTGGTAAACTTGCAAGCGGCCTTCGAGGAAGCTTCCAGTTATTCTCGCTATCATCCGAACAAAGGTTACACATGGGATTTTTCCGCAAACAAAGCGCGTAAGTGCAAATCAATGTTTAAAACAAATAGTTTTTAATGTAATGCATTTTTTCTTTGATACTTTCAAAAAGTGACGGATAAATCGAAAGCAACTGCAAAAAAAGACGCGAAAACTGCCAAGGATGACAGTGGAACCGTGTTTCAAATGCAGCGTGTGGATATGTTGCTAGCAGAGCTATTACGTAAATTTCCGCCTCCAATACCACCAATACTACATCAGCATTTAAACCAGCAACAGCAGCAGCAAATGGCATCACAACAACAACAAAACGTACAGGAGGGCGCTGCAACTGAAGCCACAGCTTTGGCTAATCCAGTGGAAGGAGCTGCTGCTCCTGCTGCTGCTACGGTACAGAGCGGGACCGAATCTAAGCCTGATAATATTGACATGAAGCCACCACCAGAAAAGAAACCAAAAACTTAAGGGTGCAGTAACGCGCATTTATTGAATATTTCGAGCAGCAGTCAGAACTTAAAAATATATATATATATATAGACTTAGACTTAGAGCATGTCTGTTTCCTTTTTTTTGTTTTTTCTTTTCGCGTTGTTTTTATTCAGTATTTTGTACCGACGTCGAATGCATTGTTAGGCAATGGTTTGTGTACTCCAGTATGCTTTTGAAGGAACGTTTGCAGGTGTGGCAAGGCACGGTCTTTGTGGGTGTGCGATAGATACCAGCATGTGGATTCTTTGTGCCGGCTTTCTTAGAAGACGACGGAGGCGGCGGCATTAGTGCTAAATATGAATGAATTTAATTATTAAAAAATTTAAATGCAAAATAAATTATTAACTAAACTTACACTTTCGAGTCTCAGCGGTGGACATACGCAATTTTTCGAAGCCCTCAATTGATGTATCTGATTTCATAGACGAGGTCAACTCCATGCTATTCCCAGGTCCAAATACGGGCAACTGCGCCTTTCCCACGTGATTCAGTTCCGTGAATTCCAATTTACGCTTTTCGACCGGCGGTATCTTTGTGCAGTTTTGCATCAAGTGAATGTGTAGTGCACGTTCTAGTGCGAATTTCTTGTCGCAATATTTGCATTTGTAACCAATCGAAATGCTCACATTCGAGCTGCTGGCCTTCCTAACAAAGTTTGGCGGAATGACGTCCACCTCGTGACTACGTTTGTGCGCGTCAAGTAGTGATTTTACGCGAAATGTTGCGTTGCAAGTTGGGCAATTATAGCTGACGCTAATGCTGGGTCTTGAACGAATTGTGCTTAAAGTGGATGTTGGCAACTTTATCTTTGCTGACATAGGCACGGTACCAAGAGGATGCATAGACTTGCGCACAGTGGGCCGTTGACCATCCGAAACCGGTCTAGCGGTGGGTAAGAAACTTTTGCGTGAATTGATTAAACCAACTGCAGCAGCAGCTGCCTTGGGCGGCATTATGCTTTTACGCTGTTTTTGCTCAATCGATGGTGTTATTCTGGAAATTTTACGTGCTGGGCTATTCAACGTTGTCTTAACAACGACAGACATGCGCTGTTTGAACCCAAAAGGACGTTTTTCTGCAGCTGCGATTGTGGGTAGCAAAGAACTGCGCGGTTTGCTAGACATCGGTTTTGATGATTGTGGCATAATGGAGGTACGCTTACCCACCTTCTCGGTCATTTTTAACATTTTATCGATCAGATCCTTAATGTCCTCTTCTATTGGTTCTGTATTGCCAGCATTATTGATTAAATCATCTAATTGAAACTGCGGCGGTTGCTCAGTTTTCAATTCTGACGCTAAAATAAAATAAAGTGAGTTTAATTAAGTAGTAATAAGGAAGTATGAGCTCTATGTTGCTGAGGTGCCCTGAGTTAATTGAGGAAATTTTATCAAAAGGTCAAGCGTTTAACCGAATGTTTTAAGCGCGGAGTTTCTTTTTGCAAGAACGAATATAGAGAAGTCTGGTTATTGTTGCACAGAAGTCACTGAGACTATAGAGAAGTTACTAGCATTTTCTACTTGAAGGCGATGAATAGAACAATGCCACCGATAAAGAAATATTTCTAGAATAACTAATTGATAATGGCGATCTTGTAGAATTACCGAACTATCACTGAAGAATAACAAAGCTGCAGAATCTAATAAGCTGTCAGCTGTGTTATTCAAGACTAGTGGCGAAGAGTTGGTAAGGCGTATACACCAACTCTTATGTATAATATGATGAGATGAAGAACCAGGTCTGGGAGTACCAAGATTGATATTTCCAATGACTGGTACCAGCGCGCAAAATACGATATACAGTTGTAGTGCCGTTTAAATAAGTAATATATTTAAAATGTTTCTTTTTTACCAGTTATCGCTTCTGTGCTCTGTTGTACAACACCACCCAATTTTACTGTAGAAGTCTTGAGTTCTTGCACCGACTCCTCGGTGTCAGTAGTAGTAGTAGTCATCAACAGTGTCTTGGACTCCAGCGTTGAAGATTCAACCGATGAGGATACGGACAACGTTGAATGATCGACAGTGCCATCTGGGTTGGTATTCTCCTTATCACAAACGGCGCCGTCATCTGATTTTATTTGCTTACAGTCGTCAGCAATTGAAAGTGTAGCAATTTTTGAAGTCAACATTTTTTCCTTGGCCGATGGCGTAGAACTCATGGCGTTTAATTTGTTTAGCCAAACATTGTCGAAAGGGCGCAGTGGCGACATTGCATCCAAATTTGTAATGGCGTTGATATTCAACTCTTTTGCATGTTCTACGTCCGCCTCCAGCGTTTTATTGGCCTCGTTCAAATAATCGAGCATCGACTGATCCTTAATCGATTCAATTGTATTGTAAGCTGTATTTGAAGACATTGTGTCGTCGGCGAAGGACAAATACATAGACACGCTGTCCTCCGCATTTGGCGTGTTTTTCTGTGTTGAGTCGTTCATTTTTCAATTCAGTGTTTCACTTACAATTGATATTTTTAATATCTATTTAATTTGTTGTATTTTACACTTAATAGAAAAAAATATGACGCGCGTTTGTTTTGCTTCTTCCTCTTTGGAAAAAATATAGGACGCGAGGCAAAGCGTTAAATTTGATTTTTGTTGCTTTCAGTGTTGGAAAGTGTAATTTTTTACTTTGGTATTTTTATTGTACTTTTGCACCTATGTGATTTTGGCAGCGCTGTGTCTCAGTATACATTGCTACAATTTGGAGTGAGATTATATTTTTCATTGCAATTGCATTTATTAAAATCAAAATTTTGTACAGTTCAAGAGCTTAAACAGAGCTTAGTTGTTTATAGTTTATTGGAGAGAAACTACACAGATACAGTTTGTAATTTGTAATTTGTGCGGTCTGTGAGTCATTGCATAAATATAAAGTCACACGCTAATCGCTCAAGAAGATCATCACGACTACTTGTTAAATCGCGTCATCGTCTTAAATCAAGTTCAAGTGCACGGCCAAAATATAAGTAAATACGTTGCAATGGCGGATGTTGAGAATGCACCACGTACGGAGTTGCAGGAACTTCAAATTAAATCCGGACAAGTGGCTGATGAATCTCTGGAGAGCACACGTCGTATGTTGAATCTAATGGAAGAGAGCAAGGAAGCTGGCATACGTACACTTGTCGCCTTGGATGATCAGGTAAAATCTATTGATTTACTTTTTTCTGTTCGTTTGCACCGACCCTGGTAGACTACTTGATCTTGTTTTTGTTGACACTGGTTTTGATATAATTATTCATAGGATTTCTCATTTAACTATGCCTGAAGATAATCACCATTGAACTTTGTAAATCTTCTTTCAGCTGGAAAACATTTTTAGTTTACAAGTCAGCAATAAATCTTTTCATATTAGATGTTTAAAGAAACTGACTATGATAAGTTAAATAACTTAACTTTCAGTACTCTCTCTAACTCAGGAAAAAGACAACCTTGGTTGTGGTCTTTGTCGGTTAAAAAATTTTAAATGTATATGTTTTTTTAAATATTTTCTCATTTTTATTTAATAAAACTTAAACAAAGCATGCGTCGAAGTTTCAAATATTTTTTTAAATTCGTTCTACTTCATTGTAACCATCTCAATTTTTTCTTGATTTCTTGGCCGATTCGCTTATTACAGAATGTGTAGACGTTTTCTAGTAGCTTTGCCAATGCCAGTTTTTATATTCTTATAACATCATATGATTTTATGTCTCCTACATGTAAACTACATTAAAATGTCTTAATGTATTAATTTCTTTTCTACCTAGGCCTGATAATATCTCAGTTGCATACTAAAAGAGGTTATGCAATTTTACTCATTGCAAAAAATCTTTCATTATTCTAGCAACTATGATATAGGGGTATTGCTAAGCTGAGCGCCAGTTCCAACAGTCGTTAAAGTTTGTTATGTTTCCTTTCCAACATGGTTTTGTTAGAGACAAATCCATTTGCAGTAATCTCTTAGAATTTTCTTCTGTTGTGAATAATACATTTGAGTCAAAACGTTAGACTGATGTAATACGTGTATATGTATATAAATTTCAGTAAAGCGTTTGATAGCGTGTATCACGAACATCTTTTATTTAAATTATAAACTTTAGGATTTGCTTTTTCTCTTACTTTACTTTAGGATTTTAGATTAAGTTATGCGGTAGAACTCATAAAGTTTTATTTTGTTCTTTCGAGTCTGAATAGAAAACCCGAACCATGACATGTTAAAATTAATTGATGTTCCAACCTTTCATCACGCCGATATATGCCCTCTGTGGATGCAGTGCCTATTACTAAATGTCTCCATTCGGTCAACTTGTCACTTTGTGCCAAAACAGTTGCTTTTTTTTAACGACAATTTACACTATGTCAAATATTGTGCCCGCTTGACCAGGCTGTGAGTAGGGACAACTAAGCAGCCAATCAAAAAAAAAAAAAAATCAACCAACAGGTCTGACTGGACGCAAACTTCTTTCGTCTAGTTTTAAGTTAACTTTAATTAGTGAATGAATTTTAATTTAAATCTGAGTTGCTATTTGAATAAATAAATAAAAAGATTTGCTTTTCAGGGTGAACAACTTGATCGCATCGAGGAGGGTATGGATCGCATAAATGCTGACATGCGTGAGGCGGAAAAAAATCTCAGCGGTATGGAAAAATGTTGCGGCATATGTGTGATGCCATGGAAGAAGGTAAACATTAAAGATGATGGCGACAATGCTTGGAAAGCTAACGACGACGGTAAGATTGTAAACAATCAACCACAGCGGGTTGTAGACGAACGTGAACGCGGCGGCATGGGTGCACCGCCTCAATCTGGTTATGTTGCACGCATTACCAATGATGCACGAGAAGATGAAATGGACGAGAATATCGGACAAGTAAACTCAATGCTTGGCAATTTACGTAATATGGCACTAGATATGGGCTCGGAATTGGAGAATCAAAATAAACAAGTCGATCGTATCAATGCAAAGGGTGATGCCAACAATGTACGCATGGATGGTGTCAACAAACGCGCAAATAATTTGCTCAAGAGCTAAACGCACAAAACGTAAAAAAAAAGAAACTACAGGAAATCAGCAACAAAATTTGGGCACAAAACATTAACAACATCATCGGATAGTTTGAAGCACCCAAAAGTAGAAGAATGAATTATTATTATATACATATAACTAAACAACAACTATCATCTACCTATTTACAAAAAAAAAAAACATACTAACGGCAACTAACCCATCTACAAAGGTACTTTATACGTGTAATAACTACAAGGATCTGTAGTAACACATATTATATTTATACCAACAACTACCTACCGTCTATATACATTTATATACAACTTAAAAAAAAATTTGATAATGAGATTTTTGGTACTCTTGTACTTTTTGAGGCATTTGACTTTATGTAAATCAAAAGAAACTAAAAAACTTAAAAGAAATATTACAAATTTACCGATTTATAGACGTAACTTACAGTTCAGCACCGATCGATAGATGGATGGATGGTGTGTGGCGTTAGTTTAGTTTATCTTGACTCATATATATTGTAGTAGCGTGTCATATTTTATATGTATTCGTATTATATATTCTTTTCTATTTGTCTATGTGTAATTGTTATATGTGTATTTACTCGTTGAATTTCGACCAAAATCTATATAGGCCCAATTTTTCTAAGCTCTTTTATAAATATAATTAATCCCATATACAATATATAAATATACCTATATGCGAAACCGTTTTTGTTAACAATCGTTTATAAAATGTTAAATAAATTATTGCTCTTTAGTTCGTATTTATGTATTTTTAGTAGATAAACAATTTATTTAAAATGAAACTCAATTCGATTCCAGTGCAATTGCAAAAACAAAAAAAAAAAACAAAAAATAAACAAATTGAAACGTACCAGCAATTTTTTCTTTATCTTTATGCCGGTTATTTGGTGGTAAGGAAAATGAAGTGGAGATAGTACTAATGATATCAATACAACAACAATTTTTAACAAATTATAAGCGTTATACTACTTAATTTAATCTCTAAAAGTATTGGACGTAGCCATATAGGCAACAAATTCCTCGCCGCAATCTTCGCTTGTCAGGAATTCAATTTCCGGTGCTGCTTCCGGCGGAATGTAAACAATAGAACCGCGTGTTAATGCGATTTCATTATTTTCGCTTTCATCGGTTGCTTTGTTTTTAATGCGCAATTTGCGTGCACCCTTTAGTGTCAACAGTATGGCATCAGTGGCTTGTATCTGTAGCTTGTATTCAGATGACGTATGCGGCAGCGTTATTTGCGTTACCGCGAAATCATTGACTGGTGGCACAAAAACTTGCACATGTTGGTCAATTCTATACGGCACAAAAGCCTTTTTACATGCGGTACCGCCTTCATAATTGAGACTGGTAATTAGTTGTTCCACATCTTTATATTTGGGCGTTAATCCAGCACGTATAACATTATCCGAACACGCCATGCACTCGATGCAGTCGCCATCTAGATAGGCATGTATCTCATTGGCTCCCAGGAAGATCGCTTGGCCCGGCTGTAGTCGCAATAAATTTATGAAAAACACTGACAAAACGCCAACATCTTTGGGAAAGTCCTTGTTGATGGTCGTAAATACATCCAACAGATTATGTTGCTCAAGTACTGAAAAAAAAATATTTAAACATGTTTAAAAAAATTCTCCGATTTGTACTCTAAGGATAAACGAATGCTAACCATTACTAAAACTCGAAAGAATTTCCTCAATGCACTTTGCAATGTTTGCCTCCGTGGATGTCATCAGCTTTTCGTAACACTGCTTCAGACTGTCCGCATCGCTCTCCTCATCTTTTAACTGATTCACTTCGTTCTCTCCAACAAGTGTCTTTAGCGGCGGCAGCTCTTCAAAGAATTGAACAATCTCTGACTTTAGACGAAAACCGCAAAGTGCAAGAAACGGTGTTAACGCAATAGCAAGCTCCGGCTTATGATTTGGATCCTTATAGATTTCCGGGCGTTCGGCGTGTAGACGCTCGGCCTCCGACTTGTTGGGATGCACCTGAATACTCAGCGCTTTGCGTATGCTAAGCACTTTCAATAGAAATGGTAGCTCTTGCTTTAGCTCTTCACCGGTAGACTTGAAGACGGATGGACCGCTTGGATGTGACCCCATCCAAAGCTCTGAGTATGGTGTTAAGTCTTTGGGCACGAAATTCGTATCGTTCGCCGAAGCCAACTGTGCAACTGTCGACTGTATGCCCAACTTGCCCCAGTCGTAGGTTTTCACATTACCAAAAAGTTCCATCTTATTTTTTTTGTCAATTATTTTTTGCAATGTTTACTTTTTAATGCCTGCAGCTGAGGTCATCGAAGGTGAGAAAAAATACCAATAAAATAGTGAGATAAAATACCACCGATTAAGCGCAGCGTAGTGTTACCAAGTTTGGTAATTGTACAAATATATATTTCTCGCTCGCACTTATGAACTAGAATGTTGGCCACCGTATTTAACAACAAGTTGGCAGCTCCGTTGTGGCTATTTAAACCAAGCGCGGATTTGCTTGTGCAAATTTTTAATAAACTTGCACTATTTTGCGTATTTATGCGATATATCAAAACAATAAAATGTGGAGCAACTTTGAACAGTCACCAGTGGAAGATGAGACAATCTCCAATGTGTTTTTATCGCGCGGTGTTTTTAAAATAAGCTCCGATGAAGAGGTAAACCAAACATATATATTTATATACACTCGAATACATACATATACAGCCTGTATATAATGCACATATATAAACAAAAACTTACTAATGATTGCCAATAAATTTAATAGGTCACCAAGTTCCCGGTTGTGCATGCATCGGTACAAAATGTTAAGATGGTCATTGCTATCGATATGAGCCTCGCACTACTTGAGGTCGAATCTTTGGTCAAGTGCAGTTTTTTGAGTTTCAACGCGAATATTGATGTGGTAGCCATTTCGAATACCGGAAATCTTATCGTTTGTGGTTTAAGTGACGGCGAGATACATGGTGTCTTCATCAAGGGTGTATTGCTCTTCAATGTCTGCATTAAAGTCGAGGATGTGAACCTCACGGCAAAGACTTTTGTTAGCGTGCAACAGTTGGGAAATCGCTTTTACCTCACATGCGCAAATGGCAGCGTCTATTGGTAACTAAGTACGAATTCATTGTAATGCAGATATAATTTTTTTTTATGTTTTCCAGTCTGAGCGAGATCGATGAAAAGGCACTGGAATCAAATCCTTATTTGAACATCAACGAAAATGAAAGTGTGGCCTCCGATAAGACCATTTTGGAGGATGTTACCATACAGCGTAAGTCAACAGGTCGTAGTCTTGGTGATGTAAGTACAACGACTTTGTTGCAAGCTTACCAAAAAGTGTCCAACGAAAGTGAAGCTGAAGAGGACAGCGTTTTTCTAATAGCCGGATCACATTGTGGTGTATATTTTCGAAATACTGCTGGAACTGATGATGTAAGCCGTATTAAACTGACTGAGGCATTTGGAGGAATCAAACGCATTTATAATATAGAGAACTACATGTAAGGATTATATTTGCATACTTTACTAACTCAATCATTATTGTAAGTTAATTTTATATCATTCACACAACTGATTATCAGATTCTCCGTAAGTTTCAAATGCATTATAGGCGGCATAATAGAGCCCATAGAGTACATATATTCTTGATCAGCTCGTCAATACGAGTTGATCTTGGTATATCCGCCTGTTAATTATTGCGCATTTTTTGGGCATCTTTTATTTAAATATCTGGCTGAAAGCCGATATCTAAGCTTTTTTTGGTCTGATGTTTGAAGAGTATCCACATTGATATGATGCGTCCACTTTTTAGGGTACTCCCCATACAAACGCACAACTCACTTTTAATATTTTGTATGAAAACATTCTTTAGTTAAGTCAATAGTGGTTTATTAAGAACGACCACTTCATATATTGTACCTACCAATAATTTTGCCAACTCTTTTTGACATTGAAACGGATTTACATTAAGCAATGCCTCTAATTCTTCATCTTTAAAAAATTACGGTCTTCCACCGCTTTACAAATCGTTGACGTGAATGACTTGAAGCGTTGAAACCACGACACGTTCTCCTCACCATAAGTGTCCGAGAGCATTCGGTGAGCCTCAGCTGCAGATTTTTTCATATTACAGAAATAAATAAACATCTCCCGCATACGGCGAGATTTTGGCTCATAAACTGACATTTCTAATTACAAATCCACTGAAGTTAACGTTTTTCTTGTTTACTTTGTTTTTTTTTTTAGACTTGCGCTTACTAATTCTGGACACTTGTTGGAAATTTGTCCTATAACACGAACCGTTAGCACGTGTGTATCCGATGCTGCTGACTTGGTTCTCATTGAGGACATGCTTGTAATGGAAAATAGCGAAGAAAACATTGAGCTGCTTGTACTAACAAAACCGATTGGCAAGGAAGAACGTCTTATAAAAATGATGGAGTATCCTTGTAAGAATAGTTAAAGTACAAAAATGAATGCAATGCAATAATTTTATTCTATAAATATGGCTAGCATGGAAGTGTAACAATGAACTGGATGTCTCCGAACACTCTTGGCTCGTTTGTCAACCGAAAAGTGATGTAAATCTGTATTATTTAACTTGTAAAAATGTTAACGCAGCCAATTTTCCAATTGAATTGGAAATGGTATTGGTCTCGGAAACTGAACCGAGTGAACGTTTTAGAAAGTTAATTTGCCGTGGTCGTCTTGAAGAGGCTGAGGAGTTCGGAAAGCAGTTCGAGCTCTGTTTGCAGCCCATTTTTGAGGCAAAAGCAAAACGTTTACTGATTGAGTTGTCGAACTCAAGCAAAGTAAGTTTTATTATCAAGTTGGATTATCGCTGAAATAATGTATTGTATATATTTTTCATAATATAGACAAACGCTGAACCGAAATTTGAAAAACTGCTTGATTTACTCGGTAAAATTGAGAACACAGAATTCTTTAAGAATCACCGTATGATCAATCTGCCTACGAGAAGTATATTGGAAAAGTACTTGCATGAGATATTGAAACGTTTAAATAGTAAAGTGAGTTAAACATTATAAATAAACACATTTCGCAAAAGTTTACTGCATTTTTAAATGGTTTATTTTACAGGAAGACGAGGAACATATCTTGGAAATAAATGAACAGTTGCATCGTTTAAAAACACTTCAAATCATAGATCCATACGAATGTAATGATCACTGGCAAAAATTCGTCTATCATACAAATCTAGTGAAAATGGTGAAGTCCTTATTCCAAACTGATATTCCTACTGCATGTCTAATATGGAAGCGGCATTCGTATAGCATCACGCCTCATCTGAATGAGGAAAAACTACGTAAGCTCTTAAGTTTGTTACCCAATACAGAGCCTTTCTATGTTGTTCAGTGGTTGCGCCAATTCATACCAACTGTAAGCAACACACATCCAAGCATAATGCCTTTTGTTACTGACTGGAGCATAGAGAAAACCCGCGGTTTGCAATTTTCGGAACTCTGGCCAGATATTGGATTAGAGTTCTGTACAAAAATCATGGAGATATTTGAGGACATCGAATTAATATACACGTACGTAATAATGTATTATAATAAATTACTATTTTAACACATTTAATTTCTGGCGCAGCGATGTTCGACGTAAACATGAGCAGAACATTTCCAAGTTACGCGATTTGGTGAACTTGTTGCAGGAGTTGTCAGTACTCAAAAAGAGTTACAATTTGGTTTTCTCATTGGATAATTATATGCAGGTATGTACAATATATTATGATTTCAAAGCAACAGCAAATTGTATAGTTTTAACTTGCAGGATTCTATGGAGGAAACAGCGCTATGCATATTACAACGTGTGCACTTGGATAAGCTTCAGGGTCTGGTGAATAATTTTCTTTATCCAATATTCCAAGAGCGTGGTCGCACGCCGGTTAATGCTATTAAGCACTACATCTCAAAGCTAGTAGCAAATAGAAATACCTTAAGTAATTGGTTACAACGCGCCGTTTGCTGCATAGAACTCTTGCATAATATTGATGATCGTATGGAATGCGCATTGCTGGTGCTACAGAATTCGCCAGTACCGTGGCCAGACACTGTAGCGCCTCTCATTAAACTTCGTATGTCTACGCACCCGTTAGCGCTCAAAATAAGCGCGGAATACGAGGTACAAGTGATTAAAATAATGACTGTTAAATACGGCTGGCCTGCGGAAAGCGCTACAAATCTTAACCTGCAGCTTCTAATGATGCGTATTGTCAAAATGAATTTACCCGATATGCTCGATGATATACGAGTGCTCACAAAAGCCGCACCAGAGATTTGCACTAGTGCCAATTTTAATTGTTGCTACCAAATGGCACGCCGTGGTCAGGTAGATTTGGCTTATAAATTCTTTAAGTCACTGAAATCCGACAAAGAATCACGAAATTTAATGGATGTGGTTGATACGCTAGCAGTAAGCATATTAAATTTAAGTTACTTTATAATTAAGATGTGTTGAAACAATTCCATTATAGGGCTTGCTTGTAAATGCATTACTGGAAGATGACAAAATTACGGAGGAACAAAACAATCTACTTGAATTTCTTAAGCTTATTATGAAACATGCAAATCCGGGAGTTGATGGTGAAAAGCTTTACATGGAAATTAAAAATCGATTTATTTTGCGTGATAAATTTAACTTGAGAGTAAGAACTGAGAGCATCGTGCTCCTAACTGAAACTGTACGTATGGAACTTCTCGACGAAGGCATCGAAGGCATCATTGAGCGCAGTCAGGCAACTATGAATGTTTCGATGTTCATTGCATCCGAAGTGGGTGAACTGTGCAAAGCACTTGGTATACAAAAAGTGGTGGGTATCTATCAAATTTGTAAGCGTGTTAATTGCTTGGCACTATCTTGCGCGCTAGCTTACTACGTACACAGTTTAATAGATTGCTGCAAGGAAAACAAAGATCATTTTGTTAGCCTAGCCATAGAGCTAATAGTGCAGCAAATTGGCATGGCAAAACGAAATCGAAGTGAGTAAATAACTTAAACTAGCAAAGGGGTTTTCTATAGAGTTATATCAATTTTTTATTTTAGTACTGCCGCACCTTTAATTTTTTTCAGAATTTGTCAAAGTCAAGGTTTACATTTTTATTATGGTTTAGTACCGACTGAGTAACGTTTTTAAATAATTAAAAATGACTATCGAAATTTTGACTCGGTGGTTGTTTACTCCGGCTCAGCTCCTCTAATGTTGGTGGCATAAGGCATAAACCAACGACTTAACGTAACTCCATAAAAGGAAATCCAACGACTTTGAATAACATGAGCGAGGTGGCCATTCGACCGGACCACTTCTCGAGATTGCACGGTTACCGCTCAATTGTTCAATAGATCAATTGTTTAACCGGCTTTGTGGCATGTGGCCTCATCATGTTGAAACCACATATCACTGTTGTCATATCACATCGCTAATTAAATCTGGCCAAATATAGTCTTCCAACATCATACATAACGAACTCCATTGACCGCAACATTCGGTCTCACTGGCACAGGAACATCCAATAGTGAATATGTTGACTAGAATCTATCGACTATAGCAAGCATATATATGGGACGAATATTACGAGCGAAAATTGGAGTAAGCGCTTTTAAAGTTGCGATCATCGACTCAGAATTTTGATAATAATTTTTAATAATTTCCAAACGTTACTCGTTCGTGAACTTCACCATGATAAAAATGTAGACCCTGACAGACTTTTTCACGTTAATAGATATTGAAAGAAATTAAGGGTGTTTTAGTATTAAAATACAAAATTTTATCTCCCTATTGAAAACTCCTTTGTATTCATTTACTTAACTATGTATGTACATATGTAATTCGAATACATTAGGCATTTCATCGATGCAATTGTTGAGCGAATACGATCCATTGGCACTCTTACTGGCCTTTGATCTGCTGACATCAGCAATGCTACACGATTCCAAGCGACAACGAGATCTTTATGAGTTAATAAAATATGTACGCATTGCAAGTAACGTGTACGCGATAAACGCTATCGAGCAACACTACAGCGGACGTCAAAAGCAGGTGAACGAAGAGATTTGTAAAGCCTTGGAGGGCACCGAAATCGCGCTAGCCGACAACAATACACTCAATTTTTCAACCGCACTGAATGCATCGTTCGATGTTAAACCTACAATCAGTACCACGCAGAGAAAGAAGCGTGATTCTATATCCGTTTTCGAAGAAGTCGAATTGCAACCGCAACAGTTGCAACAGACGCAGGTGAAGACGCGCGCAATTGGACATCTGCCGATTGTTAAATTTGTAGCACGCACCTTGCTGCTTTTGGTTATTGAAGCAGAACCGCTGAATTCGCTGTTGCTACAACTGCGCGATGCGCTGCCGCAACACATTAAGGTGGATATTGATGGCGCACGCGAAGATTTCTTTCTCTCACTGGAGAAACTTATCAAGGCCAAGGAACACTACACATGGTACATTATGTCACAGTATTTGCTTGAGTATCAGAAACAATTAAAATGCCGCAAGATAATTAATTGTGACTTTGTAACGCTGCAGTTAAGTCGCTTCTTCAGAAATACAATGATGCACAAGGATGTTAACTTTACAGGTATAAAAATGCTGTTTATGTGTGGTTAAAACTTGTTAAAAATAAAGTTTTGCATTTCAGAACTCTTTGTCATGCTCATTGCCGACAACCATGCTATGAGTTTACTCGATAGGCTCGCCAATGATATCAAAACCGATCAGCAGAAAATCAATTTGCTAACTTTAAATGAAATGTACAATAACCATTTGGATGAAACGGATAACGTAGAAGTTATACGGGCAAAGTATGTACTAAAATACCATAAAGATATATTTTCGTTTTAAACTATATTTATAAACTACATTCAGACGCATTAAATACTACTACTACATGGAGTTTTGTGAGCAGGATCCGTCTATCAAGGGCAAATTTAACGCCGATATCGATAATATCGAACAACTGCTCAAGGAGTTTCACAATAAAAAACTGGATGTACAACTTCTTGAACGCATGAGTCGCGATTTTGATTTTGACTATCAGAAAATGCTGATAACACAAATTATGAGCATTTTAAGCTCACAGCAATTGCAATTTGACATTAAATCCGATTCATTTGGCTGTGAGGAATTGGTAATGCTTAGCACGGTGAAGGACATGCGCAGTATGTGTCAACCTTATATAGACGAGGTCAAGAACATCGAACTACTGACAGCTAAATTAAAGCACTTTATTGAAGAGGTTTGTAAATAACACATTATTTTTACAAATACTAAACATCTGTTTTTTTTTTTTTTTACTACTTCTAGATAAATATTTATTTCTACGAATTGTATCTGTGCGTCATCGAAATACTTTTGTTCTTCGATGATGTGCCAAAGGAAATGGAAATTTGGACAAACATTTTGCACTTTCTGAAGCATAAAATGACCACGCGGCGTTGTAATCGACCCGGGCAGTTGGAGACAGAAATGTGGCTGCAGTCGCAGAAGGAAATCGGTGTGCTACCGAAAATTGCACGTTACCGTTTGCCATTTAAACCAATTGTCGAGAACTCCTTGAAAGATATTTTGGGTAAATTTTATTTTAGCAGTGTAGTCTAATAGCAATATCAACAGGAATTTTCTTAATACGCAGACAGCGAAATAAATGTGGACAACTGCCAGAGCTGGTTTCCGCTTATACAGATGCATACCGTGCTGAAGGGTTCGAAAGAAGTTGCACAGAATTGCGATTATTTTTGCATGTGTGCTGTAAAGAATTCTATAGCTGAGTATAAAAACAAGAATGAACAAGAGACGTGGAATCTGCATCCAACCAATAATGCTTTTCTAAAATCGGTATATAAATAATTTTTACACTTAATAGTTTTATTAGTTTTTTAAAATTTATTTTAGGTACTACGTCTGGCGAAGCACGTTCAAAACCCCTGTAAAGCCTTTTTGTTACTTTACTTTGTGTCGAATTACGCGCCAGATGGCGCGGATCAAGTTGAAGCTTCCTATGAGTGCTGGAAATATGCAAACGAAAATGAGACACTTTTAAATGATCCAAAATGTCAGGAGCATCTTAACAAGATCAAACGTAAATATCCGATATTGAAGACACAGCATTTGCTGTATGTCTACGGATTAACAGATGAAAAGCTTATGCGTTTGATTGAGAGTCCTACTGAGTTGATACAGAGTTTGTATAACCATGAACTTATACTAAAGGCTAGTAAACTGGACATTAACGGTGTTGTAAAGGAGATTGCCAATTTGCACGCATTAGATTTGGAAAGTATACAGTATAAATTGTTGCAAAAATGGCTTTCGTTTGCATCGGAGCCAGCCGATGGTACTGTGTTGGAGGAAACCTTTCTGGAAGACCAGAATGTTGCAGACAATGAAGTCGAAGATGCTGGCAATGCCTCAGAGAATGTCATTAGGTTAGTTGGCTGTAATTTGTGCATTTTTGACACGAGAGTAAATTAAATTGTTTGTACTTAACAGAGCCAACTACATGTTGAGCAGCTGGCCGAAGGAGGAGGCAGTGCAATATTTAATTTCACACATATTGAGTACTGAGGGGTAAGTAAATATAGCAAATGAGTGGTGTACATTGACGATGTTATTGACTTGCAATTTTGAAACTACTATAGCGTTGTCAACACCTCTGAACAATTGCAAATGTACGAGTGCATCTCTAAAGTGGATGATGGCAGTACTTCTTTCAATGCCATGATAGATCAGCGACAATATATAACTGTCAAATGTGTACATGATCTCAAGGCATTGGGCTACAAATCGAGTGTTGAGAAATTCGCTGACAGCAGCTGTAACAAAATCGACATCTTAAAGGTGATTTGGCAACGCAACTCCCAGAACGCACTTACACTTGAGGTAATGGCCAATATTTGTCTGGGCTTCGATATACATATTCCACAAATTTGGAACGGCATACTCAAGCGCATGGTTATGTTCAATATGATAAGAAAACTGAATGCGCTTGTCGATTTGCTTTCCTGTAAGTCAGCTCTTTTACAAACGGACGGTCTGGCCTTGGCCTGGGATTGTGTGCTGCAACATTCATTGAAGAACGCTAAGCAGACACGTTCTTTTGTACAGGAAGAAAAGCTACACAAGACATTGTTGCGTTTGCAGGTTAGTTTATACTCATATGTGACATTAATCAAAACTTAATATATTTTAAACGCTTTCTGCAGACTTGTCCGGTAGTGCATTCCTTGAATCTATTTCAGTTTGCAGAACAATGTGTGCTCATCAGGCGTGTGCATATGGCGGCTATTGTGCTTTCGTTCTGCAAGGACAGCAATGAAATAGAAAAAATTAAAAAGGTACATATTCTCTCAGTATTACTTCTTTCTGTATACAAAGTTTTTCTTTTAAATATTGTACTTACAGTTGATTTTGGCACGAAAGACAGATAAATTGCGCAAAGAAATTCTTGAATTAGAAGATGCTGGAATTCTGCCAGTGATTTTGGATTTTGCGCTGAAGGAGTTAAATCTTTAAGTGAATAATTATAAACATTTAAACCGCAAGCAAAAATCATGTTTGAAAAATTGGTATTTAAAAATCAAATGAATTTAAATACATACATTAAAAGCAATTAAAGTACAGAGGCGTGGCACCGCGCACTATTCCAGTGGACCTTATTTCTCCCGGTGCCCTTTACATATGTACCAAATCCTACCCATTCGCGTTAAATAATGGCTGAGGTTTGACAAATTTGATTTTCTGGGTATATGGGATATGGGAAAAATTTCTAAATCGATCAAGCAGTTCTTAAGTGATGCGCTTACCAACGAACAGCTTTTTAATATTATGTATATAGAGATAAGCTTTAATTGAAATAGTCTCTGACTTTATATATTTTGAGCCTAGCCGAAGCTGAGTTTTAATGTAACCAACCGATAGGGTCAGTTTAACTTATTAAGGCTCTAAGAGTAAATATATGCAAGATATTCATACTTTTCAGTTTAACAGAATGCGTTTATGCTAAAAATATGTAAGAACCTCAATTTGTATTTTAAATTTTTTCAGACGATTAAAAATTTTAAGTATTTTTTGCGTTTTAAATACACTTAGTATCACCAAATAGCCACGTAGACATTAGTTAATTTACGGTAAAATCCTATTGATCACTTCCATTATATAATCATACAGTGTGAAGGTAATTGCAACGTCGGCACAGACACGTGACAAACGCGCTCCAGTTCCTTTGTAGAAAGCAAGTACACCCTCATTTTTTAGAATTTGCATGGCACAATCCAAGGTGTTCTTATATTTCGACGATTCCAGGCCTTGCATGCGCGTCTTGACCACATCGATCGGATTATTGCCCAACACAGATACTGCGCCAGCAATAGCACCGAAACAGCCAATAACGGGTTTTGGTACCTTTACTTTTGGATCACCACCTGTGTATCTATCCTTTAATATGCTCATTGTGCAAAAGCGCAGTGCCTGATTCGAGCTCTGCCTCATAATTGTTGCAGGCAGACCTTTATAAATGCCCAAAATTCCTGAAAGCCAAAAATAAATGTTAAGTGCCAAATTAAAACTGCTCAAGCAACAAGGTATGTATGTATATAATCATACCTTCCGATTTGACAATTTGTCCGATGCCATGGAATAGGCCTTTAAACTTTGGTTGAGCACTACGCTGATCATTAATAAGTTTCACTTTTATAGTTTCCATTGGCGTAACAGCGAAGATCGCCTCCATCGTACCAGCTCCCAATCCGGATAAAAAACTACGACCGGTACTAAGTCTTCCATCTTCCGTTTTTAAAAACGAGCTTATTGTCTCAAACGAGCCGAATCTGGTATAAACAAAATTTACACAGGTACAATATTATGAACATAGGCCAGTCACAGCCAACCTACCTTATACCCGACTTTGGGATGCTGCCCAAAACTAGAATACTCAACCCACGATATAAGCCAAAGAACCCTTTTTCCTTCACAGTTTTAACAGCACAATCGATAATGCCCGAGTACTTCTTGTCACCTTTTGCGTCTAGTTGTAGCTGTGTCTTGACATATTCCGTCGGATAAGTGATGCAAATCTCAAACCCTCCTGCAAGTCCTCCGGCAACAATCCCCTTAAGACCTTGACCGCTGACAGCGCCAGCAACAGGCTTTGGCTTCACCAAATTTACGTTTTTGTCTGAACTCATACTGCAGATTTATATAAATAGTGTGTTGAAAATTAAAAGAAAACTAAAAATTTTATGAAGTGATCTAAAACTATTGCTGGACATTGTTTAATTGTTTCTATTTTATAAATTAACTGTCAAACAATTTTTCAAAAGTTTCAACAGCCAACTGAGTTGAAAATTAAAAGAAAACTAAAAATTTTACCATTAATTGCCGTGACGTGAACATCCACTATTGCTGAACTTTGTTTATTTGTTTACATGCTATAAATCAGCTGTCAAACAATTTTTCAATTTTTGATTGAATTTTTAAAACATTTCTTAGGGCCATTTTCACGACTTGCCTATATCTTTATAGCTAATTTTTTACGCTATAGTTTTCAATGTCACGACTGTTATTTAGCCTATAAACGTATTGTCTAGTTCAACCAATCAATACGTATAAATTTCAAATAAAGCTGCCAACTTGACATCGCAAAATGAAAACAAAACAAAATTAAAATTTTTTATTAACATTTGGATATTTATGGATTGGCTCGTTTTATTCTACTGCGAGGGCGTTCTCTCATCCAATTTTTTTTTCTAATTTGTGCTCTTTAAGCGTTTACATTTGTGCAAATATCTTTAATGGCTGTCCACCTCTTCAGCATGTAGCACCTGATCGATAAATAAGATAAAAGTAACGATAACAGATAAAAAGTGACCGATAACAGACCGAAAATCTATACATACGGCAGGGCTACTCGAAATGGATTTATTATAATTGTGTAGTCTTGAAATTCGCTACAAAATATATGTCAAGTAATAGCTTATCCTGGAAATATTTGTATATGTATATTTGTATATATATACAAAGTCGTGATTTCAAATGACCCTAAGTGTTTTAGTTCAAAATCCTTTCCCATTTTTAGTTGTTGTAGATCTAATTCCTGGTGGGGCAGGAGGGGCTGGGGATGGAGAGGTAGGGGAAAGGGCAGCAACGTGTCGGGTTCTTCTTAAGATAGAGCGATGAAATGTTCTGTACATGTTAATTTAATTGAAGGGGAAAGGGGACATTGTGAAGAGGTGGAAGATGGGGGAAGGGAAAGGGGAGTGTTGGAAAAGGAGTAGAAGGGGAAGAGGGGCAGGGGAATTAGAATAGGTGGATTGGGAGGTAGTGTAAGGGATCATAGATAAGGAGTGGTATAGGCAGGAGAGGCAAAGGGAATGGCAGCAATGCGCTGGGTACCATTTAAGATAGAGAGATGAAATGTTGTATACGTGTTAATGGGATCGAACGGGCAGGGAAAAGGGGTGGTAAAGTAAGGAGTGGGAGGGGAAGGGAAGGGACAGGAGAAGAGGGGTAGGAGAATTGGAGGTAGAGTAAAGGGGCATGGGAAAGTAGTGGCAAGGGAAAGAGTGGTAAGCCAGCTAGAACGTAATAAATCTGTACATATTTTAGTAGTATTTATTAGCGTGGTTAACACCTTATACTTATTCGGAACTCGCTTATATATGAGCGTAACTCGGCTTGCTTATCCATTTTTCATACATTTTGCTTATAAACAGATATCCATATAACAGATAATCGATCGATTTAAGTTGACGAGAACTTTCGAATTGTGTTTAAATTACAAAAAGGTTTACCAATAGGTACTACACACGGTTAGAATCTCACGACAAAAAATATGCAGTGAAACTGATAGACAACAGCCTACACATATATAGATATAGATACCAAAGCACATATACTCTTCACACTTGTAACGAAAGTAAGTTTGTTATAATTGTTTGTGACAGATCACCCTGAAGAATATTCTTGAGGAGAGTCGAAATATATTGGTGGAAACATAAAACTCTTTTTTAATCTTGGGCCTTACGCCAGCTTAAACTTCATGATGCCTTTTAAAAAGATGTTAATTTAAACTGAAATTGAAAATGTACGTACGGATATGAACCCGATGACAATACAAAACTTAGTATGGTGGTTTTCAAGATTACTGATATGGTTTCATGTATCATAGCTATTTTGCCGGTCAAATAGATAGGCATGACTAGAACAACAGATTTGTATGGGCATACCGATTATAGCACGTTTGTAACATGCATTTCATACACTTTTTTTATTGATTGTATTGAAAGTCGCCTTTAAACATCGTCCTTATCTAAACTAACCTTTAAATAATTCTTACTCAACAAAATTATACCCAACACTCAGTGACATAGATAGTGGGTACAATGTGTCATTGATCACCCAAGAACCTTGTGGACTTTTTTATAGCATTCACACATAGTGTGAAATGGTATTCTCAGTTTGTCTGAGAGTTTGAAACGCATTAAAGGGGGCATCGTTGATCCCCATAAAGTATATAAAATCTTGATCAGCTCGATGAGATGAGTCGATATAGCTATATCTGTTGTTTATAAATTTTAATTCTTTTACGAAGTCTAGTATATAGTATAATGGCATGACACGCCCATTTTTAAGCTACATTTTTAGTTTTGCTGTTAATTACGCTATTATCACCAAATTTGGCGTATTTTACGTAAATTTTAATAAAGCATATATCGCATTGGTCCAAATCTAGCCACTATAAGCAGAAGTCCCCATACATGTAAAGATTTTGTATGAATTTTTTTGGTTTTTGTTCTTAGAAATGCTTAATATAATCTATGGTTTATATAAGGAGCCTTAAACAATGTACAGGGTATCTTAATGGGTGTAATCCCCCAGTTGTTCATTTCAGGCAAAATCAATTTGATATTTGACATGGTGGCTTCTTAGGAACGGATAATTATCACAGGCCGTGACATGCCCAATTTCTGTGGTAGATCCTACTTACCATCCACGTTTAGGGTGTAAGATTTTACAAATCATTTTTTTATGGCTGCCAAGTTCACAGCTTAAAACTTCGTATGAATAGTACTGGCGCTTCGGTTCCATCGGATTTAACTTTATTTCTTGTTTATTCTTATTAAAGTCAATATCAACATAATATTTGACATGGTTGTTATGTTAGTTCCCATAGAAGTCACCACCCGCTATATAGTTGCTTGCTAGTGGTAGTTTGTGGACCTCTTTTTTTTTTGTTCGTGAATATCTAAAGGAGTGGGCGTAGTATTCACATTTATAGAAATGCGAACACTGGAGACGTACATTGTTCAATTTTCATTGAAATTGCCAACAAGAAATAACGTTAACATCTGTTGAAGCGAAGCTTTAATACCCTTCACAAGTGTCCTCTTCTGAAGGATATTTGTTTAAATGTTTATTTTTTGTATAAATGTGTATATTTTTATACAGTTTCAGGTTTTCACGTGGCTTATTTTCCGTCAAGATGTTCCATTCAGGTATTTCTGCATGAAGAACACCGTTAGTTTTTTTCAAAAGTGGGAAATTACAATTTTTTTTTGATTCTTCTATCAAACTATAAATCTTATTCAATTTACTAATAAGAGAAACGGAATGACAATAATGATTTTTTTTCAAAACAATTTAACGAGTATTCAGAAATTATGAAAATTGCGAAATATTTTTACCAATCCGGGGTACCAACTCCGATAGAATCTTTTCTGATGAAAGAAAGCAAAACATAAATAGTGCCCCCGTTTTTGGTTCAATGGATCTGATTATCTATATTACCTGAAAAAATGTTGTTCCTACAAAAAATTTAGAGTGGGCGGTTTGTTTGTAGGGTGGCTACCTCTAAAAATGTGCGAGGTATATCGATTTGTCTCCGACTAATCCTTTTAGGTGTTGCAAACTTCTTGTATGTAGGAAGAATATAACAAAAAAAAAATACCAAACATTCTTAGATTGGGCCAGTACAGTTTCTGAAATTTTAATGTAATGAGACAACCTAACTTTTTAAAACAATACTCTTTCCGCTTTGATTTAAAATCTTAAATACCATCCAAAGTTCATAACAAACCCGTTTTAATGTGAGTCGAAATGACAGTCATATAAGGTGCGTTTCATAACTATAGACAAGTCGAAGCTTTCGAATGATTACTCTACAATTTCAATTGTGCTCACTAAATGACTACTCTTTTAATGCAGAAATGTTTGTTTGTTTTAATTTAATTTTTCAACTTTGTTCTATTATTGCACATGTTTCGCTTCTCTATTCTATTTACCGTTATCAAATTCAACTGCTGTCAAGAAATGTGCTTGTTTTTGCGTTTTTCTGTAATTTGAATCAAACTAACCCTTTGAAAAGAATCATCAACATTATTTAATCAGTCCTCCTTTATTTTGAATACATTTTAATATTCTTTCGTCCATAGAGGATATTAAATAATGAAGAATTGAAGGTTGCAATGCCTCCCATTCAGAAAAAATCGCACTTTTGAGTTCCTGAACATTGTTGTAGTGCTTGTAGTTGGCAAAAACACGCCTCGCTAGCATTTCCCAAATGTTTTCAATGGGGTTCAGGTCAGCTGAGGACGCTGGCCACTTCATGACATAGACATTTTCCAATTGCAGCCATTTTGCTGTTTTCTTACTAGCATGTACAGCGGCATTGTCATGTTGGAAAATAAACGTTTTTTGACTATTTTGCTTTAAAAAGGCAATAAACTACATTGCAACACTGTAATGTAGTCAATGATTGTGCTATAGTTATGAAACGCAAAAACAAGCGCATTTCTTGGCCGCAATTGAAATTGATAACTGTAAATAGACGAATAGAGAGGCGATACATGCGCAATAATGTAACAAAACCAGAAGAGAATTAACAAATAAACATTTCTACATTAAAAGAGTAGTCATCAGCATTAAAAGAGTAGTCAATTGAAATTGTAGAGTAATTATTCGAACGCTTCGACTTGTGCTATAGTTATGAACTTATTTTATAACTGCTCCAATCTCCATGACAGTATTATAATGCTTTTTACATTTTACATGATAAGAGAAGAGAAAAAAAGCCTAACCAAATTAAATAATAGTTGAGATTTGCAGTGATTACAAAGCAATATTTTATTATGACTTTGAAAACATTCGTAGATACGTCGTCCAACATGCGAGTACGTACTGTTTGTGCTCTCCGGCCATGACGTCACTGACAGATACGATACTTCTGGCTTTCCACTGCTTCACCGCTCTCGGTTTGTCTTATATCATTCACAGTTGTTGTTTCGAGTGCATCAGCTGTTGTTAGACAGAATCGCAAACGCTTTTGTAGTATTTTTTTCATAAAATAAAATGTTGCGAACCCTGCGACTAGCAAATAAATGTCTGACCCTTGCGCCAAACCAGATGAAAAGCAATTTTCTGGAGTATAGAAATCTATATGCACTCAGAAACAGCGATCAGGCACGTTTAACGGCAGTGGAGGCCGCTAGCACAATTTGTAGGTGAGTGACACGAAACGAGATTTTAGATTACACTATATATAGTATGTAGCTAGCAGTCAGTTGTAACCAGTTGTAATTTGTTGTAACTAAAGTGGAGCCGGTGCAGCACGATGCTACTCACAGCGCCTGAAATATTCTGGGGAGCCACATGCTTCAGGCACCATGGCTGAGGGTAAGTTATACATAGATTTGTATAAAAATTATTAAATTTTCATATCTTTCAACAGTAAAAGCTGAAATAATGTTGCGATTAGGCTTGGAACCAGGCTATCAACCGCTTCCGAAACCACGCGAACATTTACTAAAATATCAGCCAAAGTTGGAAGATCTGCCAGCGCGTGCTATGCAGGACTCATTTACATCGGCCATTATACCACTGAGCACTGACAAAACGTTACAAGATAAATATGTTTCATTTTTGGGTAATGTACGTTTAGGTCGTCTAATGGAAGACATGGATCTATTTGCGGGTATGTATGACTGGTTTACGTTCTGCTGCATAAATTAGCCCATATTAAATACTTGCATATAATTTGTTTCATCTTGTGTTTAGTTTGGTGCTGCCATCGTCATGTATTGGTACCATCGCTGCCCGAGAATGTGCACTTGCCCTACACTTTTGTTACTATACTAGCTGATAGAGTTGATTTCACTGATATTCGTGCCAAGGCCACCGAAGATATACGTCTTTCGGGTCACGTTTCATGGGTTGGCAAAAGTTCAATGGAAATAGTCGTTTGGTTGGAGCAGAAGGATAACGGCGTCTACAAGAAAGTAACACGCGCGCTCTTTCTATTTGCGGCACGCAATGCCGCAAATACTGCCGCAGCGCCAGTCAATCCCATACAGCCTGCAAACGAGGAGGAAGCGAAAATTCTAGCAGGTGGCATGGATCGCAAGAAACAACGCCAACTCATACAATCGCAGTCGATCTTTAAAGTGGAACCCAACGACTATGAACAATCTTTAATGTATGAGCTATATAAACGTACCACGCCCACAGATACCATGGAATTGAATAAGCGTATTTTGCCACCAAATTGTCGCTGGATGTCCGAATCATATCAGATGAGCACACTGCCCTCATTTCCCGAAAATCGAAATGCACACAATAAGGTTTTCGGTGGCTTTCTAATGCGTAATGCGGTTGAGATAAGCTGGGCCACCGCGTTTCTTTATTGTAGAAGTCGACCCAAATTGGAGCATATCTGCGATATCAGCTTCGATCAGCCAGTCAGCGTAGATTCGTTCATTAAGATGACGGCTTATGTGGTTTACACGGAACATAATTTTATGCAAATAATGACAGTAGCCGAAATACTTGATGCGCGCACCGGAAAGCAGGTGACATCAAACACTTTCTACTGTACCTTCTCTGCACCTGATATTGTCACAACAGTTTTACCACGTTCCTATCACGAGACCATGTGGTACATACATGGGCGTCGAAAGTTCCAGTATGCCGTATATCCAGAACATGCAAAAAATGCTTAATAAGTAGATAATCAGGAGCTACCCATGCTAATGAGGCTATTGATGAACATAAAAATTTAATGATTTAATGAGAAAAACAAGAAAACAAGTTAAACTTCGGTAGAACCGAGGCTTCAATACTCTTCACATGCCATCACTTCATTTTTTGATTAGAGGTCACAATATCGAGTTTAAGGTTAATATTGAAAAAATTGAAAAAATGTCCATACAACAAGCGAAAAGTCGAAGGTGAGGGCTACCCTTAAAAGTGGGAGTGACAGTCGCCATACCTGATTTCAGTTCGATATCATAAAAACGGAGCGACTAGTTTTGATGCATACAAACAGACGGATAGACTATTCATATTACGTGTGAGGAGTATAAAAAATACGATATTAATTAGCAAACAATTTGTTGTACTTCGAATATTGATATTAAACATATTTAAATGCTCACATTTCTTTGAATTTTTCGTTTAAATTATGTTTTCCAAAATTCAAAAAACAAATTTCTTGCGTTTCAAGGACCCATTAAGATGTTGGGAGTAAGCAAAACACTTGTTAAATTAAATAAATTTTTAACAAGATAATAATTTTGCAGGCGAAAACTAGCGGCCTCTATGCTAGGACAGAAAAACATGGGCCCAATACCTACCATTACCGAGGGTAATACTGAACGCTTTAAAAAATCTCGTTAACATTCATTGCTTATAACTTTCAGTTGAGGATCAAATAATGAAACAACTTGGACTCGAGACTGGCTATCGTCACAAACGAATATCACGCAAGTATCTTCTTCAATATACGCCGAAGGTAGAAGATTTGCCGCCACGTTCTATGAAAGATTCTTTATGTTCGATGATAATACCGCTTACCACAGATAAGTTCTTGTTGGACCATTACTCGTCGCACAAAGGACGCGTACGCGTAGGCAGACTAATGGAAGCAATTGATCTTTTTGCTGGTATGCATGCACTGCACTGCACTGTAATATCTTGATACTTTGAATTTTGGTTTTTAGTTTATATCTGTCATAGGCACGTGTATTTACCAAAATTGCCGCCGAATGTGCATTTGCCCTATTCTTTCGTTACCGTACTTGTTGACAATGTTAATTTTGTTTCGCAAAAATTATTTGATGCAAGATCGGATATACTTTTAACTGGTCACGTCTCCCGCACAGGGCGCACATCTATGGAAATTGATATATATATTGAGCAACAGGATTCTGAAAAGTATCATTTATTAACGACATCGAATTTTGTAATGGTGGCTCGAAATGCAACAAGCACTGGTCCAGCACCTATCAATCCATTGCGGCCTGCCGACGACAATGAAAAGCAGATTAATAAAAGTGCTGAAGAACGTATATTGGCGCGTAAGGCTAAGAGCGCGGAATTAGAACAGCCTACGCCATATGAGCAAAACCTTATGCATGAGCTCTTCAAACGCACCACCGATAGTGATTCTATGCAGATTAACCGTCATAAGCTACCACCAAATTGTAAATGGATGACGCATACTTTCCAGCGCACCACTCTTATTCCGTATCCGGAACATAAGAATCGACATTTTACTGTTTTTGGTGGCTATATTATGCGTTGTGCAAATGAGATCAGCCGCATTGCCGCGCAAGTTCATTGTAAGAATCGTCCAGTGCTACAGTATATAGCGGACATTACATTTCACCAACCCATTTACGTTGACTCTATTGTCCGGATGACGTCCTATATAGTCTATACCTATAAAGCATATATGCAAATTATGACGATCGTTGATGTTGATCATAATCACTCTGGTCGCTTCACGACTACTAATGTGCTAAATTTCACTTACTCTTCTCCAAACATTGTTCTTGAGGTGCTACCATGGTCCTTTCATGAGATAATGTGGTACTTACATGGACGTCGTAAATTTCTTGAAGTTGTAAAAATTAATCCGGCACTTCCAGTTAAATTACAATAGTAGATGACGATTTGTGACAAAATAATTAATTATTTGATCGATCTTTCGAGCGTTCTAAAGCCGAATAAAATATAGCGTAGTAAACAAACTTTTGTTTTTGTAATGTTTATTTTACAAATTTCTGTGTTTTCCATGGAAATTGTTTACTTTTGTAGTTGTACAAATTTTAAAAAAGAAATCCTTAAAAAGAAGCTGCGTCTAACTGCAGTCTTCTTAGAACTTCAGACGGTGTGGGTATTGGGAGGAGTGCAGAGCAAACATGTTTTGCAAGTACTTCTTGAAGTATTTACCCTCTGGATGCGCTTTTATCGCCTTGAGGATGGCAGTGTCAACCTCCTTCTGGTCCTTCTTGCGCTGTTCGTTGGGAACGAAGCGTTCTTTCTTGGTGGCGAAAATGTCACCCTCACCGGATTTCTTCTCCTTCTTGATCTTGAGACGACGGAAATAAGCGTCGTTCAAGTGTTCGGGCAACTTGTAGCTGGCCAAATCCACACGAGACGATGTACCAATAACAAAGCGTTGTGAAACGCGACGTAGTGGGCACGAGTTCAGTGCGAATGGACCAGTGACCAACAGTAGACCCGAGGGAAGAGCCTTAAGCAAGACAACACGCTTGCCCTGATGACGACCAGCCAGCAGAATGAGCACGGTACCGGGCTTAAGATTCTTACGCACATTGCGCTTGTGCTCACTGAAGTTACCCTTGGCTGGGCGCTTCTTGACGAAGGTCTTGGTTGGATAGTTGGCCTTCGATTTGCGCAGATAAACAGTACGCTCACCACCGTTCTTGGGACCGCCGATCTTCTTCACCTTCTTAACAGGTACTTTCACCTTCTTAACTGCAGGCAGTTTCTTATCCTTTAAGCGATATATCGCACGGCGCTTGAACATCTGTAAACCAGAGAACACGAATTAATGATGATGCACTTTTTTTTTGTTAGAATTGTTTGCAATGTAAAGTTTATGTGAAACGGGCACATAGCGAATGCGGCGTACATGACGTTAAAACGAAATGTGAGTGGCATGCATATGTTGTGTTGACGCTGCCGAGCAGCACTCGTTTACCGACACCCAAAGAACACACGCATTTCACTATGCCCCCGCTACAGCATTTTTCAGTTGCACATATTTCACTTGTTTTTTCACTATTCTCACCTGGCTTTTAGAGTAACGCAGTACTCCACCACTCAGGTATGAATTGAGTGGATGTTTCTTGCCCTTTTTGGCCGATTTCACGGTCCTTTTAGCTTTTTCGACGGGTGCCATTATATTAAACACGTGTACACCGCACAGAAACTATTAAGAAAAGGAAGGTTATGTATTGCAGTATTGCCAGAATCAAACAATACAGTGCTGCCAGATATAGAGTTGCTGTGAAACATATGATTTTATTCACAATAGACTTGTTGCACCGGAAACATACCAAGTAGTCGTACGTAGAGCATATTATTGTGAATCGTTGTTAGAATTCGTCCGAGTACGCTGTAGCCGTTGACAGACTGATCTATAAAATTTTTCTTTTTTTTTTTTTACAAATTTTCACATAAAAATTTTGATTACAAAGTAAAAAATGGAACACAAACCTCTAAAGCTTAGTTTCGCTGATGCTGTACGTGGCAAAACTCCACCTCCGGAGTCTGGCAAAAACAAAGAGGCAACGCTTAACAAGGATAAGGAGGTTTCATCGCCGGTATCCTCGGTGACAGGTACTTTTTCGTCTACGGTGGACCAAATCTCAGCAAACACTACAGACACTTCCACATCGTCGGCAATATTTGGTGATGCGTCGGAGAGCTCCAGTGCGAACAGCTCTTTTACAAAGAAATGCGCTGTCGAACGGGAACTGTTACAGGAAACGATCTCGGAGTGCAAGACCAAATGCAAACTGTGCCACGGTAAGTTGGACGATGCACGCATACTATCGTGCCTGCATGTCTTATGCGCGAAATGCTTAGAGCAACTCTTCGATGAGGCTAAGGAGCGTGGCCAGTTCCCGCTGATGATCAATTGTCCAATTTGCAAACAATTGACACAGATCGGACCAAACGGTGTGGAGAGTTTGGTGCGTGATTATATTAATACTAATTTCATAGACCTATCCGAGTTATGTGCTGGACCACAGCAATTACCTTGTACATCGTGCAAGAGCAAGTCACCATCCATTTCGCACTGCCGGACCTGCGACAACTTTTTGTGCTCTGGCTGCGACAATGCGCATAAATTTATGCGTTGTTTTGATAAACACAATGTCGTTCGCTTCGATAGCATTGTAAAAACAAATGAGTCTGATAGCCAAAAAAGCTTCGTTCACAAGCCAATCTTCTGCAAGACTCACACACATATGCATTTGGAACACTACTGCTTCCATTGCCAGACTCCCGTATGTGGCATTTGTAAGACTGCAATACATACGGAACATAAGTGCGAGGATATAACCTCGGCGTGGAAAACAATGTTTGATGACATGAATAGCATATCAATACTGTCGGAACAGAAGGTGAGTACTACTTGTTTCAAGACTAATCGATTCCACTTCACTACACGACAAAACAACACGCCGGCTATTAAAATAACTTAATAGTATAATGTTATACATTGAATTCAGTGCATGAGGTCGTCGTATCGAAAGCAGGTTGGAGTTCTCTCTCTCCTCCTGTTCAGCATCTATTTGGCCTAGATGACTCTACCTCCTCTCTGTTATATGTTATATAAAAGTAAAGCTATGCGGTCGATTGCACCATTTTATACACGGGAGTCCAATTTAGGTAGACTCGTTCCTGGGACTTGGCACCTAGGGTTAGGTTTCGGTTTATCTTTCTTTTATATTACATATTACAATGCACAATTTTATCATGATATATGTATAGTTTTATATATATATATATATTGATCCCAGTATAGCCCAAAAACTCTGCTACAACAAAAACAACAACAGACTTGTTAATTGACGGAAACATGTATGTATGTATGTATGTATCTAAAAATTGCTATTACATTTTATTCAGATCGAAGAATGTAAGAAAGCTGCCAAGCATCAATTGTCAGTACAGACCAATCTACTTATTGAGCAAGATCATGCAAAAAAAATTATTACCGATACCACCGATCGGTTAAAGAATCTGTTGGATAGAATCTGCGAGACCACCCTTGTCCAACTACAAACTTTATTTTCGGGTCGCGATGTTCAGCTTTCACATGAGATAAATAATTTCAGAAATGCATATAAACAGATTTCCGAAGCCAATGAGTTTAGCAAAATTGTGCGCCAAAAAGCCAATACGGTTGAGTTCATGTTCATAAAGCCATTAGTCAGCTCACAGTTAATTAATCTAATGGGCAAAGCTCCGAACAGTATGTCCAATTATAAGTTGCAATTTCACACGGAGCCGGATAAATATGAACAGCGTTTACGTGATACACTTGGTGAGTTACGCACTGAGTCACCGCAGACACCGCTGCTCCAACAGCAACAGCAAACGCGCAAGCACACCAGCATTATGGATCACATTCAAGTATCAACATTCGTATCCCACTGTTTGGCACAACTTCGACAGCGAAATGAACAACAGCAATATTTACAACAGGAGAAGTTGCAGTCTGAATTAAACTTTTTGTGCTCAAATGTCTCCACCTCGAATGGCATACATCTTGGTAATAGTTAATAGTTCACATATGTAAGAGATTTACGCTTATTTGTCTTTTTCGTTTTAGGTTCCGCAAACCAGCCAGCTGAAACACTCAATGCGCAGCAATTAGTGCCGTATAATTTATATCCAAAGGAGCTGTCAACAAACACAAATGCGCAGCCTTTAAAAATTCTCCATAATTTCGGTTCATTAGGCACCAGAAAGGGAAACTTAAATTCACCACATGGCTTTTGTCTCGGCGCAAATAATGATATTGTCGTCGCTGACACTAATAACCATCGTATCGTAGTCTACGATCAGACCGGGTTTCTAAAGTTCCAGTTTGGTATCGCAGGTAAGGCGCAGGGTGAATTGTGGTATCCACGCAAGATTGCACTCATGCCTAAAAGTGGCAATTACGTGATCTGCGACCGCGGTGATGATCGTTCTCGCATGCAGATATTCAACGAAAAAGGGTATTTTGAGTTTATAATCCTTATTAGATACATTGATATTGTCGCTGGCTTGGCAGTTTCTCCGAATGATGAAATCATTGCTGTGGACAGTGTTTCACCGACAATATTTGTCATTTCGTCTGAGGGCTATCTTTTGAAATGGTTCGACTGCAGCAAATACATGTGTGAGCCATCCGACATAGCTATAGTTGGCGAATATCTTTACGTGTGTGACTTCAAAGGACATGGTGTGGCGGTCTTCAATCTAGGCGGTGAATTTTTGCATCGTTTGGGTCATGAAAATGTCACTTGCTTTCCTAATGGAATTCATATTGTTCAGCCGGAGAACTACGTCTACATCTGTGATTCGCATGGCAATCGGTTCCATGTGGCATGTTATACTATGCGTGGTGAACTGAAGTCAGAGTACGAGTGTCCACATATTCGTATTTCAAGATGCTGCGGTTTGAAGATTTCCACTGAGGGAAACTTAATAACGCTGGCCAAAAACAACCATCACGTTCTTGTGATGAGATCCGATTAATCCGATGTCTAAAGAACACAAAAACATAATAATTTTTTTTTTTAAATACCTCCGAAGAGCGATGGGTACACATACTTATAAGAGATTTAATATTGTACAATGATCTAAAATACCAATGTACTTGAATTAAACACAAAAAAAAAACCTAGAGCATAAGAATTCTTCTTTGTAATTTATAATCCTGGTGCCCTTTACATATGTTCCATATCGGAATCATCAACCTCAAATAGATTAGTTACTGGGATGAAATTATTGGAAATAATTAAATTAAAGTTTTAAGAAACGACGGACATGACTAGATCGACTCGTCATGCTGATTACGACTATATATACATGCATATGTACTTCATGGGGTCTCCGATGCTTCCCATAAGGCGTTGTAAACATTGTGACTAAATTGTAATACCATTCACAATCGGTGTGAAGTACATAAAAACCAAAATTTTAAACCAAATAGTTAATTTTCCTATTTTTCATTTTGTATGAGAATTGATTCCGGTAGTCGAAGTTTAAGTAATTGAAGGAATATCCATCATACATTTTTTTTAGAGAAATTAAAAAAAAAAAGCAAATAAAATAATGGTACGGCCCAACCAAAAAATCTAGTACATTGCGTTGTCACTGTCGCACTTACGCCTGCCGTCACCTGTACAGTATTTGAGAATCTCGTACGTACGTTAATACTAGTCATGTATACATAGTTTTCTGTACTGCTGCTGTTATTCGTAAGTGCAATGCGTAACGCGTAGTTAGTGAACGAGATAGCGGTCAGCTGGCCACCACCACATATCAGAGAGTCGTCTTTGTTTTGATTAAAAGAGGGTCGCAAAGAAAAAAAAAAAATTTACTACGTTTCAAAAAAACCAATTCGGAGTTCAAAATGTCGGAAATAAAGGCGTTGGAGCACTCTACACTCAAGGTGCCATACGAAATATTGAACAAGAAATTTAGAGCTGCACAGAAGACAATCGATCGCGAAGTCGACCAAGTTATGAATGTATCGCGTCAGGTAGAGAAGGCCTTGAACTTTCATCATGGTGCTATCGTCGAAAAAGGTGCACCACAGATCTCCGATGTGACCAAGCTAATGGGTTGCGTGGCGCAGAAGCTGCAAATACTCAAACGCAAGGCGGACGAAAGCATTGGCGAGGAATTGTCGGTCACGCAGATTTGCAAGCGCAAGTTGGAGCATTTAAAAGGTATAATGCCTCCGCACAGCACAACAATGGACATCTGGCAGGGCACCGTTGACCAGTGGAAGCGCGTCCGCATGGATCGCATGGTTATTGAGCATTGCCTACGCATGGGCTATTACGAAACAGCTGAGGAGCTAGCAACACGTGGCGACGTGCGCCATCTGACCAATCTGGACATATTTCAGACATCGCGCGAAGTCGAAGACGATTTGGCGAATCACAGCACCACCAAATGTGTGCTCTGGTGCATTGACAACAAATCGAAATTACGCAAAATCAACTCAAATATTGAGTTCACGTTGCGTGTGCAGGAATTTGTTGAATTGATACGCATCAACAAGCGTCTGGAAGCGGTACAGCATGCGCGCCGCTATTTCCCCGCCTACGAGAAGACACAGCTTAACGAGATCTGCAAATGTATGGCACTATTGGCATATCCGCCAGACACCAATATCGAACAGTATAAAGCATATCTGGACCAGGCACGTTGGGATCAATTGGTGCTCAGCTTTCGCAACGAAAACTATCGCCTTTTCCAGCTCTCTACACAGTCGGTTTTCTCCGTAGCTGTGCAGGCTGGTCTATCAGCACTTAAGACACCGCAATGCTATGCACCGAATTGTCGCAACCTCAACTGTCCCGTCTGTCAAGAGGATCTCAATCGCATTGCACTTAAATTGCCATACTCACACTGTGTGCAAAGTCGCCTTATCTGTCGTGTTACTGGACTACCGCTAAACGAACACAACCAACCGATGATGCTGCCCAATGGTCAGATCTTTGGACAACTTGCCATACCCGAAATCACTAAGGAAGATGGCACCGTTGTATGTCCCGTTACGCAAACGAAATTCTCAAATCCAAAAATCGAAAAGGTCTTTGTCATGTAATTGTGCTGATACTGCGCTGTGCAACCAAATGCGAACCAACACTTCCTATCAACAATTGCAAACAAAAAATATATTTTTAGTTTTAAATTCTCGATTAATCATACATGCATATTTGCCTAACACGAACATCTTATTACGATTCTTATACTAAATACATACATATAAGCTAATTTTTAAACATACGTATTTCCTATTAATGCTATCATTTTGAATAAATCCACTACTCGTAAATGCAAAATCAATTCAATTTTCGGTTAAATTATTTTTATTAAAAATCATTTGACGCGCGTTGACAACCCTGTCAGGATATTGATTTTTCGTTGAATCTGCGAACAGAGCGAAGTTTGGCGCATATAGAAAAAAATAAAAACAAAGAAACAAAAGAAAAACAAAACAGATTGCAGGCTTAATATACAATAAATGACGTCCTTAAAGATTATAGCGAAAAACCCAAAGAAAATCATATAAAATTGTTTACAGCGTTTCCAACTTGGAACTGCATAAATTCAGTGCGGAAAAGAAAAAAAAAAAAAAAAAACAACAACAACAATAGAGCAGCAGACATACATATCAGCAGGGTCTCTACATAGAAAATAAACATAAAATATTTCAATTGTCAACGCACAACATCCGCCCATCCGGACACATAATGGCGCTGGATTTTGTGGCTACATATAAGGTGCTGGTATTAGGCGACTCAAATGTTGGAAAGACTTGCATTGTTCACAGATATTGTGATGAAAAGTATTACGACACATATATCTCCACAATTGGTATAACAAATTTTTATTAAATATTTCTATAATAGAAACAACTAACCGAATTGCTTTTAAATACATAGGTATTGACTTTAAACAAAAATTAATAAATCTCGATGGTGTGCCAATAAAACTGCAGATCTGGGACACTGCAGGACAGGAACGATTCCGAACATTGACAACTGCCTATTATAGAGGAGCCATGGGAATATTGCTAATGTACGATGTAACGAATCTGGAAAGTTACAATAATTTATCATATTGGCTGCGGAATATACAGGAGGTGAGTTATCTGTAAAGTTAAAGTGAAAACAAAAGAAGAGTGCACTATATAGGGATGTTTTGGTGTAGTAGAAGAGAAATATTTGTACCATCGAAAGTTTCTATACCAAGTTTAAATACGCTTAAACAAGACACGTGCATTTGTGTAGGGTGGGGGACGAGTGGGATAAACTATAGTTTTAAAAATATTGGCGTTCAGCATGGATATTGTTAGATCGCCATAAAACAGTCAATAACATATGACAAGCTGATGGCAAAAGCACCAATCCTGTATACCATCTTCACCGCGGACATGCCAATCATAAGTAACCACAAAACTCGTAGCAACCTAATCATAAGATGACACCGCGACGGAAGCCCTCCAAAGCCAGCTGAAACTCCTGGAACCCTGGCTTAACAGATAGATCATAGCAGTAAACACCTCGGGCTAACGCCAGATAGAAGGCTTACTTGGAAGCCTCATATCAAAGCAAAAAAGGCACATCTCAACATAAAAGTCAGGAGGATGCATTGTCTGCTAGGACCAAAATCCAAGCTAAAACAGAAAAACAAATTGTTCCTATACAATGGTCTGCTCAAACCAGTATGGTTGTATGGTTTACAGCTTTGGAGCACCGCTAAGGCTAGCAACATTAAACTCATGGAGGCATTCCAATCAAAAATCCTATGGAGAATCACCCAGGCCCCATACTTCATCACTAATGAATATATCAGAGAAATAACAAAAGTCCCTACTATTCTAAGCGTAATCAGGAACGCCAGTCAAAAATATCATCAAAGGCTTGACAACCATGAAAATCAACTGGCAATCAACCTACTTGATAACAGCCAAACGACCAGACGGATTCATCCATTGGACCTACCATTTAGACACCCCTAAACCAGATCGAAATAGCCCCACCCACCAACTGGACAAGCCATTCAGACCCCCTAAATAAAACAAAATATCCCCACCCAACAATTTAGTAACTAACCTAGCGTTGAATAACTTTAAGAGCTTCAAACCTAAACAGCTATTGGATTGTAAAATAAATGAGCACATACTTACATATACGGGTATAAGACATTATTAAATTTGTGTGTTAAAAGTGTGTCTAATATATTCTTAATTCATAAACATCTATAAATATAAAACAAAGTCGGGTTAGTTACACCATTTATAACTCGAGAACGTCTGGACTAATATTAATGATATCTGATTTATTGAATTCGTCTTCACCCCGAATAGCAGAATAACTATTAAAGTATGGGAAAATTAAAAACATATTGAATATACATAAACATATATATGAATATACATATAAATGGGTTCAATGAGGGTATGGGAAAGGGGCAGAGAGAAGGTGAGTCAAAGGAAGGTGGGTATGGGGAAGGGGCAGGGGAAGGTGTGGTTGAGACGTGGTGGTAGGGAATGAGACATGGCGAAGGAGGGGAAGGAGGGGCAGGGGAAGGAGAGGTAGGGGAAGGGCAGCGATGCGCCTGGTACCTCTTAAGATAGAGGGATGAAATGTTAATTTGATTGAAGGGGCATGGGAATGGGGGCAGCGTAAGACTTGATTCGGGAAGGGGTGGAAGGGATAGGAGAAGAATGATTGGAGAATTGGAGGTAGAGTAAAGGGTCATGGGGAAGGGGTGGTAGGGGAAACGAGTGGCAAGGGGAAGGGCAGCAACGCGCCGGGTACCAGCTAGTATTTAATAAATAACATACTAGTTAAGTTGAAATTTGTTTTTTTTGATGTGCATATATTTATAAATAAGTATTTTTTTTTTAATTTTTAAATTTATCGTAATACATATACAGAATGCATCGCCGGATGTGGTCAAAGTGCTTGCTGGTAACAAATGTGAATGTTCAGCTACACAACGTATGGTGGACAAGGAGCGGGGTGAAAAGGTGCTTTTTACATATAGCTTAATAAATCGTTAAACAGACTATGTATTTAATAAAAATTATTTATTTATTGGAACAGATTGCCGAAAACTTTGATATGCCATTCTTCGAAGTCTCCTGTAAATCAAATATAAACATTGAGGATGCTTTTCTCTCATTAGCACGAAAAATTCGTGAACAGCGCGAAAGACGCGTAAGTACAACTATCCTAAATACAACTAGTTTTTTGTTACTATTTTGTGTATTCCAACTTTAATTCTTTTAATTCTCTACTTCCTTCTTTCATTAGGGTGATAATTTCGAGAATGATGACAAATCGCAAGACAAGAAATCACCCGGCTCCAACGGTCTCGGTACATTCAGTCTTGCTAACCTATCGGAAGGCAATCGCTGTTCCTGCTAAGTTTATATTTGTAATTAGATCTGAATTACGTAGCTAACCGAAAAGTTGTCCAATGTATTTGCACAAGCCAGCAAACGAGGAAAAGTAGTAATAGCAGCAGCGCCGCATCAGCTTAGGAAACCCCTAACAGGAATAAAAAAGTAAAAACTTTAGATAATGTTAACATCGGCTTAACCGAAGTTATAATACTCTTCACATTTGCTTCGAGAGAATTTTATATTTTTCGCATTTAATTAAATCGAGCGATATCTGTGTTTCGCTTTAGTAAAGAAGTTTCAACAACATGAATACTCTACACCAAGTTTATTTTGATACGCAATGATGCCGCAATAAATTAAGTTAAAACGCTGCAGTCGAGTGTACTCGACTTCAAAATACCCTGTATCTAGTCAAAGCTTATTCATTTGAAAAGATATGTTTTAAGATATATCCATGTTCTATAATATCTATATATATAATATTGGCTCGATGTATAATATTTTGTTAAAATTGACGTAATATATACATAATTTGGTGAAAATAGCTTAATTAGAAACAACAAGAAATAACACTTCAGTCGTGTGAACACGATTTCCAAATACCCTATACCTAGTCAATAAATATTTATTTGAGTCGATTTGTAAGGAGCCTAAAATCTACAGTGGGCCGAGTTGGAGCTATGTGTAATATTTTATTAGAATTGACGTAAGATTCACCACTTTCGCGTCTCTAGCTTAAAAAACTATAAAATCAGGAACAAGAGAAACAGTTAACTTTGGTAGAACTGAAGCTTCAATACTCTTCACAAGCATTAACAAATTACTATCAAGTCTTTTAATGCTCTAAAAATAATCTAACACCTTTATTTCATTTTTAATATGGTTGGCTCTAAAAATTATAAAATTTGTCGTATAAAAACTACAAAGTGGGCGGTTGGATTTTATGTGTACTACCTTTAAAAGTGGACAAGACATGCCCATTAATAACTATGTGAGGCTTCCGTATAATAGTAGCCGCCACAACGAATTGATATTGTTGATATTGTCTTTCATAAAAAAATTTTTCATACAAAACACGAAATGTGGGCGTTGGGTTTATATGGGGCCTACGTGGGCGTGGCATGAATATTGTGACATATATACAGCCTAGGAACATATGAAGTCTACAAACCTGATTTCAGATCAATATATTTTAAACTGAGCGACTATTTTTGATTCACACAGAAATTAGAAAGTCGGACGGACATAGCTATTTCGTTTCACATCATACAGCTGTTCACGAATATATATATACGTTATGGTGATGCTTCCTTTCAAACGTTAAAGGTCAAAAATTTTAATACAATGCACACTATGTGTGAAAGGTATATAAATTTCATAGAAAAACTCGAAAATAGAGGGTAGGATTGTATTGGGGGCTACCCCTTATTCCGATTCTTGGTCCGATCTGAACCTATGTGAAATATTTTATTAGGATTGAGGAAGATACACTAAATTTGGCAATTCTTATTTTATTAACAACATAAACAAAAAATATTCATAGAAAAACTTATAAACATTAAGTGGAGTTGGCTCATTCAAGGAAACTAGGAGAGTCTGAATATCATAATCCCCAAGATCTCCTTGTTTAAACAGACAGGTTTATATTGATGTGCGGATTGTGCCACCATCCAATAAAGTTGCAGCAATTCCTGATGATGCAATAGCCAAAGCAATTTTATATTCCGAACAAATTTTTGCCAGGATAAGTGAAACCAAAAATGTTTTGCCTGTTCCACCTGGTGCATCCAAGAAAAAGAACCTTACGAGTATTACCTTCTGTTCTGCCAAAATTTTTGGTTCATTTGTTTGCACGTACTCATTTAAGGCATTTGTATCATACATTTCTTCACGTTGCATATCGCAACGTGAAGGCTATCACCAAGCAAGTATGTTTGGTGATAGCCTTCCTACATTTTTTTTAATAGTTCGTTTGTAATTCCGAGACACAAATCCTTCAATTTGGTCAATGCCTCATTATTATGCCATCATTATACGGCAGAAGTCGATCGTCCTGCAATGTTTGTTGTGCGCATAATATATCCTCAGACATAGAATTTGTTGAATGGCAGGTTGTTAATATAATTGCAAACAAAGAACATATTTGGTGTGCTGTTGAACATAGTGCTAGAGTGTTCTCCCAATGGCTGTTACCTTCCAATAATTCATGCATCGCGAAAAGTATTGTGCAAAACGCCATTAACAGTTTTTAAGTAATCATACGATGTTGAGCCAACGATATTAATTAACAGCAAGTGTAAATAAAATCATTGTCTTTGTCTGGGATGTACGGTATACAATCTACCCAATGCACTGGTAGAATAAATTCCTGGATGTTGTGGATTTCTTTCTTGCGTGGCTTCCACAATTTCTTTGATAGATTCCAAGTAAAGAATTTAGGCATTGGCCATTTTCGAGATGAATGGCTAAATGGACAACGGTCCATTTGATTGCGTGTTATTTCATCATTTTTCAAATTTTCAAATTTGCAGATGTACTTTCAATGAACTACAAAATTCGATTTTTATATGCGCCATAAACACAGCGCCCAAAGTATTTTTATGTCGAGCTTTAGAGTTTCAAGTGTTTTGTGAACATGCCTGACTCAACGCAACACTTAGCTATATGTTTTATAGATCGGGTAATTTTTTTCAAAATTAATATAGATTACACCAAGTGTGAAGTGTATAAACATATTTACTTCTCATACAGAATATGCATTTTTAAAATAATAGTCGATTGTAATACTTTATTTCAAGCATTCCAATACAATAATAAAAACAAAATTGTCTTCGGTTTACAACAACGATAAATGCAAACCATATTTTAAGCCGATTTTGTCCAAGCAACACGAAAAAATTGTTAAGCTACCGCAATCCGAGCTGATACACTTTCAAATTTTTGTAGATAGCAAAGATATACATACTACATATGAGTTGATGGCGCTGAGAAACTTCTCTAGATAAATTATATTTATATATTGTACTACCACTAACGAATGCACGATTACATTTGTTTTCCGAAATTGAACAGAAATTATGTGACTTGTATAATAAAACATAAAATTTAAAAATAAAAATGCTGAGCTTATGCGTAGAACCAATTAGGCAGAATGCTTTCTACACCAAAAAAAAAAAAAGAGTTATTTATACGAACGCATAATAGTTAAAATGTATAAAAATGATTACAATACTATTACAATTACATAATATGTATTTCTTAATCTAAATATAAAGGATCAACAATTGTGTGCGCATATATACATCTACTATATTCGCTTTTCGAATGCGACTAAATCGTTCGGATTCAGTGTCATTAAAATGGTCCGTATTTTACTTTCAAAAGAACTTGGAACTAGTACTATGAAATTCATATTCTTAAGATATCGTAAATTGAAATCACGAAATTCTTATGAAAGTGAAATACATACCATTTTAACAAAACCGTATACGAAAATGTTATACGGATTCGTAAACCGGCGCATAGGAGTATATGTAGCTATATTTTTATTATGTGAAACTAACTATTTTGCTTGCTTTTCATCGCTTCTAAATATATATATATATTTATTATTTTAATAATTCAAAGGAATAAAGACTTTATTGAACGGTTTTAGCAAGTATCGTAAATAATAATAAACCCATCGAAAAAAAAATTTCATGCTTAAAATTTTTTAGTTAATACATTTTTTTGCTAACTATTAAAGAGATAAACTAAAATACCAAACCTAATAGTCAACCCAACAAGTAATCTTCCTGATGTAATTTCATAATGTATTTATTTATAACGATTTTTACGAAATGGTGGAACTATGATATATGTATGTAAATGTATATATATGATTTTTTCGATGAGCGCTATTTTAACAAATGAAAGTTTTATTTTCCGGTCAATTATACATAAAATACTCATAAATGGTTTTTATGCAAAAGAAAACAAACAAACAAATATGTATGTCTAATACTATTTGTAACTAGTATGTATTTATATTATAAAACCAATATTGAAAACCTCGTTTTAAGTTGAATTTTATATTCAAACTTGAGAAATACAATAAAAAATTATAATAATGATATTTAACGTAAACAACTTTAATAAATATATTGAATTTAATTGGAAAAAGTAATTGTAATATGGGGCGATACCCTAAGGAGGGTATGGCACCTAACCAGAAATCCCAGGGATAAAACTGCGCTGAACAAATCTAAAAAAGACCTTTCAGACATATTATTTAGGCTACGTAAGCAATCTCTTGAAGAATACCTGGAGTACTTAGAAGCGGGCGACCCTTACCATAATTTATGGAATGCCACCAAATACCTTAAAAGATCCACCAAAAAATTGGCGCCTGTGTTAAATGCGTCTGGGACTTGGAGTCGCTCAGATAAAGAAAAAGCTGTGGCGTTTGCTGAGCACTTGAATAGTGCTTTTTCACTCTTTGACGTCTGTATCCCTAGCGAACAAGAGCAGACCATAACATTCTTGGACTCCGCCTGCCAAATGGATCTACCGATTTGCGATGTGGACACTCAGGAAATACTCGAGGAGTTAACAATACCAGGAGCACCAATCATAAAGGCACTCCCAGATAACTGCTTAGAGCTGCTCGTGGGAATCATAAACCAGCTAGGACACTTCCCCTCCCAGTGGAAATGAGTTAAATGGATCGTATTTTGAATAAATATTAGCTTTGAATATTAGCTTTGAAACATAATACCATGCTTGTTTTATTTTATAACTAAAAAGTTCGGTTATTTTTAGATCAGACCGTGCTTTGAATCGCAAGCCGTGCTTTTTAGCTACTTCCTTTTTGCGCTTTTAATGTAGCCGGAAGATACAACAACTTTAGCAAGTTAAACGAAATCGAAGGATTAGTTTTTAAGGCGTTTACACTTGATGTAGCTCGCCCCATATACGAATTAGTTGCGTCCAAGTTTAATTTGATTAGCTTGACCATAGGCTTGAGCATGTGTGTTGCCTTGGCGACCAATCAATTTGACCACAACAGGACGACCGGCAATTACAGCGTATTTTTAGTTGTAGCATACACATCCAACAGATGACGCAGTACACGAAATTTGTTCAATTAAAATTTTAAAACTGGCATTTCAAATGCAAAAAATCAAAGTGAAAACCAGCTCGCTGCCAATTTTTAACGGGCGCATATCGGATTCATCGATATCGTCTTCGAATTCAACCAGATCGTCTTCAGTAGTCGTTGTAAATAGTGCCACAAAGACAGCACAGAGCCAGACTTTGCTGGCGAGACGCGGTACGGCAAAGCGATCAAGCGCAATACAGCCCACGGTTTTTACCATATCCGCATCCTCAAATTCGTCTATTTCGGCATTGGTGCAGCAGGTGGAACAGTCGAGTGGTAGAAAAACACCAATGCCTCGTGTCAATGAAAATTTCAATCAAACTACGTACAAATCGGCGACAGTTAACATTGCTGGCGCGGAGCTGAGCAACTATGAGAAAGTTCGTGTTGTGGGACAGGGTAGGTATAATCACAAAAAAATTCTTGACTTCCTGTTTTGGGAAAGTCAAGAAGATGGGACAAACGCTTTAAACTCAAAATCTGTCGTGCCTGCTGCCGTCTAATCTTCTGCGGCATAAATTTATGCTGTTTCGACACATCAAGTAAATAACCGGTGGGCTCAAAGATTATATGTAGTGTAGCTAACCATAACAAGGAGACTGACACTGACCAATAACCCACCTAATGTGGAATAGACGTTATTGGATTTTGCAGAAGGGAGTCGCCCGCCATCAACTCCTATTTTAGAAGATTATTAGAGACTAGTAGGCACAAAGGTCACAACGTCCTTTCACCACACCTCTTGTCAGCTGGTAATAGCTTAATTAGTTATACCTTGTCAAAAAAAAAAAAAAAAAAAATTCTGTCACTTATTTAGATCGGATCTTACAAATTTAGGTAGTACAAATTACAAAAAAAATTTTAGTACAAATGCAAAAAAAAGTAATTTTTAGATATAAAAAAAATTTGAGTAATGTGACGTCATATACTCAAACAGCTCTCCTTCCAGCTTATTGCATTTCGTCACAAATTAATCACACACGAGAGTGGGTTAATAACCCTCTGCTTGTGATGAAACTACTTCAGAGGCAATATTAAGCGATATCCTTCTAACTTGCTGAGACACTATTTGAAAAGCCAATCAGTTATGATTATCCAAGGAATACTTTGCTAAATGCCGAAAGTCTGCGCATTGCTTGGATTGATAGGAAAAGCATTATTTCTGGCCAACATAATCGATGACCAATCAGGCGCTTAACCCGCATGTACGGAGTTCTGCAACTGACTCCATCACCCAAAGGGTAGATTAATACTATTAAATTTTTGTATGTCGCAGAGCTACATTTTGCTAAAGAGTGCCCCAAAGCCAGATAAATTAATCGCTCCATATCTATTTTATTGTTTTGTGCATTGCAGGCTCCTTTGGCATTGCCATACTTTATCGCCGGAAAACGGATAATCATCATATTGTATTTAAACAAATAAACCTAAATCTAAGACCTTCGGAACGTGACTTGGCTATGAATGAAGTAGAAGTATTCTCAAAACTACATCATCCAAATATAATTAGGTAATTTGTAGAAATTTTAAACTTGTATACAGTTTTCACAGTCTTTTGCAGTTATTTGGGCAGTTTTATAAAGGACAATACATTACTCATCGAAATGGAGTATGCCGATGGTGGCACATTGTCGCACATTATATCCGAACGTCAAGTTCCCGAACACTTTCCAGAGCGTTATATCATTGCAGTTAGTGGCCGAACCAATTGTTTGTATTTATTTCTCTACCGTTCAAAATTATTTGCAGGTATTCGAACAAATATCAAGCGCTATTAACTATATGCACTCGGAGAATATATTGCACAGGTTTGCATTAGGTGTGTAAGGAATCTGTACGTTTCAAATAATATACTATTTCAGAGATCTGAAGACCGCAAATGTGTTTCTGAACAAGCGTGGCATTGTTAAAATCGGTGATTTTGGTATTTCGAAAATCATGAATACCAAAATACATGCACAAACGGTACTTGGAACACCTTATTACTTTAGTCCCGAAATGGTAAGCTAACAAGAATTACAAAAAATTAAAAAGTATGAATTTAATTTTAATAATTTGCAGTGTGAGGGTAAAGAGTACGATCACAAAAGCGATATCTGGGCGCTGGGTTGCATACTGGGCGAGATGTGTTGTCTAAGGAAGGCATTTGCTGCAACAAACTTATCAGAACTTGTTTCGAAAATCATGGCGGGTTCGTATACACCCATACCGGTTGGTTACTCCTCAGGATTACGTAGCCTACTCAGCAACTTGTTGCAGGTTGCTATCTGCATTTAGTTAACCAATGTATCATTAAATAGTTCATAGAAATTAATATTAATAGATTGAGGCTGCACGACGGCCCACAGCAACGGAGATTTTGGAATACTGGATACCGCTTATATTTCGCAATTTGGGCAAGAACAAGGGATATGCATATGACGAAGATATCAACACTACTGTAAACTCCAATAAAAGTAGCCAGCTAACCGCAAAACATACGCATCGTGAGTACATTGGCCAACACAATACAAATGAGTCGCACGTACAGTTTTGTAGCAGAGGAACCAATGTGCTCTCCACCGCAGCGGCGACTGGAACCAAAGAACTAATGAACGCCGATACTGTTGCACCCACTGAAACCATTGAAAAGCGGTTGGTGATGTTAAGCATTAATAAAATCATGAAATAAAAAAAAAACTACCACCAACTACCTTACAGTTCAGTGCTATATCAATTGAAGTCTTTTGGAAACAGCTTCAGTTTAAATCCCATACAGTTGCCGCCAAAGGCCTGCATACGCGTAGTGGCCGCAAGTGATTCTCATTTTGTGGTTGTCAACGAAGGTGAGTAACGTATATAAAACATACTGTGTTCTATAAAGGTATTTACCATTGTTCCTGTAGATGGCACGGTTTACACTTGGGGCGCTTCCATACATGGACAATTGGGACTAGGTACACTCGAGGCTTGGAAACACTATCCCAGTCGTATGGAAAGTGTGCGTAATTATCGCATAATTAGGTAAAATCTTCTCCGCGCATTATGCACAGTTATTGTCTGATAAGACTAGTTTACAAATAAAAAAACAAATGCAATGTTCCAACGATGCCATATTTTTTCTTATATAGATTTGGGTGTGCTGAACTCGAAGTCAGTCAACTTATATCAGGTAGAATTCGAGTCGGTAAGAAAGTTATTGTCAAGCCAAAATCAAGGATAGGAGTCTACATGTAAGAAATATACACAAAGACGAAAAATTCCACAAATTCCTCAATGGAAGTTACTTGTTTCTGGTTTCTTCGGAAGTAATAAACACCCGGATCTACAAGATAATTGTTGAAAATTTGCTTAAGATTCTCCATCTTTGAGATTGACATGACAAACAATTTTCGTATTGATTCGAGATATAGTTGAAATAGAGGGCCTACCTTCTAAACAAAATACAACAATTTTTAAGTTTATTTTAAAGTTCAGCAGACCAAAAACTATAAGAAAAAAATATGGCATCGATAGAACATTTTAGCTGTAAACTAATGTAACATTTGCACGTAGTGCCTGCGCTGGAGATGGCTTCACCTTGCTACTTACACAATCCGGCGGCATTTTGAGTTGTGGCGATAATACCAAATATGCTCTGGGCCACGAGGATAACAAAACATTTCACAATCCTAAGTCAATCGTAAAACTGGAAGATGTCTGCATTGAGCAAATCGCTTGTGGTTCGGATCACGTGTTGGCGCTAAGCCAAGATGGTGCTGTATACAGTTGGGGTAGCAGTGTACATGGCGCGCTAGGCTTGGGTTGTCTGCAAACGCAGCAGTAAGTACTATAATTGCACTGGTGTAAAAATTTCCAATAAGTTTTGGACCCAAGCAGTCAAAAGTTGCTTTTGAGGTTATTCTGGGTACATCCATTGCAGCTTCATAACGAATCATAAAATTCAAATTGCTTTATCTCAGCGAGAAAAACTTTGATTTGATTGAAAGGTGAAAAGTAGCACTTTACTGTAAAAATTGGGCCAATGATCGAAGTTTTTAATTCTATTTTATAGATTTAGATTAGAATATCTCAAAATTCGGACGTGTTGCCGCTATGCTGTTTATGGATTCAGCGCCAAAAACTACCTCAAAAACAACTTTTGGCTGTTTGGATCAAACACCGTGCAAACTTGTGTTTTTATCATAAATTACAATTAATGTTAATTGCATTCTGTACACATATGTAGAAAGACACCACAGAAGATACTAGTTTCGCACGTTAAATGCAAGAAAACGCAAATAATTTGCGGTCCAAATACTTCTGCCATACTATACGATAATGGAGAAGTGCATGCCTGCGGCAGCAATGATTACAAAAAGTTAGGCTTTAAAAGTGGCAAAATAATGACTTTCGTAAGCTTTTCTTGTGCATTTGGTTTTTTGGTAATAATAAATATTTTATTCGTAGAAAAAAATCAAACTAGCATATAAAGTGCATCAGGCGTGTTTTTCATCTACACATTCGGCGTTTCTTGTCGAAGGTGGTTATGTACTAACCATGGGCAATAACTCGGACGGCCAACGTGGCATCGGTCACTGTAATTTAGTCGAGACAGCTACATTGGTCGAGTGCGTTAGAGAGCGTTTTATTGTGGCAAGTTTCATTTCTATGTTTTGTATAAAACTATTTATGTGCTATCATCAATTTTGTTCGTTTCATAGAAATGCAAATGTAATGATCAATCAACGATTGTTGTATCGGAAGAGAATGTCATCACTTGTTGGGGCACACGTAATGGTTTGCCAGAGATCGGAGCTAATCCTGGCTTGGATACGTTGCAAAATGGCGTATGTAAATGTAACTATATCAAATTTCTATCGGAATTTGAATAAAATTTCTTTTAGAACGAACTCGAATTGGGCAACAACACTGCAGCATTTACAAATTTCTTGGCTTCAGTTTACAAATCTGAATTGATATTGGAACCTGTGGATATATTGGCGTAAGAACAGTTACTTATCTGAATGACTCGTATTTGCATCTATTTCTCTCTTGTAGTTTGTTTTCGTCCAAGGAACAGACAGACAAAGGATACTACGTGCAGGTTAATAATATTTATCCACTCGCTCATAGCATACTCGTGCTTGTAGATACTACGACACCGTTGATAACATCACTCGAATAATTGGTTTAATCAATAACCATTCCGTTCGTTTTATTAATAAACAATACATAATAGTTACAAAGTATTCAAGTAAGCAAAATCTATATTGTATGTATGTATGTAGGTAGGTTATTATTGTATGATAAAAATGCTACTCTAAGCACACTGATCGGTAGTCTTAAATTAAAGTTGCTCTAAATGATAGTAGACGTAGTAAGAAATTACATTATTATAGCGTAGTATACATGTAATAAATCTATTGATGGTCAGAATATCTAACTTAAATATTTTCCCATGAAAATATGTGTGAGCGAGCAATTTTTTTTTTTTGTTAAATAAAGTTCTTGGTGTATCGCTGGTTGTTGTCAACCATATTCTAACATAGACCACTTCCGACGTTTAGAACGTCCTATATCATGCAAAGCCGCATAACTAATTTAATAGCGCGAAACTTGACCACCGTAACGATCTTGCGCAGGACGGCTGCCGCCGTACATGCCTCCACCACCGCTGTTATTGCCCGCATAGCCACTGGATCGTTCACTATATGTGCGATCATAGCGATCCTGTGATTGTAACGGACGCCAGTTGGTATCATCAACCTGTCCAGACTTCTGCCACGAATTATTTCCGTGCATATTCGATGAAACACCATTGTTGTTGACATAGGATTTCATTGGGCCCGAATGACCCATGTGGCTATTGACTCCGCCACCACCGCTGCCTGAAGACGATGGTACCCACATGTTATTGGTACTGTTCGAGTTGCTACCATAGCCGCCGCTACCGGAATTATCATAACGTTTATTACTGCAATGTTAAATTTTAATTTAGCTCTGATGTTTAAATTATGTTAGCACACACAGTGACTGTTACCTTATTTCATCCATGCCACTGCGTCTGTAGTTGGACGTATTCGAGCGATCTGTATCGCCATAGCGTCCGCCACCGGAATTGCCCTTGTGCCCATATGAACTGTTGGAACCACCGCCAGTAGAGCTTGGCATGTGACGCATATCAACCTCACGTTTGTATTCGTCGCGTTTATTTGATGTAGTATAATCCTCTATGCCGCGTTTAGAGTTTGATGAAATATAATCGCTGGTGCCTCCGCCAGTAGTGCGCTTGCTCGGTGCCGGTGTATATTCGTCAATGGTGCCTCGTTTAGAACTGGAGCTGACATAATCGTCGCGTTTAGAGAAGTCCATACGCTTGTTGCTTGAAGTAGTGTATTCGGATATAGCATGTTTCGATGAGGATGTGCTGTAGTCATCACGTTTGCTATAATGCATGAAAAAAAAGAATGTATTTTGATTGAAAATTAAGTAACAAAAGTAAAAGTACTTTCTCGAAGCGACCAGATTAGTATCAAAACGTGGCGGCGGTGGAGCATCGAATACGGTAGGTCGCTTGCGTTCCACAGTATCAGTGTATCGATCGTCACCAGATCTCTTAGTCGCAGCACGCTTAATAGGTTCCTCACGAGCTTGCATAATCCTTTATTGCGCAAAGGCGAAATTGGGGGAAAAGAAAAAACCATAAGAAATGCACATGTTACTACAAATTGATCCCAGTATCTTTCTTAAATAATGAATTGTGCAATAACACAAACACACAAATATGTTTTGTCAAATAGCATAAAAACCGCACGCGCTACGGCTGCGATAAAATTGAAGTTGGAAAACGGAGTACATAACGGTACACAACGATGCAGAACCTCACACTGAGTGAAGATTCTCTCATTTAAGGTAGAGAAACTTATTATAGAAATAATTGTATATATATTTAAATAAATACTGTGCTTTTTTTTCGTTACGCGTTTTTGTTTTTTGATTTTCGTATTCATACTTCATTTGTTGGCGCTTCAATTCAAGCCGCTCCAGTTCGATTTTCTCACGTTCAAGCTTCTGGCGTTCTCGTTCCATACGCAACAGCTCGGCCTTCTCGCGCTCAAGACGTTCTCTCTCAGCGGCCAGCTTCCGGCGTTCTTCTTCCAAGCGTGCCTCCTCCTGGCGTTGGCGCTCTCTAATTTCACGACGGCGACGTTCCTCTTGACGCAATGTTTGCTCACGTTTCCGCAGCCCTTGACGCTCGCGCTCCTCTCGAAGCTTCTGATACGATATTAACTCACGCTGGCGTCTTTCACGTTCACGTTGCCGTTGCTCACGCTCTCGTTCAAAATCGCGATTACGGCTACGCTCTTTGGATGTGTCACGAGATGCTTTGGTAGTTGAAGAAGATTTGTGTTCTCTATCATGGCGTCGTTTATCGTTGTTCGGCTTGTCTTTGTCGTCACGCACCGACTTCACCCCTTTGTCCTTCTCTTTGTCGTTACGCTTAGCTTCATCCTTGCCATCTGAACCTTTCTGCTTGTCGTCGCCAGGTTTCGAACTGTTTTTTTTGTCACCATCTGCGTTGCTTTTTTTCTTTGCTTCGGCTGGCTTAGCATCTTTTGACGCCGACGCATTGGTACCACCACCACTGTTGCTGCTGCTGCCACCAATTTCATTCTTTGTGCGCTCAACCGATATGATGCGTCCATGGAGCTCCGTACGATGCAAGTGCTCAATACAGCGAGAGGCGTCGGCCGATGAAGACATGGTCACGTAGCCATAACAGCGCGTGCCCGGTGTACGTGTGTTTGTTACAACCTTGGCGCCAATCACTTTCCCATGCTTGGAGAAAATAGTCTTCAAATCGCTGGCACGCGTCAATGTAGACAGCCCAGAGACCCAAAGGTTACGTGATGGTGTAGACGCTGTCTTGCTGCCCGAAGTGGAGGAGTTGACCGATTTGTTGTTAGCACCGGTGTTACCTGCTGGCGTTTTTGACGATGCGGAAGATGTTGCTTTCTCTGCAATTTCCATGTAAATAATAACAATAGTGGAAGAGAGTTATGGTCAGCCGTGTAGGTTTAACTGATTGTTCATAGGGAAGCACTTAGCATTTAAACACACATTGAATTATTTGTTTGTGGTACTAGGTTAAGAGTCAACTATTCCTAATCTTCTATGTATACACTGAATAATGTCACAACATTTAACGCACAGAAAGTGTGAATTTGATTGGTGCATTGATGAGTATGATGTGATTAGTTTCCTGCCGTAATTAACTGGAACTCAATGGTTTTGATGTGCGACAAACGAGGCCAGTTTAGTTCGTCATTTCAGTTTTCCAAACAGAAAATAAATGCGGTGGCGGCTCCATGAAAAATTTTGATGTCGTCTGCGCTGCTCTTCTCTTACTTTGGCGGTCGGTTGCTCTGTACATTGCAGCCAATCTGCTGAAACACATCCGCTGGATTAATGTGAGCACAGTTTTTCAGTTCCGCTGTAGCCAAAAATGGTTTCATGCATATCCTGCGCAACAAACCAGTCCAATGCATCCAGATTCCATTGTTGTTTTTTGATAAAGCTGTTAACTATCCGAGACTTCCAAGTTTGGTTGTGCATATGTTGTAGCTGCTTTTAGTCCATGTTTCCAATCAAATCCACACTTTCTTGCTTTTTTTTACACATTTTCAATTTTGTCTATTAATCGCGCTTGAGTTGCATTGACGTTCATTTTATTTTTCCTCATATTAACTTCTAACGATTATTTAAAAAAATTACCACCTCAGACCTATGTAAGTGCGACTCATTTATTTTATAATTTACCTTTATCGTCCTTTTGCATTGATGATTTTGCAGAATTCGATTTTTGGTCGCTGTTGTTTAGAGCAATATGAAAACAAAACAGGAACACGATGACGGGAACACACAATTTGTATTGTAGAGAAATAAAAAATAAATAACATATTAGTGTTTTTGTAGTTCAAATGCACTCCGTGGCATGCAAATCCAAAGTTCAAAATTCGGTAGCCTGGATCTGTGATTTTGCACATATGCACAAAGCCTTAGAAAAGACTGCATTTATATTAAATAAACATAGGAAGTCAGATGAGGCTTTTTTCATCAACTGCAATGCGCTTAGCTTTTAGTCACAAGTATAAATTCCATTTTCTTATGTATATTTATATATGCATTGGTCTTTGCCAGCCTTTGTGCATTGTTCAGCAATAGAGGTCCGGCCTTTTTTGTCCAACGAACCTGGCACTCTTTTTATCTCCAGTTTTATCATCCTTTTTCTTGGTTTTGCCAGCATCGTCCTCCTTGTGACTCTTCTTTGTCTCAGCGTCCTTGTTGCCCGCGCTCGATTTCTCTGATTTGGATTCCTTTTTTACTGCAAATTTTGATTCGGTAGTATTTATTTGGAAGGAGAGTATCGTTAGTTCTGTGTTGTAAACAATTTCGTTTTTGTGTTTTAATTTTCGTTATTGTTTTTATTAGAAGCACTAGTTTCATTTGTTACGAAGTATGCACGTAGAAATATTTGTGCACTGAACGCAACAACGTTGATAATTATGATAATATTATGCAACCATAAAAAAATCTTTGCTAAAAATATATGAATTAAAATAACTCTGCACTTCAAGAGAACAAACGTAGGCCATTAAAGCCCGTTGTTATATTTAAAAAAAAAAAAAAGAGGGGAAGTGTAAGTCAAAACAGATTCAAACATTTATGCCCAAGGTGGGAATCGAACCCACGACCTAACGAACTCAGCACTAAATAGCTTAGATATCTGAGTTTAAGGCCAGCAAACTAAACTATAAATGGTATTACTATTTTGTTTTTTTTTTTGTCTATCTTAATTTCTGAAAAGAAAAACTACTCACCAGACTTCTCCTTATCATCCGGAGCCTGTAATTAGGTAAAATTAGTTTATTTGCAATAACATAGTATTCATATTGACATAGTCATATGAAACTTACCTGATCATGCAACAACTTTTGTTCCTCCTCGCCAATTGTTAGATTTATTGATTCCTCGTTATCATTGGCATTTTCACCATCATCTTGGTTCACTTCCTCGTCGTGTTTATCAGTAGCTGGCAACTGGAATCAAACAACAACAATTTAATATCAAGAAACCAAGTAATCTATTTTCACTCTACGACAACCCATGAAATGATACTACTCGCGTATGTTTATGTCAATGACATCGCCGGCACGAACGTACGACGAGTTAGCAGGGCGTTTTCGGATATTGAGAAACTGCTGCTATTTTGGGCTCACCAAGCAAATTAGAAGTAGAGCCTTCTCACGAAATACTAAGAAAAAAAAAAACCGAAAAGACGCTAATAATCCCGGTCCAGCTGTATGGCGCAAATGCATGGACCCTAACATCATCGGATACAGCGTCTTTGTGTAATCGAGAAAAAATGCTTAGTACGATTTGTTGTGGACTAGGCGTTGGCGTCGTACTTAGGACACGTATGAACCACGAGCTGTATGATGGGTTGACATAGTCCAACGCATATAATTATAACGAATGGTGCGCTATCCTATGTGAGGATATAGGGCTGTAGTGTCATTTAAGTAGTAAATAAACTAATAAGGTGCCTGGATCTGACTCCTAAGAGCATTTGACGCTTAGGGACTAGTTGCTCATTCCACCATGGGCCTATCGTTTTATATATATAAATAATATGATAGTATGGTCATTGAAAACTGATATGGTCCTTGAAGCTGGATTGATTTCATAAATTATATACATAGATATAGAAATAGCCATGTCGTTCTCAAATAGGTATGCCACGCCCATTTATACGGACAGTCCCATACAAACCCACCACCCACTTTAGGGAGTTTGTTGTTTCTACTACAGTTAATACACTTACATATATATGATCATGCCACTATAGATCACTATACAGAAACGCCCTACTTACCAATTTATCTACCTACTAACCGATGTATTTCAACGAAGATCAACTTATGCCGCCGACTTTTAAATTTCACATTGCATAAAAAAACAGAAGCTCAAGCAAATAACTAAATTTTTAAGGGTTGATATGAAATGCTGCGACTGTTCCTACGTTAAAATAGTGCAAGCTGACATATTGTTCCTACCTCGCTATCCGGCTCATCAGCATTATTTCCTTCTGCAGTTTCTTCATGCTCAAGATCGGCCTCATCGTCATCGTCGTCCAGGATGACACAAACGTCATCAACGTCACCGACTTGATCAACCTCATGATCACCGTCCCCATTCTCATCTTGGCCACCTTCTTCGTAGTCCATTTCCTCCGCATTCTGGCCGTTTTCATCTACATCTATTGGCTCTTCCTTTATTTTTAATTCCTGTTCAGTGTCTGCACTTTTATCAGCAGCCACATCCTTATCTTCCGCGCCGGGCTCTTTCCTCACAACTGTCTTAGCGGATGGCATAAATAAGTATTTTGTCGGGTCACGGCCTTCGTCTTTTATGGCCTATAAATATACGCAAATGCAAAATAATAGAATCTTGGAAAGGCATATTTGTATGCCGTATTTATTTACACACCTTCTCAAGCCGTTCAATTAGCGTCGCCTTTGCTCCCACCACGTCTAGCTTGCGTTTTTCCAATTCATCCTTTAAATCGCAGACACGTAATTCCGACAATTTTTTGCCTGCCTCCGACATTATATCTACCGCTTGAGAGCACACACTTTAAACGAAAATTAGGTTTATCAGTAATTTAAACACTTATTTTCTGCGAAAAGAAATTGAGCTAAACAATCAGTGACTCGAATTATTATTTTCATTCGCCGCAATGTGAAGTAATTCTCGTGTGTATAAAAGCAAAATGGCGACGATGTGAAAATTAGTGAGTCGAAGTGAACTAAAATTCGAATACATGTAGTCAGTACTCGGTACTTGCTAAGAAAAAACGATTACATTTGTTTTTAAATGCGAAGTAGAAAAAAAAAAGATGAATATATATAAAAGGTTATGCCAATCAAAAAAATGTTTATTTTTGTTGACATAAAAAGGATGTTTCGAGTTAATATGACGTTTACAACATGAACTAACATAGAAATAGCAAAGATATTATTTACACTACCTTTATGGGGCCAGTATTGAATAACTTCATATATTATTCAAAAAAAAAAAAATATTTTGATTCAATTATTTCCTGTGACATTGCATTGAAATTGAACTGGGTTGTTACCACCAATTTTTAATGATTAGTTTTGTCATTTTTTCATTGTATTCTTGTATTCCATTTTGTTAAAATATCTATTTTCAAACAATTAGAACCTCGAAGCGTAAACTCTGTTATGAAGCGTTATGAAGCGTATAATATGTGTAAACGTTGTTTAGTAACCAGTACTATAAATAAACTCATTTCACAACACAAATAGTGCGAGTATTCATTGTGAATGCAGCCGGCTTGCTTTGGTTGCGCCTGCTGAAAACGTTTTACCAAAAATAAATAAAGAAGGCAAAGTGAAAAATGTCGGTGGTAATTGAAACCACAATAGGAGATTTAACAGTAGATCTATTTACAGAGGAGCGGCCAAACGCTTGCATTAACTTTATTAAGTTGTGTAAACTCAAGTACTACAACTACAATCTTTTTCATACAGTCGAACAAGGATTCATTGCGCAAACTGGCGATCCAACTGGTGTTGGCGATGGCGGCAGCTCCATCTGGGGTGTGGTTGAGGGCGCACAGAAACGTTTCTTCGAGGCCGAATCACTACCAAAGATACATCATTCCAGCGCAGGCCTATTATCGCTTGTCAGCGCTGGCAAAAACTTGGCCGGTTCGCAGTTTTTTTTTACGTTGGGCGACAATCTTACCTCGCTGGATGGCACACATTGTGTAATCGGTGAAGTTGTTGAGGGTCACGATACATTGCGCAAGTTAAACGACGTCATAGTAGATGAAAAGTTTCGACCTTATCAGGATGTACGTATTACGCATACGGTAATACTAGACGATCCGCTGCCCACACCACGAGGCTTTCAAGTGCCTAGTCGTTCACCGTCGCCAACAGCGGAACGTTTGCGTAATGGACGCATTGCAGCGGATGAAGACATTGACGATACTGATGGCAAATCCATGGAGGAATTGCAAGAGCTATTGGCCGAGCGAGAGGCAAAGGCGCGCGCTACGATTTTGGAGATCGTAGGCGATTTGCCCGATGCAGAGATGGCGCCACCGGAAAATGTGCTTTTCGTGTGCAAATTGAATCCAGTGACGACAGACGACGATCTGGAAATCATATTTAGTCGTTTTGGTGTAGTCAAAAGCTGTGAAGTGATACGCGATAAGAAGAGTGGCGATTCGTTGCAGTATGCCTTTGTCGAATTCGAAGAGCAAAAGTCTTGCGAAGCTGCATACTTCAAAATGGACAATGTTTTGATTGATGATCGTCGCATACATGTGGACTTCTCGCAGTCGGTGGCAAAGGTGAAATGGCGTGGCAAGGGTCGTGGCGTTGAAGGACAGGAGGGTCGTTTAGATTTTAGTAATCTCAAAGGCGGAAATAATGAACGTAACAGAGGCAGACCAGCGCAACGTCGAAATGAACGTGAAGATACACGTTCCAGAATGAGCTCAAATGAACGCCGCAAGGCACGCGAGGCGCGGCATCGTGAACAACGAGAGCGCGAGGGAACACGACAGGAAAGAATGCGAGAGCAAGACGATAGTCGTAGGAGGCGTTCAAGATCAAATGATAAACGACTCGGCCATCAACGTTCACCTGTTAGAAGAGATCGGCATTTAGTGGAACAACGTAGGGGCGAGCGACATCATGATGATAGCAGCGGCCGCAGATACAGAAGAGATTCACCGGAACGTAGGCGGTAAGTATTATAAAAATTATAAAATCTTTAAGCGTACGCTTATGTAAAATCATTTCAATTATGATTGCAGAAATTCTACAGTGCGACGGCGTTCACAAGATAAGCGTGTACATGAAAGTGAACAATTTAAACAGAATTCTACAAGGCGTGATAGTCCGCAACGTAATGAGAAAGGTTTGAAACAAAAAGTCGCCCTAAAAAAACATAAAACTAAAAAATTGAAACGTGTTAGCAGTAGTAGTGAAGACAGTTCAGATGATACTGATTCCTCGACATCATCCTCAACTTCTTCATCGAGTTCCGACAGCGATTCAACCTCTTCCGATGAGCGAAACAAGAAAAGAAAAAACAAAAAATCTAAACATAAGAAAACTAACAAATCCAAACAGAAAAAGTCAAAAAAGAAGCATAAAAAATAAATATAAACAGCAAATTTAATCTATTCCGAAAATTACTTTTAGCCTATTATTTGTTTGTTCTACTCTGCACTTCTGCCTCCAGTGTCGCCATAGCCGCTCCACCACCGCAACAACCCTCGGAGCTCTTGAAGCCGGAACGTCTTCTCGGTCGTTCGATGACAGCATCCTCGTTGAACGGTACGTTATCCAGACGCGTTGTTTCCGGTGTAATGCGCAACTCTGTAGTAGTAAGCAAAGTTTATATAACATGCAACGGTAAACTTTGAACATATACATTCCCACTCACCGTATACATCGTCCTCGCGCTGTTTTGCTTGTATAACATTTGTGCGCAACTCAAAATTCACATCGGTGGCAAGCTTTAACATCTGTTAATAGAGAATAGAATATGTGATAACTCGAAAAACTACTACGATCGCTACTCTATTTACTTTTTTAATTTCCTCCTCATTGCTTTCATTTTTATTGGTCTGAAAAGAATCATTAATTTTTTTGCGACCCTCGACTAGCGCACGCTCATCCCCGCGAAATATTAATTCCCGTGTGCGGTGCAGTTTCTTGAACGCGCTGAGTACCTGTTTTGATTGTTTTAGTTTAATTATTTAATTATTATATGACATTTTTTAAATAATTTACCTCACGGCGCAGTTGAGACATTTTCCGAAATTTTATATTATTTATATGTAAACAGCTGACTTCAGAAGAGTTGCCCTGATTTTGAACACATAGTCATGTTGCATGTAGCAAAGTTGCCATAGCAAAGTATAAATGGGATTATTGAAATTTTCGAATGTATGCAACAGCCAAAAGGAAATGACATGACATTCCATAAATTCTACGTGAATATTTTTTATCAAATAAAAAAACTTCTTGAGGAGGTGGAAACCAAGTGATGAACGCCTACTTGGAACTCGCAAAAATCTTATATAATTTTTTTCAGTATAATATTGTATATCAAAATGAAAACGGGCACTGCAACAGAAAATGATGTATTTTGTACCCTAGCCCGGATATGGTGTAGTTAATTTATCTAGGAGCAAAAGGTTCTTAGATTTTATACTATTCACACACAGAAGTTTGTCAGTATAATCAGTTTGTCTGTAAATATATTTTTTTGTTTGTAAATATATTTTTGTATAAATATTTTCTTGATCAGCTCGACGAGACTGTCTGCTCTTTCTTGCAGTTTATTTAAGTATCAAAATTCACCACTTTTAGTTGTAGTCCCATAGTAATTTACCGCCCAATTATTACAGTAAATATCAACTTAAAATTTAATATAGTGACTTCTTATGGATGAACGTCTTACATATAGCGAAATAGATGTGATTTCTCTATTTTGGGAGCAACCCTATACAAACCACTTTGGAATTTTTCATGAAAAACTTTATCATTTCTGGCAAATTCAACTGAACATTTTGCAGCTTCTTATATTTTGGACTGGATGATCAAATTTTGTACATATACAAACTTCGTTATTGCGCGTATAATATAGTGGTCGTGCTGCAGCGTTTGTTGTTTCGTCACTTGCGTGAACTAGCGTCCATAGTGCTCAGCATCAAAAGTCGAATCGTTGCAGCCATGCCCGAATAACAGTGTGAACGTTGACATCGAAACTGTAAGAGATATATACATAAGTGTCACTAAACTTGGACATTTATACTCTCCTATACACTCTCCAGACAGAGTAGGTATATGAAATGAACGTACCAACTCATACAAATCAACCCTATTTATTAGTTTTTTAATAAAACTCTTTTATTTGTTGTGAAATATGAAAGTGATATGAAGATTGTGTCAAGCATTTGCATAGTTTTTTTTACACGATGTAGTCTACTTTAAATGCGAGAAAATTAGGTTTGATAAAGATGTAAACACAACATCCTTCGTTAATTTCTTTTCCAATTATATAAAATTTAAATAATATGCAATTTTTTTTTTTGTCCAAAATAATTATTGCTTTTATCTCATTCTCATTATTAGCAACAGTTTTCATTTTAAATGTGAAACGGTAATCTGGTAGCCCTAACTGCAATGTACAGTTTTTGTCTCACTTGCACGCAGCATGATTTGAATATCATGGTACTCTACCCTAATTTGCGAATGCAATGCATTTGTGGGAGCGAGAAGCATAGCGTAGAAGATGTGCTTAATCGGATTCCACTCAAAACTGCGCAAGTCTACTTAATTGAATATGTTTCGTTTCGTTTCGATGAAACTGTTAGTTGCGGTGTCGGTAAGCATACGAACGGTTGTGTGAGCTGAAGAAGATTTGTGTCGTCGTCGTTGTTGTTCAATAGAGAAATGTACCATCTGAAGAGTTTGGCACGTCAGGGCGCGTTGCGTCCACAGGAGCTGACCACCTTGGTCAAGGCGCTGCCTGCAGCATTGCAGTCACGCGGCTACGCTGAACATCAAATTCCTGATCGTCTTAAGAGTGTGCCCACTGCCAAGGATCCACGTTTCTTCGACATGGTTGAGTATTTCTTCCATCGCGGCTGCCAAATTGCCGAAGACCGTCTTATTGATGACATGAAGGGCAAGCTGACGCTTGACGAGAAAAAGAAGAAGGTTAAGGGTATTCTTATGCTTATGCAAGGATGTGGACCACATCATTGAGATCTCGTTCCCCTGCGTCGTGATTCCGGCAACTACGAAATGATTACAGGCTATCGTGCACAGCACAGCACACATCGTGTACCAACCAAGGGCGGTAAGTAATATTCTATGAAATTATTGTAAGGGTTTCGATGTACACACACAGAACACTAAAACATCGATTTTTCACGCTTTTCAAACAACTAACAGCGCCCGCGTTTGTTAATAATTGAGAATCTATGCAGTACAAAAATATTTCGAGCAAGTATTAAGACAAGGAAAATTATGTAATAGAAAATGTTGTGGCACCGAACGGCGTATGATGATACAAAGCCTCCTTACTCTTCTTTCAATCGTTGGGGCGTTGCATAAGCACCGCCTGGTCGCCCCCTAAGCACATTGAGTCCTACTTTTCTTTCCGGTTTGTCACACAACTGGTTTACATTTTGAATTTACACGTGTTCCCATTATATTTCAAAACCTTTCAAGTGACACCGGTGCCGTTTTCGACTAGTCTTGTCGCTAGTTGACCTTCGTGGCGCGTTACCCAATTAGCATTTCTTTTTATTTTATGTATATAGGGAAATGGCCCAAACGCCCCCTTTTTTATTTCTGCTCTGCAGCACTATAGAATGACTAAATATACATACATATGTACAGAGACTAAATATGCATGTACATACATATATACAAATGTATTTTTGTATTCGCGTGAATATTTTTTAAATACAAAGAAAACTTTTGCTTTTTGTTTTTGAAATTTGCCTGAATCTATTTTTAATAAATTTTTTCCGTTCACTTTTTTTTTTCTGAGTATTTATTTTTTGTTTTAATTATTGTTTACGCTGTTAGTTAATAGCCGATTGTAGTGCAAAACCCGGAATCCACAATCAGTGGTTTGAAGTTTCTTATATCACTTTGTTAAAATTACATGAGAATAAAGCATAGACTATGTTAATAACGGTAAAACCGGAAAAAAAAAATTGGAGGTTCTAGTTCTTAAAAACGGGGGAGCTTCCACTATTTATAACGGTATAAGAAACAAACTGGATAAATTTAAATCAATAAAATTTATAGAAAATGCTTTCCCTGAGGAAGTTTTTTTTGTCATACTACTATTAACTAAGATTTTTTTCTTTAAAATTTTTAAAATTTCAAAATTAACAAAGTTACTTCTTATGTGGATCAAAAAAAATTTTGAAAATATATTCATTTAAAATTCAAATTTTACAAAAATAAAAAGTTTTTCGGATTGAGCTGGGTCTTGAACCATAATAAAAAAGACCTCGAATAGACAAAAAAAAATTTTTGTTTTGCCGCATAGACTGACACTTATCAGCGATGCTGTAAGCTCTCTGTGAGTATATATATACATATACATATGTATAGAATATGTCGTTTTTTCTCAATGTCCCGCTTTTCAGCATAAGGAAATCACTTTATGTGCCTTCTTGGATATATGTAGAGAGATTGTTTGACAAAACCAGTCAATATGTTACGTACTAATAAGGAGGGCAGTAGACCCAATAATGTGAACTGACTACAAGCTTTGCTGTGGACAAGTACAGCCGATTCAAACAGTACACTTTTTCTGTGGAGGCAAGTCTTAGATATTCCATTCCTACCCCTGTATGCACCACAGGGGTGCTAAACCTATTATCACTTTTTTGTCATACTACTATTAACAAAGATTTTTTTCTTTAAAATTTTTAAAATTTCAAAATTAACAAAGTTACTTCTTATGTGGATCAAAAAAAAAAAATTTGAAAATATATTCATTTAAAATTCAAATTTTATAAAAACAAAAAGTTTTTCGGATTGAGCTGGGTCTTGAACCATAATAAAAAAGACCTCGATGGACAAAAAAAAAATTTGGTATTTTTTCATGCTTGGTAGAATTTCGCAATTTGAATTTATCTTATATTTAGCATGTGCGTTTCATATTGCTCAATGCAACTGAATTCAAATAGCAAAGTTGTCCAAAAGTTGAAAAGTTTACCATTATGTCAAATTCACTTGCGCAAAATCTTATCGAAAGTAAAAACAGGAACATGCAAGATTTATACACTAATATAACTATTTAAAAATTATGTTTTTGCACACTTATTACTAAAATAGAAAAATGGCGAATATAAAAACATAAAAAAAAACAACTTGAGTCTTATCTGACCTTCGGCGGCTTTACTAGTACTTACCCGAAAAAAAAAAATATGGCAAAAATAAAAATTTTTGTAAACAAGCTTAAAATTAGCTGGGCACAGCAACAATATGTTCTTTTAAACGATTATCGATGACTACAAAAATGAAATATATGATTTATAACAACACGAGCTACACTCTCTCAACTATAGGTCTAAATTAGATGGTTTTTATGACATTGTTTAAAATTTTGTTCAATAGTAAAAAATAAACGTGTGGCGACAGCAATTGCTTAATTATTTTAACATTATTTATTATTTTTATTTCCATTGTGAGGAAACATAGTTTTGTTGTTTCAATATTTTATGGTTGTTTTATTTTCTTGATAAATGTGATAAAAAAAAGTCGATTTTGTAGCTTCGAATTCGCGCTGTTGCTAAGTTCGCTTTTTATAAGTTTATTTTTATTTTTTTTAAATTTGTTACCCTGCACTCTATACGGTTAAAAGAGTATACGTAATTTGTATGGCTTGAAAATAGGGAGTATTTAATGAAATTAATTAGAAAATTAAAATCTATGCAAAAATCCGAGAACGAGAGATTACATAAATCTGATACACACAGGCCAATTTCGGTTCTCGCTTTGGAAGTGGTAAATTGTTTATGTATGAGATGGTTTTAGCGATTTGGCATTGATCCAGTGAAACTCATATTACTAAAATCAAATTAATTCCATACGTGATAAAGTTTATCATTTTATGCAATTCACTTTTGCAAAATCTTTCCGAAAGTGAAAACCGGAACAGACCGGATAATGTTTCAAATGGGATCTAAAACAGCCATAACTCGCGTTACACCTTCCAGAGAAACAAAAATCCGCTACATTGACAATTGCGTTCATTGCTGATGTAATTTCTTTCGAAGAATACTATATCATGTAGTGATTTTAGCTTCAGATTTCTTGAAGAATCGAACCATATTTCTAACAAATTAATTCTTATCAAATTTTTTGATTCTGAATCTATAAAAGAGTGTTAATATCTCAGATAACTCATTTGCTTGATATAAAATTGATCATTTTATATATCTATACTTAATTAGAAATATGCAAATTTCTGAAAACTGATGACATGCGTCAGGTTGCTTCGGTATTAATAGCTTTTTTTCTGAAAAATTGCATTTATATTTATTAGAGCAGGGTATTATATTGTCATTACCAATGATAGCTGAATTCTGAATTGTTGTTTCTTCGATAAGCGCAACTCGAGTTCTATATGGTTTTTCAGCGACTTCGCAACAACGAAGGCCAAAATGTTATTCGAATTTTATTTCTATTTGTTGTTAATTGCTTTCATAAATGTTTGCCGCGCGCTAATCGAACGTTTAAATAGACAGAGTTACGCAATTGTTTAGTTAATTGTAAATGAATATTGCGTTTAATTGTACTGCGCTCTCTCAGAATGTTTATCAACTGCTGCGAGTGTGCTAAAATGTTTTTAAATTTATTTTACATGTTCCATTTTAAAGCTGCGCAATGTTTGCTTATTTAGTTTGCCTTAATTGTTAAATGTTATTCTCATTTTTGTGCTTTAATTAATGTTAATTAAGTGGTTTAGTTTGAGTTTCGGGCAACATTTGTCGCATTTAATAATTTAGACTGTAGTATGTACATATTTTGTGCACGCGGTTGATACATGCAAGTGCTGTCAATATTAGTAATTATTTTATTTGTTTATTAGTTTTCATAATATATGGCTAAATGTATGTCTCTTTAATTCAGTTTGAATCGGCTGCCACCAGTAGTAGATATTGTTGTTTATTTAGTATTGAATTTCAGTTTTTTCTACTGTCATCAAATTTTTCAAAATTCTTTCACCAGACGGTCCCAGTATGCATATATAATAAATAATATTTACAATATATCACGTGTTAGTCACGCTGCCGGCAGAATTTATACTTGCTGATATCAGCAAATCGGTAAATACTATAAAAAATACTTATATACATATACATATGTGTAGAATATGTTTTGGAAGTCGCCTAAGTTCTTTCATATTTTGTCAATAAATGTTGTTCCAAACTGAAGTACTAATCGTATTGTCTAAAAAAACGAATATGTAGGAAATAAGTCTGATGCTTTACACAGAATGGATAATAGGTGGAGTTGAATTTCCTTCAAGTAACGAATTAAAGCCTATTGACTCATTTTTGTTTCTTTATAAGTCGGTATATATTTCTATAGTTACAATTAACTTACTTTCATTATCTTTCGAATAAAGAAATTTACTTTTTTTCAAATTAACTTGATTCAAATCAAAACCAGTTTCACTTCTCAAAGGTCGTTTTTCTCAATGTCCCGCTTTTCAGCATAAGGAAATCACTTTATGTGCCTTCTTGGATATATGTAGAGAGATTGTTTGACAAAACCAGTCAATATGTTACGTACTAATAAGGAGGGCAGTAGACCCAATAATGTGAACTGACTACAAGCTTTGCTGTGGACAAGTACAGCCGATTCAAACAGTACACTTTTTCTGTGGAGGCAAGTCTTAGATATTCCATTCCTACCCCTGTATGCACCACAGGGGTGCTAAACCTATTATCACTTCATCTAGAAATAGAACACAAAACTAAACAAACACTCCTCTACCTCTACTAGTCGACATAAAGAAAGCTACCTAGTTGATTTGTCAAAAACGTCCCTCTAGCTGAAAGAAGATTGCATACCTAATGTCCATGCCAAGAGACGAAGAGACAAAATGAAATATATTCGATCCTAGGTATTAAAGCTACACACCATCAAGTATTATACGGATGTAACCTTGACGGAAAACGGTACAGACTTAAGTGTTGTAGACCCTAGAACACAGCATTGGGAAACCATGGGGAAATACGTACACCATTATCTTTTAGGCAAGTTTGCATAAAACTACGCGGACTTGACAACCAATTACGTTTTGGTTTCCCATTTAATCCTGCCATGCTGGAGCTCCGCTGTACTTACGGATAATATGAGCAGCCCAGTACGGGCTAATAGCGTCTTATAGATTATAATCTTCTAATCTGCTTGCTGAGACTAGTGAAAAATTTATAATTTTGATGTTTGAACACTGTACGAGAGATACTTATGCTGACAAAAGCGCTCTTTCTAAAAATTTATTTAATACCGTGCATGCAGGGCATTATATAGATAAGCAAATTTGTCATCTTCTGGCTTGAAAAGTGCTTCAAATGTCATTGAACCCATTAACAATTGAATCTAATTAGGGCGCCTTAAATGTATGAAAGCTTTAGCCCAACGCACTCATTGAGCGCCATTGTAGTCATTTATGCAATAAATGTCAAACAAATGAAATATTTTCTGATGACAGTGTCGAGGAAATGCATCATTTGTGAACTGATTGACAGCGTTCGAGCACGTAATCAGTTTTACTTTCATAACTATAGAGCGATATAAAACTGCAAAGTTCCACAGCTGATACTGTGCTATTCTCGAAATTGATTTTGGCATCGTTAAAATTCTATTAAATTCGAGAACTTCCTGCCAGATGTTCAAAGCAATCAACACCAAAAATTCAGATTTTTAACGAAATTCTGAAATTAGTATAATCGATGACATTTTTTTTTGTTAATTCAAAAATTTTATCTCAACTTGCAAACTCTCAGCTAGCTAGCTAGCTGACAACAAGATTATTATAAGAATTTAGACACTAACGTGGTCACCTGACATCCAACTGGTTTATTTTTTTATTATTTCTATTTGGCATTTTATGTTCGTTTAAGTTGTTACCAATTGCTTTGTACTATATGTATGTACATATGTATTTAGGTACGAATGTATCTGTGTGAATATATTGAGATACTTTTGGACATGAGCGAGCCCCTCTTAAAAAGATTTGGTTGTATAATCATCATTCGAACATTTATACACGAACATATGTACATACATATAGAATGTATAGATACAGATATTGTATATTTTTGCTTTTTCTAATGGCTGCCAATAAAAAATTTAAAGCATACACCTATGTATTCATGTATTTATATGTATTAGCTATATTTTTCATTTATTCTTCTGGTTATATGAATGTACATATGTATGTATGTATGTATGTATTTTAAAGTGTTTTGTTGCTTTGCCAGAGTCACGCGATTATTTTTTGATGGCAACCGAAATTTTTGCAGATAATATGATTGGTTTCTTTGAAATACCTTTCACATTAAATTTGTTTTTGTGAATTTTTTTGCTATCGTACTACAAATAACTTCTTTGTAGCTTTCGCTATAGATCGCAACCTATGTATGTATATGTTTTTTGTTTTTGATGACGAAGATCAGCACAGATACATACAAATACATGCGTCTATTGCTGCTATCTCTTTCTTTTAAGTGTTTTTTTTTTTTTTCTAATGTGCTGCATAACATTTTTGTTTTTATTTTGCCACGACATCCATTTATTTTGTTTTTTTCTTTAGCACAATCATTAAAAATGAAATATAAAAAACAAATAAGAGAGCCGCCCCTATTGATGTTTTTGCAATGCCTGTGTACAGTCGTCAATCGTTGCTGACGCTGTTTTCGGCACCGCTCTTCGTCATCGTCTTCTTCTTGGCTGTATTTCGGCGAAAAAAACACCTTTGCATATTTTCAATCTATGCGCGCACATACATACATAGCTACAGGAGCGTATCTATGGATGAGAAGGTTGAAAGTTGCACAGAATTTGAACCGGTGAAAACCACTTTTAATTCTAAACTTAATTTTTATACATTTTTTTTCTGTATTATTAAGGTGTTATGCTTAGTTTATGATTGCGCATTGCACGAATGCATTCGAAGGCAATGGTTTCATACTAACAAATAACTCGTGCAAGGCTTTATAGCGTACCCGACGTGCGTTGCTATGCTTCCTCTCTTGAATTTCTAAAATATGGGGCGTAGCTTAGTCTATTTTTTCAGTGAAAATTTTTTTCTGGTCCCCTTATTTCCTAATGTTCTTTACATATGTATGTATGAATATCCAACGCTAAAATGTAACAACTGACAATTCGTCCTGAGCACTTATATTGATACCGTGTCACGATTTTCACGGTAATTTTTTTTTTAGTTTTAGTATGATATATACATGCTTACCAAATCTCATATGTCTATTTTGGTTTTCCTTTTGTATGGGGAAGTCCCACTTTTTCAGTGCATTTTACCCCTCTGCATTATATAGTTGCTGAGATATGATTAATTTAGTTTTTCTGTTATATGAAGTGGACGTTAGACCAGCCATTTTCCAAATTAATCATATATCTTCCGGTACCCTTTAGTTATGTATTAAATCTCAACTATCTACATCAAATAGTTGCTGAGCTATGACCAATTTGGTTTTTCTATTATATGGCGGGAGCCTGGCACCGGCCAGTGGCCCTTTTCTCTTTCGGTAGCATTTATAGATGTATTAAATCTCCTCCATCTACATTAAATAGGTGCTGACATATGACGAATATGGTTTCTCACTTTTTCAGTAGATCATATTACTCCCGGTGTCCTTTACATATGTACCAAACCTCATTCATCTGCGTCAAGTAATATAACTGAGATATAACTAATTTGTGTTTACTCTTAAAAGGTACTGCCAGTACTTTTTCAGCGGACTTTATTTTTCCCCGTTCCTTTAACTAATGTACCAAATCTCATCCATTTGAATCAATTAGTTGGTAAAATATGACGAATTTGGTCTTTGGTACGTGGGGGAGAGTTATTGGCACCGTTTTATTTATATTTAAACTATTAAGATGTTGGTTCTCGTCAAAAAGAACTAGTTTATTATAGACGATGGCTTCCTATCACAGAAGTGCTGCTTCTTTTGTAACGCAACAACGCCATACTCTATCTTGATGCCGTCTATCTATGTGTAATGCTGATATTTTTCTACATTCAGGTTCACGATTTACGTCGTACTCGGTGGAAAACGAACTTCAAAGTGTTCATTAAAGCTAAGGTTTGAACTTTTCTATACAGTGCAGCAGCTCATGCCACAAGGCAGTGATGATAGGATGATGTTGTGTTTGTGTTGGAGTTTTACTTTGCAAGAGTACGCTTTTCTCTGTTTGAGCACATGTATTTTGGCCATATATTTTGTTTATCTTTGTATAAAGTTCCGATTTTTCAGTGTTCATTTCGCACAACGTACTATGGGTACGACGTGTCGCGACACACAGTAGTTGAGAGTATTCAGAGCTCTTCTCTTTATGTCACTGACCACGTCCGGTAACAAACCAGATACCATCACATCTTGATATCAAAGCTAAAAAAAATAACAGTGACCAAATTTTAATACTGCTTATACTTAAAATTTTAAAGATGGAAAATAAAAATGAATGTAACAAACTGAATATTATACGCTGAATAAATGTGCATATGCATAATAAATAGAAATTTTACATGGTCACGCTTTTTCACAGACTAAGAACTAATCTCACCAGATTTGTGGAGTATTGTTTTTCTTCAATTCCAAATTGTATTCAACATTTTGAAAGAGATCATACAGAATAGCTCTCATATAAATCTGGAAAAAATTATACTTGACTTGTTATTGTATCTTGAGATATAACCATCTAAAATTTAAATTTCAACTTATTTATTTTGCTTCATATATGTACATACATATGTAATCATTATAAACCTTGATTATTAGCTCTTAGATCGTTAAATTGTGGATTCAAATACTCAAACGGAATTTTATGTTTTAATTTGTGTTGGCTGACATTTTGCACGTTTTTTCTGATGAAACCACCATTTAATCAATCAATCTTTACACATATAGTGTGTATTGAAAGTCTAAAATTAATATACGAGTACTACCTACATATATCAAAGTTTTGGGGGCTCGTCATTTATATGACGGCAAAAAGTTTCACAACTAAATATTTCCACATATGCATAAATTCTCACTGAACTTTGACTGTATATATTTTAAATATATAAGTATAGTATACCTCTGACTTTATTATATCGTAATTTCCAATGAAAGCCGCTTTGTAGTTTTATAAATTTATGAACAATAATTAGATACACGCCCTGTTGTATTACGTAATACACTTAGTATTATACTATGTAGTACATAAGGCTATACAAGTTTGTCAACATTGCTTATCTAATCAGTCCACAAAGCTAAAGAAAATATTTACTGCTTACGTTTCCTTTTTTTTTTAATTTTGTACTCAGCACGATAAAAAAAATGCTTGATTTTATGCAACAAATGTAAAGCAATTTAAACAGAAAAAATTTTCTGAACTATTAATGAATTTCCGCAACAGCGAAATGAGATCATTGGACGCAGTTTTGCAGCATTGCAGATGTTCAATTTTAGTCTGAAAATAGTCAAGCTGTCTGACCCAATTCGAACGAACACAAAACACGTGACAAGTGCAATCCTGAGCACCTGATGCAATCAGCACACTTAATTATAATTAAAAAAAAAAAAACGAGATACTTTTGCTTTCGATACCTAATTGCAGTGAATTCGACAGCTGCTATACAAAAATAGTAAAGATACAATTGGAAATAGGCCAACTAAAAAAAAAAGAACAAAGTATTTACTTAAGATTAACGTAGACTAGCGAGTTTCAAGGTTTCTCATGCCAACAAAAATGCACGTATGTCTAATTTAAATATATATAATGGAATAATACTTCGCTTAGCATCGAGAAGTTGGCTTCCCGGTTGTTTACGTAATCATAGAAAAAGATAACAATTATTATTACGTTATGAATATGCGCTAATTATGTAATTTATTTTATATTTGTTTCTTAGGTATTCGTTTCTCTTTGGATGTCTCACGCGATGAAGTTAAGGCGCTGTCCGCGCTTATGACTTTCAAGTGCGCCTGCGTTGATGTGCCATTTGGTGGTGCTAAAGCTGGTCTGAAGATCAACCCGAAAGAGTACTCTGAACATGAATTGGAGAAGATCACACGCCGCTTTACACTTGAATTGGCCAAGAAGGGCTTCATTGGCCCTGGCGTCGATGTACCTGCTCCCGATATGGGCACTGGCGAACGCGAAATGTCCTGGATTGCCGATACTTATGCCAAGACCATTGGTCATCTGGATATCAATGCACATGCTTGTGTCACTGGCAAACCTATTAACCAGGGTGGTATTCATGGTCGTGTGTCAGCCACCGGTCGCGGTGTTTTCCACGGTCTGGAAAATTTCATCAATGAAGCCAATTACATGAGCCAGATTGGTACCACACCCGGCTGGGGCGGCAAGACTTTCATTGTGCAAGGTTTCGGTAATGTCGGTCTGCACACTTGCCGTTATCTGACCCGCGCTGGTGCCACCTGTGTGGGCATCATCGAGCACGATGGTAGCATATTCAACCCAGACGGTATTGATCCCAAGGTAAAATAAAATGTACCCTAATATTGTTTCCAACATGTACTAATTTATTTTCGTATATTTAAAATATAGCTTTTGGAGGACTACAAGAACGAGCACGGCACCATTGTTGGTTTCCCCAATGCCAAGCCGTACGAAGGTGAGAACCTTATGTACGAGCCATGCGACATTTTCATTCCAGCTGCCGTTGAGAAAGTCATCACCAGCGAAAATGCTCACAAGATTCAAGCTAAGGTAAGGCGTAGTAATTTTAACTGATCGCCGTTGCACATCTCTAAAAAACATTTCGCTTTCGTTTGCTGCAGATAATTGCCGAGGCTGCCAACGGCCCAACTACACCCGCTGCAGATAAGATTCTTATTGACCGCAACATTTTGGTCATCCCAGATTTGTACATCAACGCTGGTGGTGTAACCGTCTCATTCTTCGAGTGGCTGAAGAACTTGAACCATGTCTCGTACGGTCGTCTGACTTTCAAATACGAACGTGAATCCAACTATCATTTGCTTGGTAAGTGTTCTATAGCATTATTTTTTTCACTATTTTAGCTAAGCGCAGCATTTAATTCATTCAAAACATTATATCTTCTTATCGATTTGGTTCATTCTATTGCGGTTCATTTATTTATTTATTAATTATTTAACTATTTATTGCTCGATACTTTGACGACGAAGTAAACGAAACTAATTCGTATGAAAAGCAGATTACAGCTAACTTTGTACTTATATATACTCTTTACACGTAGTGTGAGCTTGTAACGCATTGGAGGATGCATCAGAGGCACATGTATCTACATACTCTTATTCTTTATCGAGACGAATCGAACTAGATATGTCCGTCTGTCTGACCCTGTCTGTTTGAATCAAAACTGATCGATCAATCATTTGTGATGCTTGTTGCCTTGGCGTTTTATTTGGCGGAAGGTATCAGCGGGTTTCGTTTAATGCAATGAAATGCGTCGGATCCTCCAGTGGCAGGTTTGTAAGACCTTCCAGGTGTTCAAAGATTTGTTTACCGAGAAATCAGATGTATTGGATATGTTCCATCTCTTCATTACCATAGCTACCATTTGACCAATAATAGGAACTCCCGTCAATATACTAATACTGTTCTCGTTAAAACGTAGGAGCTCAGTGGTTCGCTTTGGTTGTGCCTGTGTGCTTTTAAGACATGACAGCCCGGGGTAGTTACCCACTGGTTACTCGCTGATTCTCTGAAAGGCTCTCTTGAAAAGGTCTATGAACATGCATCAGCGCAAGAGTCGCTGGCGCTAAAAAACTTAAAAAGTGATATGAAGACGTGTGAAGAGTTTTGAAGCTTCGGCACTACCGAAGTTAAGGTTTTTCTTGATTTAAATTTAGTTTCGCATTAATTGGCTACTACTTCATTATTTTTTAAAATTTCTGGGATGTCTTTTTTTATATCGTATTTAAATACTCTGTTTTTATACTCTGACTCGTCCTTTAAAACATTTTCCACATATGCTACACATCTCAACAAACTTAAATTTTATTTAACTCATTTAGTAATTCGTTGTTATTCTTTTTCTTCTGTTTTCTCTATTTTATCAACGTAGCCTCAGTCCAACAATCAATTGAAAGAGTTATAATGGACGGTACATGACTTTATACTTTCTCAAGCACCCTAAACATTTTATCTTTTCTCATTATTTTTTTGTAAATCATTATTATATTTATTATGTAGTTAAATTTTTCGTATTATTTGTTTGTATACTTTGTTGTTTTTTTTTTTTTTTTGAAAGAAAAGCTTTATTTAGTTTCCAGTTTGTAATAAGTAGTAATTGGCATACTTCAAAGATAAACCGCTTATACGAAGCACTGCATCAAATCTTAAAAAAAAAAACAAAAAAAACTTTTGTAGAAACTTATTTATTTTTTAAGATTAGATGCAGTTGTAATCCCAAATTTTAAAGCCTACGAAGAACTTGAAGCTAAGCTAGTTGTGCTGTTTGTATTTAGTATTTTTTAAATTTATTTATACTTAACTAATTTATATTCTTTTTAAATTAAATTTATCGTACTAACTTTTATGAATACTAACAAAGCATTCACCTTAGTTACGATCTCTCTCATCATTACTAATTCAATTTTCTCACAAAATATTCCTGCTTTTTTTGTGCTTTAGTCTGTTTTGTGCGTACCGCCGCATGTATCCTCTTGTTGTCTAATCACCGCTTCCCCTTTTTCTCTCTTTCTTATGCGCTTCACTCTTCTTAGAATCCGTGCAAGAGTCGCTTGAACGCCGTTTTGGACGTGTCGGTGGTCGCATCCCAGTGACCCCATCGGAATCATTCCAGAAGCGCATCTCTGGCGCCTCTGAGAAGGATATTGTACACTCCGGCCTGGATTACACCATGGAGCGTTCGGCACGCGCCATCATGAAGACCGCCATGAAATACAACTTGGGCCTGGACTTGAGAACCGCTGCTTATGTTAACTCTATTGAAAAGATCTTCACCACCTATCGCGATGCTGGTTTGGCATTCTAAATTGTTGCGCCTGGCAACATCAACAAACAACTTAATTAGTCCTTAAGCTTAAAGTTTCACCAACCAACCAACCAACCAAGCAACACAACAATCACAAAATACACACATACCTACATATATGTATACCTACTCAAAAACGCATATGCTATGCGCAACGCCAGCCGTTAGAAATCCCATTCCGGGAGATGTAAACGTTTAATGCTCGAAAGTTTTCAGATGATAGATACTACGAGTACTACAACTCTGTCCAGTGTGCTATTTTATGTTTGTATCATTGTTATTGTTTTTTAACGATAAGTAAGTCTTAAAGCGTTTTACTTTGCTCCGCAGTTTATTATCGCGCGCGTTCGGGTTAAATATTTTTTTGTTTGTATTGTCTCAAAGTTATTAAAGATTATTATTGTTGAATTTTAATTTGTAAGTTTAAAGAAATGAAACAGAAGTGAAGCAATTGCATTTTAAATTATGTATTCTAACTAAAGTGAAAAAAAATCAAGAGTAAAAACCAATGCCGTAAAATAAATCTTAACATACTATACCAACAAAATGATTGCTGTTTTATTCAATTCATAACAAAAATATGGCAGCAAGTCACAAGGGTGCAGGTAGACACGAGAAACATAGCTAAACAAAGCAGTAGAAATCGATGTGATACCAGCGGTCATGGCCGTGCACACGGGGAAGTGGGTTCGAAAACCCCCAGACTACTTTTACTGGAATTTTTCAAAATTTGTTTTCGCGATATTATAATAATCATTTTAAATTGCAAGATTTCAGTTTATGGGTTCTTAAGGAATAATTAAATTACTGTGAGAATTCCGATAATTCCAGGACAGTACAGCAAATATAGCATGTCTAAGATCACAATTTTTGGTCAATAGTACGGTGGTTCAAGAGCTATGAACGGAGAATTTTACGGAACTCAAGCTTATATTCAGATAAAATACACATTATTTAGCGCACAGTTTCAATTTGGTGGTTAGTGACGTTTACAAAGTTATCCCAATCACAAATTTTAATCATCTAGAACGGCAGCTTGCATTTCATGGCGCTGTTAATAAGAACAACAATCTTCGTCATGGAAAAAAACTAACTGAAACAATCATGTGCAATAACATGGTTCTTGCGATCTACGGTCATGCGCACAACTATTTTGACAAACCCGGCTGCTGTTTTATTGAACTGTGTAAGATAACGGTACATTTTTTTGTTTTTCTAAAAACAAAGTGCATATTAACAAGAACATGCATACAAATTATGCTGTTTATTAGTTTCTGTACACACGTTCTTCTGCTGATTAAAATGTAAGTAGACAGCGATTTTTATTTAGACATAATTATTTTGACAATCACCTAGTTTTAGTTTTCGCATGTGTTTTTGAGTGACTGAATCTTCTCACGCAAGTTTTATGCAGACGTTAAAAAAAAGCATAAAGATTCTGCTGATGAAAACTCTAATTAGTTTGTGGACGATTCGGTGATTGTTTCCTGTTCTTCGACGTTTAAATATATTATAAAAAAAAAAAATTTACAAATATATAAAAAAAATAACATGTTCAAGTGATTTTTCTCTCATATTTGCTTGCCACGTCTTCAAGCGCTCCAACATTACTACTCTGCTACCTCTGCAGTTTAAATACACCAATTTGAGTAGGCCACATTTTTATAGACTGCCAAAAATTTTATACTATGTAGTGAATTAAACATTTTTTTCCTCAGAACTACTTACTGCATTAACCCAACAAAAAAAAAATCGGTTTACTTCTAGTTTTTCAAATTGCTTTCAAAAAAAAAAATAATTATAAATAAAAATACGTCTTCTTTTTTAAATGATGTTGGCCACTTTCTGATCACATACTTTATTGAGTCTCAAAATTTTGCCCGCCATTCCATATTTTTTGCTAAATGACAAACTAATGAAGTATTACGTATAGATGATGATTTTCATTAATATCGATACAGTTTGGAATAAACATTTTCATCGAAAATGGGGAGACTAAATACTATAAGTACACTTTAATTTGTTTAATAACACTAAAAACTTAGTTGAAAATAATCGAATTGATGCACCGATCGATTGCTACAAAAATTAAAAGTGGAATGCTACTTTTTCTTGAACAAACTTTTCGCTTAAGTACTCTACTTTAAAAAAATATATATATATATACTCGTATATCAAAAAATCAATTGATGAGAATTGCAATTGGCGAGGAAACGCTGGTCGTACATATATGCAGTCTATAAAGCCAAAGGCTTTGGAAACAGTTTCTGAGCAACAAAGTCTTCTATCATTTCCAATAGCAGCGCGCGTGTGACCTTGGGTGCCTGCAGTTGATAACCAAATTCCTTTAGTTTTGTATTGTCCAAATAGAGATGTTTATGATGCAGCTGCTCCTCGTCGAGATACGGTGTTAGCGGCGTATTATCAATACCATTTTTCTGGCATATTTCTGCCCACGGTGCCATATGTTTATCGTTGATTTCGCCAACGGTGTCGGTTGGATATAGTTTTGTCAGATTGGACATAACAATGCCAAAGTAATCCACATTTATATCAAATATATCGGCTAATAAATCGCTAATTGTACCCTGTGTAGAACCGGCATCGTCGACTATATTGTAAATCTGTCCAGCGGCGCGTTCATCCTGCGATAGTTTCCAAATTGCAGCACAAACATCAGTTACATGCACGGTATTCAGACGCATTGAATCGTTCCACAGTAATTTCATTGTTTCGCCCAAGTATTTGTAAATGGAAGCGATAATAATGCGTGGCACTACACAATAAAGCAAACAAATGTAATATCAAAATCGCAATGTTCTCGATTTCGCTGGAAATACTTACTTAAGTAGCGCTTATCACCGACGCCGTATACCACCGGCAAACGTACTACAGTATAGTTGAGATCGGCGCTCATATTCGCCAGCTCCTTTTCAACTTTCAGCTTTTGCTTTGCCACGCCCGTCCATGGATCGTGTTTGCAGTCTTCTTTCAGCGGTGTTTTCTCGTTGCTGTTCACACAGCCAGAGCTGAGTTCAATGTAGCGTTTGACTTTGTTGTTGTTGTTGGCCGCCTCACTGATGCAGTTTGTGCTCAACTTGTAGATGCCCTCTTTGTACACGGAATCGTCCTGATTTGCTCGCGTTTCCGCAGCGCAGTTAATAACCACATCCCATGCGCGTCCGGTGTTTGGATGAGGTGCAAAGGCTGTCTTGCATGACGCTGCAAAAGGATATGCAATGAAAGAGTTCAAGAACCAACCAGTTTTTCATTGTGATTTATGTGTAGGCGGTGAAGATTTATTGATACATACATACATACATATATGCAGATTCACTTACTTGCATTGATCAAATTGGCACTACAGAATTCGACTTTATCGCTGTTGAATGCCTTTGTTTGTTGCTCATTCAGCCACGCCATTTGCGGCGGAGTCTTATCTACTACACGAACTTCGGCAGTCAGCTCATGTTGCAGCAGATAAACCACCAAATTACGTCCAATGAATCCGCACCCTGTTTATACATACATACGTTATTTACAACATAATATTAACGCTTTTATCACATGAAATTAGCATTTGAGTGATAAGCGCGAAGCCGGCGTTAAATTTTATAAAAACTTACCACCCAAAATCAAAACGGTTGGCTTCTCGGACATTTTCTATGTCGTCGACTGTCGCGCTCAGCAAATGTCAAGCGAATGAGTCAATCTTGCATCTATTAAAATTGCGTAAATATACGTATATGTTAATGTTTGAATCATGGAATGAAAGCCAGTAATAACAATAAAAAAAAAACAAGCCAAGCTGTGAAACAAGTGCATAGAGATGCAGGGGTCTTATGTGACTGTAAATAAGTGCAAGAGAGAATGCTATAAATAGCGCATTATAACCTAACTCTTTAATATAACTTTCTCGCTTGCTCTTACCGCTTACGCTTGATATGCAGTGTTGTTAACACTTGCGTGTACGCTGCTACAGTGTTATTTTGAATATGAAAACCGTTATTTTTGAAAAGCCATTTGTTTGTGCAAGAACGTAAATGGAAGTCTGGTTACAGATGCACGCGAATTACTGAGACTAACCTACTTAGAAGTGATGAAACGAAAAAAGGCGTCGATAGAGATGTATTTCTAGTTCTAATAGTTGTTGGTGGCTCTCTAAAAGAGATATATAGAGATGTCGACTCAGTAATTAAAAGAAGAATAGCAAAGCGGCAGGATCTGATGAGCTGCCAGCTGAGTTATTCACGACCGGTGGCGAAGAGTTGGTAAGGCATATGCACCAATCCTAATACAAAATATGGTCCGATGAGTGTATGCACAACGATTGGAGTATCAGTGTTCTTTGCAAGGAGACGTCCATTTCTACCTGAACTACTTGTATCAGTGTGGCTTCGGAAAGAGGTCGACCAGTGATAAAATTTTCACTCTACGACAAATTCTGGAGAAGAACCGTTATTACAACAAACACACACCTATTTGTCGTTTATATGGTCGCTTTCGACACGCCGCTAAGAACAAAGGACTTGAACGCCTTATAAGAACTTGGTGTTCCATCAAAGATCAGTCGTCGTTGCATGATGACGCTATCACACTCACAAAGCGTCATCAGAGAAGGAAACAACAACACCGAGGTATTTAATACGCAGTGAGGTTTCAGGTTGGGTGATAGTTTATCGTCAGATATTTTCAATCTCTTCATGGCGTTCATCCTACGTCAATACCCATATATAGAACGGTCGGGCTTGGTCTTCCATAAGGAAGTGATGCTACTCGCATATGGTATTACCATTGACATAATCGGTACGAACGAACTTTGCAGTGCGTTGCCGGATATTGAGAAACAGTCACGTCTCCTGAGCCTAGCGGTGAGCGAGGACAAGACGAAGTACTTGGTGTCCACTCGCAGACAATCGGAGCATCTTGGACGGTCTGTGAGTATGGAAAATTTGAACTTCAATATTGTAGAAAACTTTGGTAACAGAGATAACCAGCAACAACAACGTCAGCCTGAAGATAAAAATCTATGACGCTGATAATCCCGATCCTGTTGTACGGCGCAGTAGCTTGGACAAGAGAAAGATTTATCGTAGGATTTTTGAACCTATTATAGTAGGCGTCAAGTTTACGACCCGTACGAACCATATATAAGCTGTATGGTGTGTTTGACATAGTCCATAAAATAAAATAAAAAAACGCTTGTAATGCTTGTAGTATTTTTTAAACAATTTAAGCGAAAAACAAAGTAAATTGCTTTAAAAATGATTTTTCACACTCTCTATATTTGTTAGCACATGTTATGTTACTCAAGCGTGCTGTTTCTTCCGCGGCTATATATATACCAGCTTGTTCGTACGGCGCATCTTTTGAAGCTGTTGGTCTAAAATAGAGTAGATCTTCGTTTGTGGTTTCTTTTGCGGGTCTCACTTAAAACTTACGTCAATAGTATGTGCAGAATTTCACCCAGCAGTCCATTTTCATAATGCAAGGGCAACGAAGCTGCTTCGCAGATTACGCGCAGCAAACATTTTCTACCGTTGTGACCCAAACTGAAATGTGCTTTCGGAATTTAAAAAAAAAAAACTTTATTTATGTAAATCAGACCACTTACTTATCTATTGCTTGCTCCGCAAAACTATATAAATTCCAACGATATCTAGATAAATCTTCTGCGTTCCTATTGGAATATTTTCGGCCATGTATTTTGGTTGTGGTGTGATTTCTTAGATCCGCTAAGCTGCCAGGTAAGAAGTGCTGGGATTTAAATACAATACCCGTAGTAACAGTCTCAAAATCAAGTTCATCCACTGGTATGCCAAAGCCGCAAACGAAATTCAAAACTGCACCCGCTGTAGTTAAAAGAATATTAAACACTTAATGCATAGGCAATGCTACAATTCCCGGAACGCATCAATCTGACGACAGATTTATAAGAACTTGTCAAAATTAGAATAAAATTTAATAGATACCCAAAAAAATTCAGTGAAAATAATAAAGACGGACGTTGGGTAGCATGCTACCAACAAGTTGCCCATCGACACTAGTACTAGTCCTGTTCCACAGCTACAGACTTACGTCATCAACTGCTTTAACTTTTACTAAAATAAAAAACACACAAAATCGTACAATAAAATATATGGTATAGGTAGATATCGAAAAAATGTATTCCTATTTTTGATGGGTTCTATAAAAATCCGTTGTCAGATAGTGGCGCTTTTGGAATCGTAGGATCCCCAATCCACACAATCGTTACATTTTTTTTGTTGCTACCTACATTTTTGATATGTTAATGGTAGAAAGGCTGCCTCACGTTTTTCTACTCCTAGCACTTTAGCGTGTTGCAGAAGCAGCATAGCGAATAAAGTTAAGTATATTGTAAAACTTTGAAACATTATGGAGCGTTGCCGTTTATAAACTGTTGTCACAACCTATTTGCGAAATTTTCTACAGTTCGCAAAACTGCCAATGCAAAATTTCCGATTTATTTACCGAAGAAATTAGCACAAAAATGTTTATTACTAATCAATATCTCATTCTCAAAAATAATCGTGTTAAATTAAGCATATCTAGAAAAATATATTACTATTTACTTTAAATTGGCACATTTTGCAGCGTTTGGAAATTATCCGCTCCATATATTAAAACATTTTGAATGTTGCTCTTTGAAGCCGCGCACAACAACATCAGCCTCCCACCATTCGCTGTTAGGGTCGTCTGCTGTTGAAATATTGCAAGTTTCAGCTGCGATGTTAACAGTATCAAAGGCCAACTCTGTAGCGCACATAATATCTTCGAATACTTCCAATTCTTTACAACATTTTAACATAACTTGCTGTTCGTCCTCTTCAGCCGGCGGCGCTGGTGGTGTATGCAACAAATTTAGATGTACATTTTTACAACTATATGGCAATTGACTAATATCCTTGGGGTATACATTAGCCATTGACTGTGATTTACTACTCTGACTTGCTTGCGCGTTTTCCAGCAGCTCTAATTCCAAAAATACATTTGTCGCTGGTAGAGCATTTGAGAATATTGCATAGAGATCTTCGCGCGTAATCAATGAGATCAAAGTTTGACTGGCTTTGCCGTGCGGTAGTGGATGTTGCGCATGATAGTGGCAACTGGACATTGTAGGTACATGTATTGTGTACGACTCCTTTGGCGTATAGGTTGTGGCGCCAAATAAAAAACGCAAACTTTTAACAGCGCGTTCCTTGAATATGCTGCGTATTAACTGTAGAATAGTTTAATTCGTTAGTTATTATATACAAAATAAAAGAACGATGCACTGCCATTTTTACCTCGCGCATATCACTGATGGATTTCTTGGTTTTGGTCGCCAATTCGCGTTGGCGCTGCAGTTGAAATCGTGCGCTCGTTTGTTGTTCATTGGCGTCGGTCCATTTATCAATGTAATATTTGTAAGTTTTATAAACAAAAGGAATTTGATTGCGCTGATACAACAAAAATTCTAGCAATTCATTTACAAATTCCGCACAGGAGCCGGAGGTTAGTACATCTACTTCAAGTTTTAGATCAATATTTTTAACGTTTGCAGATGCACTCATCGTTTTATTGAAAATATATTTATGTATTCAACTAGTAAAACAAAAAACACAAAAGTCGATTCAAAATGGTACAAACGCAAGCGTGCTCTAGTCTCACTCATTTATTAGTATTATACTGCTTGCACGTACAACGTGATGCGGCAGTATAGACGCATTTGTACAGACGACTAAAATTCACATAAAACAAACCGCTTGAAGAATTAAAAACTAAGTGTCGAAACCCCGAATGCAACTCACAAAACTTCTGATATTAATTTTGTGACGAAAGATTTTTGTTTTTCATATGTGTTGTTGGAATTGGATTATTCGCAAAAATTTAATAATCATAACGCGATCCGCATCCATTGTTCTATATACGGACTCGTATCCGTGAATTTTAACATTTTTCCAATTTAATATTGAATATACTTTATAGGGTCTATGGCACCTTCTTTTCGGTGTTACCAACTTCGCTTAAATATTTACTTATTATTCATATTTTGTGTAAAAAGCATAAAGATCAAGTAGTGGTTCTCGACTTTATTATATTCTGTACACGTCATACTTTTTTTCGTAGTACGCCTTGATAAGCCTACAAATTTTGATTTCTACAATCTAAATATCTATATTCCAGAGAATGCTAATATATTTTTGAAGCAAATCAAGGCTTACTACAAAATTATAAAAAAAATTTTCAAATAAATTGCCAAAGTGAATTTGTTGTTTTGCCTCTTGGGTAAAACGATTGCGAGCTATGATTTTTCAAGTTACACTTGTAGCACTACAGTAGCTGGAGAGTATGTACCATGAGTTTGGTTTGAATAAGTTTTTTCTAGACAGATAATTGTGTCAGACAGACATACGGACATACAACACTAGTAATTTTTTATGCTATAAAATACAGATTATCGTCTAGGACATCAAATTCCTTTCTCTATATTTTATAAGGTATACCACGTCTACTTTTGAGTGTTAAATACCTCTGCAAAATCTGTAAACATTTTAACCTATCCCTGTAACACAGACATTTTGTTTTTATATAATAAATACATATCAATTTACGTCAATAAATATACGATATTGAATAACCACTATTGTTTTTGGCCGTTTATACATACACATATGTTATTTCTTCCACATTCATATGATATTTCTTCCATTCATACTACATACTTGTACATTAGGACTAATAGCTAATATTGCATAATCTGATATTTGCGATGCTATATCTCAGCTCACGAAACTTTCACAGCACAGTATAAAGTATCAAAATGTACCCAATCTCATTCGGCAAATCGACAAATTGTACTTTTTCAAATTTATTTTCAACTAGTATTTAAAAGAGCTTTCCGACATCGTTTACATATTCAAAAATATGAAGCGGTTTGGCCACAGTAGCCAATTGAAATCTGAGTGTTTTTGGCTTTTCTACCCAACATCCGTCACTTTAAAATCCTGAAAACAAAAATGTTAAAAAATTCAAAGGTTTGAAACGAGTCGGCCGATTTTCCTGATATTGAGCGCTTTGGACCCGTCCTGGTGCAAAGAATAAATGAAAAATAATTTGCTATGATAGCCGTAATATCCCTTGGAGGTGGTTTTTCCAATCCCTATTAACCATATATTTCCGACTGTGTTTTAACATTTTCTGAATTTATGTTTCAAGACCTTTTTATTAGTATATAAGATGTTATCTCGATCGGACTTATCAGTAAATACTACATTCTGTTGGGCTTTCGTCACTTGCATGGACTTCCGTCTACAATGATAAATTGCATTAACAACAGGGTAATTCCGACATTGTTTACAGCTATATTAACCACCTTGTTTTTGGTCTCATTGCATTACTGCTCGCTCGTTTCGTCTTAAGTTTTTTCCGTTTATTTATTAGTATTAAACGCGTTTGGCGTTCGTACAAATATTAATTTTTGTGCATGCAGTTGCTGTAGTTCTTAATCCAACGGTTTTGTTTCAATTCGGGCCGCAGAACTCGCAAATGTGTGGCCGTAAACACGGCTCAAAATTTGTGGCTTAATTAAGGTGTGGTTGATATTTTGATTAGCGCTGCTCTGTGAGATACAAAATAAACTTGAGCAACTGAAGTGCTTGCTGCAGGACACCAAATACTACAATTAGTGGTAAATTAAAACAATAATAGTTTAATAAATTTAAAGTATTAGCTTGAGCTCAAGCGAATCGCATGCTCTGAAAACATTCTTTTATCCATTGAGCTGCGTTATTAGTCAGCAGACCACGCCTAGCTCAGTCCGCATGCTAATTGGAAACCTAATTGCAATACGTGTGAACATAAATTCAAAATTTCCCGCATTTGTTTACATTAGTGTATCTGTATCTGTACATTAGCAGCTCATCACATTAATTTGTTTATGGAAATAAATTAAAATTTAATTATTTTATCGTTTCAGTACCGACGAATTTACTTAAAATGTGCCTTTAGTTTTTATGCTATTTCAATTAAAATTACAATTGAATTAGTATGTCCCAACGATTGCATACTAGAATGGCAATGCATGCTTTAGTGCTGGTGCAGCTTCTGCTACTAGCGGCCGCTCAGTTGCCTACCAATGAACCTGTACAAACACAGTCACAAACATATCAGCCGAGCTACAACAAAGACTACCAACCGCGTTACAATCCGTCGTATACAAACACACAGCAATCGCCGGAAACAACGCAATACGACAATCCACTGTTAGACTTCCAAAATCCGCAAAACAATCCAGTTTATGGCAGCGGGGGATCTGGTAATACGCTACTAAATCCAAACCAAAATAACTTCAACAATTATTATGACAACAATCGTCAACTGAACAGCAACACGTTGGGCGGTGGTCTTGGAGGTGGTGGTAATCTGGGTGTTGGTGGTGGCCTCGGTGCTACGAATTACGATCCATTTAATCGCAACTCCGTTACGAATGTCGGCATTGGCTATAGGGATCAGTTTACCGATGAGGATAATTTCTGTCCCGCTCATTGGATTTCATATCGTCAGACTTGCTATCGTTTTATACGATCTCCTAAACGAAATTGGCTGGATGCCAAAAAGATTTGTAAAGCCTACAACGCAGAACTTTTGAATGTTGATAATATCGACAAACATTCATTTATACTAAAGCAGCTAATAATTCAAAATCAACGCCAAAATCGTTTCTGGATTTCGGCACGTCAGACTGGACCGAAGAATTGGGTTAACGACGACAATACGCAGTTCTTGACGCTAAATGATGATTCATTTTCTTTTGATGAGGCACTGGCATTAGAAAACGAAGATTTGAATGATAATCGTTTTCTTGTACAGAACCCTAACGATTTCAACAATCGCAACAATCCGAATCAGTACTATAACACAATACAAGGATCGGTAGCATCGCGTAATCAGAACAATTTGAGAGGTTTCTTGGGTACGCACAGTCGTAAATGTTAATTTAATAAATCGAATTTAATATTATTTACTTTGCTTGCAGGTCCAAATCAATATGGTGAAAATGGCTACGTTCGCGATCGCCTAGTTTACGCTTATTCACGAAAACATGATCGCTGGTTGTTCATGCCGTCATACGATATTGAAATGAATCTCTTTATATGCGAATCGAAAGTACTGCACAATCCAGAGAATATAAATCTAAAGGAGGACGATAAGCGTCCATATCATTATGGTCTGGACATACGCGATATTGAGCGTATACCACGTGGTCCGTACTTTGTCCAACAACCGAACAACACTGTATATGACACTAATAAATATCGCTTGATTAACGATGTCTCACTGAGATGCTTAGCGGGTGGTTTTCCAACGCCTACATATCGCTGGTACCGCGAACTTTACGTTAACGATACATTGGAGTACAGAGAGATTGATCCGATTAAAGAGGATCGTTACACTGTGTCCGGTGGCAATTTGATTATCTATGAACCTAAGCAAGCATTGGATCAAGGTGCCTATCATTGTGTTGCAGAAAATGAATTCGGACGTGTCCGTTCGGAGAGCGCGAATCTTAATTTCGGGTTTATTATGGAATTTAATTTGAAACGGTCTGCTGAAACGGGCGAAATGAATTGGGGCAAATCGATATTTTGTGATCCACCGCAACATTATCCTGCAGTGAAATACTATTGGTCGCGTGATTATTTCCCTAATTTTGTCGAAGAGGATCAACGTGTTTTCGTCTCACACGACGGTGCCTTGTACTTCTCTTTCATTGAGACGGTGGATCGAGCAAATTACTCATGCACAGTGCAGACATTGATATCGAATACTGGACGTAATGGACCTTTCTTTCCGTTACGCGTCACTCCGAACAGCAACTATCAGGCGCTCATTTTTGCCAATTCTTTCCCGAAGGTAATATTTTTTTTTTATTATTTGAAAGCTAAATATAAACTTATTATTTACTATCTTATAAGGTTTTCCCTGAGGCACCAGTTGCTGGGGATGAAATCCGTTTAGAATGCGTCGCCTTTGGCTATCCAATCCCATCGTATAACTGGACTAGACACGGCCAGCCATTACAACGCAACGCCTACACTACCAACTATAATCGTGTGCTCATCATCCAAAATGCCACAACGAATGACAATGGCGAATATAGTTGCACAATTACGAATCCACGTAAAACTCTGGAAAAGTCTATTTTCATAAATATCCAAATGAAGCCGCAGTTTACTATACCATTGAATGATAAGATCAAGGACTATAACAGCGATGTTACCTTCATTTGTGAATCCTTCGCTATTCCCGATGCCAACTACACATGGTACAAAAATGCAGAGCGTTTAGATCCCGAAAAGGTGAACAAAGATCGCTACGTGATGCAGGATAACGTGCTGACAATTAAGTATTTAGACAAGGATCGAGATGACGGCATGTATCAATGTGGAGCTACAAATCAGCTAAAAACGGCATTTTCTTCGGCACAGCTTCGTGTGCTTACCATGAAACCATCGTTCAAAAAACGTCCACTAGAACCCGAGATATATGCAGTATACAATGGCAATACGACTATTGTATGTGATCCAGAAGCAGCGCCGCGTCCGAAATTCCAGTGGAAGAAGGATGGTCAGTTGATTGGCTCGGGTGGACATAGACGCATATTGCCAAGTGGCACATTGATTATATCGCCGACGTCACGCGACGATGAAGGCACGTACTCTTGCATAGCATCCAATCAGGCGGGCACAGATGAATCCATTGCGCGTGTCATTGTGCTGCGTAAGTAAAATTTTAATTATTCTCCGTTTTAGTGCACATGCTAATTATGTTTTGTAGAGGAAATACGTTTTATACAGACTCCGCCTCTTCGGATCACATCGAGAGAGCATGATATCATTTTCTTGCAATGCGAGGCAACCTATGATGAACTTTTGGATATTGCCTATGTCTGGAAGCACAATGGCGAGATACAGCACCACGATCACGATGGCACAGGGCGAATTGTAAATAAAAATTCTTTTTTGTTCTATTTATGTTATTTGCACTAACTAAATCTTTTCGGCGTTTTTCTAGGTTGTTGATCGAAATCGCCTTACAGTGCATAATATAACAATGCGTGATGCTGGCGAGTACGAATGCGTTGTGCAGTCAGCCGTTAACGAGATAAGCTCCAAGACAAATGTAGTCATAGAGGGAGCACCTGGTGCACCTGGTGGTGTGCAAGTAATTGAGATTGGCAAGACGAAAGCAATTATTGAATGGGTAGATGGTGCCAACAATGGACCGCCTATACGTTACTATAACATACTCGGCCGCACAAACTGGAATCGTACATGGGTCAATGTATCAACACACTTGCAGGCACGTGAGGTGGATAGATATACTTCACGGCAACAGGCCGAAGTTACCAATTTGACGCCCTGGTCTTCATATGAGTTCAGCGTTGCAGCTGTAAATGATCTCGGAATTGGCATACCATCCACACCTTCGCCTATTTATAGTACGTTCGAGGATAAGCCTTACATTGCTCCACGAAATGTTGGCGGTGGTGGTGGCAAGATTGGTGATCTGACAATCAAGTGGGATCCTTTATTGCCACAAGAGCAACACAGTCACGGCATAAACTACAAGGTATTCTGGCGTCTAAAAGGCAAGCAAGAATGGGCGACCGAGGTGCTGGAAAAACAAGAGAATATGGGAGTGGCTGTTGTGAATATACCACTGAACAATTACTACACCGAATACGAAGTAAAGGTGCAGGCCATCAACAGCATAGGCAAAGGTCCCGAAAGTGAACCAGTTATAATCTACTCAGCCGAGGACATGCCACAGGTGGCACCGCAAAAACCATTCGCATTGGGATTCAATTCGACAGCATTCAATGTGACATGGCGACCGATCGAAATGACACGCGAAAACGTACGCGGCAAACTTATCGGACACAGAGTGAGTAAAATCAATTAGCTGCAATAGATTGTGTGAATTTACACGTTTATATTTGTGTCTAGCTCAAATACTGGAAAACAACACACCAGGAAGAAGACTCTGTTTACTATTTGTCGCGTACAACGAGGAACTGGGCGCTGATTGTCGGTCTACAACCAGATACATATTACTTTGTTAAGGTTATGGCCTACAATGCTGCCGGAGAAGGACCCGAGAGCGAACGTTTCGAAGGTACGATGATGAAAAGGCTTAAATATGAAATTATAACTACTAATAACATTTTCTCTATTGAATAGAACGCACTTATCGCAAGGCACCACAAAAGCCACCTTCTTCGGTACATGTCTACGGAATAAATCCATCTACTGTGCGTGTTGTATGGCGTTACGTGTCACCGGCCGAAGACGAGGAACCTATAGAGGGTTATAAGGTGGGTGTTGCACGTGTGTGTAGAAATATAAGATAGATATTCTAATTAATGTTACATTTTATAGGTTCGCGTTTGGGAGACCGATCAAAATATGATCACTGCCAACAACACCATTATACCTATTGGTCAAAAACTCGAGTCTTACATAAACAATCTCACGCCCGGCAAGAGCTACAATATGCGTGTGCTCGCCTACAGTAATGGCGGCGACGGTCGTATGTCCAGTCCAACGCTGCGCTTCCAAATGGGTACGACTACGCGCAACAGCGCGAATTCGCGATATACAAGCAATATTAATAGAGCACTTATAATAACACTGTTGACCTTTGTGGCCACTTTTTTCTATAATTACTGATAAGCAGCTACAGTTAAGTTTTTACAGATAGATACAGCGCACAGCTTTACGAATATCAGCTTATGTACCCCACTTGAATCTCTGACCCATTTTAAAGTGTAATATTTACAAACACAGCATTCCGTCCACGGCTTTCGTCGCATGTACAAAACGAAAGCGTGTATTTTAAAGAATTCCGTCTATTTATAATTTACCTCAAATAATTTTCGAAACTAAGTGAATTGATGGTAACAAAAGTGTACTCGTTTATACATACATATATATTTTATGTATAAATTTTAATTAAGAAAGTGACCTTATATAGTGTAAGTAAATGAACGAAACAAATAATTTAATATTTCTTTATAGATTTGGATCGAATATTGTTTATTATATAGTAGAAATTGTAATTGTTTTATGTTTTTGTTCTTTTTGTGTCATTTTTATCAGTACTTGAAACTTCGTCCACTATTTGTGTCTTTCTTTTTTTTAGAAGCTTTTAATAAAGTAATTTAGATTTGGAATCTATTTTTAAAATATTATTTGCAAATATATCAATAAATGTCTTTTATCTAAACTAACTTTAATTGAGCGAGTTTAAAAGATGTATTTTCTTAAAAGTAGAGCTACAGAAATTTTAATAAAATTTTTTATTGGAAAAGTAAATGGTTTTAGAGGCAGTCATTTTTAAGTGATCTAAGAAGAAGATTGCACTTTTGAAGACAACAATGTTATTGACTACAGAACGAAAAATACATATAGTATTTTACTGAAATTTAAAATTTAAACTAGTCTGGTTTCAACATATCTATATATTAACGATATTTCACATGACAAAATCCATTATGTTTAAGCTACAGAGCGCGCAAAAGACTATACATGGTCAAAAAAAAAAACCCTCCTTAGAGTAGTTGGGTAATAATAGTCTCCAAAAGAAAATTCGATTTTTCAAATGATTATGTTGGCAATAGAGAACTATATAGCTTTTTATAACACTGAATGATTTCGTTTGGCGAGACAGCAGAATTACCAAATGAAATATTTGAAGAAATGATTCAATATTTCCATGATATGGACAAATCCTTTGAGACGTATTTACCTGAAGAGCAGAAGGTAAAACTGAATATTAAATCATGGGCTCAGAATCCTTGCATACCAAATTTTGCAGAAGCCAGATAACATAAAACCTATGAAACTTTCTTAAAAATGTCATTAGCTTCAAGAATGGCATCATTGTTCCTAACAATTGAAGATTTTTGGTGTAGGGCTCGTGACGAAAGAAAAAGGCTCTGACTGTTCTTCCGTTTCCAACAACGGAATTCTCAGCACATGCAGCTGCAAGGAAAATAGACTGGATGAAAAGCGTGACAAGCGTCATCATTCCACTTCCATGAAGCCAGATATTAAACAGTTGTTCAGAAATAAAGCAAACAACTACAAACATCTCATTAAATAGGAACAAAGGGAACCAGAAATTGACGTGGTCGTGTTCTATGAATTCTAGTAAAATTTTCAACTCAAGAACAATCTTCTTGCCGGATCGCTACTTCTCTGCTCTAGTGTACTAATTTTTTTTTTGTTGAGAAGTTTTATTCCTTATTCACACGCACTAAATATAATCCGCTCCGTATATGTGAATGAAATGTGTATGAAATTCAATAATCATGTTCGACGTTAGTTATTGGAGTTCCCGGGCATCTGAAATAAAGCTGTACAGATTATACTGTACATTTGTCTCGTTATATTCGAGCGAGCTCTGCGAGTACTACAAAAAAAATGAGTGTGTTGGAAAAGAAATAATGCAAAAAAACCCGCCCGATCAGCTGGTTGGACTTTCCGACAAAAACAAAAAAAAGTTGAAGGAAAAAACAGATTCAGTGGAAAACCAAGGCGTCGAAAGAAGGCGATTTCACAAATTTAAACTTGTTGAGCATTGCAATCAGTAAATGAAATATGAACTGATTCATTGGAAATAAAATTGGTTTGATTAAAGCCGGAGGCAGAAATCTAACGAGAGTGAAGTGTAGCTATGGATCCCACCGAATCTGGCGGAGCTGCATCAGGAGTGAGCCGGTTGCAGTCTCAATCCGCCATAGCGGGGGCTACGAGCAGGCCGTTTTACATACGCACCACAGAGCTAAGGCACGTACGGGAAAACGATATGTTCGAACTGAACAGAATACTCGATGAAAGCGACTGCTGGCGGCAGCTGATGGAGATTATACCGAAAAGATTGGATGCTAAAACTAGCAGTGAGCAAAATATGCTCAGGTACAAGGAGGCTATCGACCAGGCAGGTTTCAAATACACTGCCAGTGACATCAGTCAAATTGAAAAAGCCTACAGTCGAATGAATACATATCAATACCACTCACAGATTATGTTCGAGGAGTGGCAAACTTCAGGTCGAACTAACGAGCGACCGACGCTCGGCGTACTGCTGCAGCTTTTGGTGCATGCGGAGCTCTTTCGTGCTGCTGATTTCGTGGCGGAAAAGCTGCTAAACGGTAAGATAATCAAACATTTTTATATGCATACTAACTATTATTTGATACCATTATTCCGCTAAAGAGTCTAAACCATTGCGTCCGAGTACGGGTCCTGCTGCTGCAGTGGACTTCGGCGATCTAACTGCGGAGCTGATGGACATCGATATTGATGCTGCCTCGCTACCCAGTACTAATACATTCAACGTAAATGCACACATTGGCTTGACAGACGCATTCAACAAGGACTACACGAAGCCCGTTGTGATAATAAACAAGGATATGCCTGTTTTCAAGCCCGATAATGTTCCGCCTGTTGCACCGCCACGTTCATCGCGTGCAATACGCCAACAAACTACTGCAGGAGCAAGTAGTAATGGAAAGATAGCTGCCGCGGTTGGTTCCAATCAGTACGAGAATCAACTGCCCGATTTCACAGCAGAGCCTCAAACGCAGTCGTCGCGCAACATACCGGATCTATCGCTTCTGAGAGTAGCATCGTTGTCGGCTACAAACGATACAGAAACACAGAGCACAAATGGGCCGCGCGAATTTATTGTTTCGAATCAGAATGTATCACCGCCCGTCGAGGCTAATATTCCGCTGGTGTCATTACTCTGTGTGAACGATAATATTACAAATGGTAGCGAAACAACAGAATCCGTAGCACATACCATGTCTACCACAACGAACTCTTTCAACTCCGCAGCAGACGGCTCTGCAGAGGTATCAACAAATCATGTTACCAGCGCTAACGATAACAATTTGCCGATAATTAGTGAATTAAATCTAATGGGCGAGCAAGACAACTCACGCCCCGACAGTGAAGTTAATGATGGCGACGCCAACGGCGGTGCGGTTGGGGAGCATAGTCGCTGCCGCAATCAGAGTGACAGCAGTCTAAGCAACAACGATTCTAGTCTGACCACAGTAACCGACACCAGCGGTGATAATAGCTTCGAGCTAACAAACGATTCCAGTTTGGCTTCGAATGACGAAAATATTCCCGACTTAAGCGAACTGCAAAAGTAAATAGATATAGATATTCAGTTTAAGAACGAGAGGATGAAGAACACCATTCCATTTCGCATATACATATGTGTGTGTGTGTGTGTGTATACATATTTTAATTCACTATATGTATAACATTACATATTGTTAATAATATTATGTGTAAACAACGACAACGACAACCCAAGACACAGATCTGATTCAGAGATTACAGCCTAGCCATAGTAAATTTATACAACAGCGTGGAACTTTTGTAAGACGTACTTTACAATAAACAGAAAGAAAATGACCATGAAAAACTTGAAAATGAACGTATATCTTTGTTGAAATTTATCTGTGCCGTTCATAGAGCGAACTTAACGGTCCAGCATTCCCTGGTGCCTCAATGTGACTGATAAACTGAAAAACATGAATGAAAATTATCGATATCTCGCTTAGTTTTCGATATATAAAATATTAAAGATACAAAAGAATACACTGAAAATTGTATAGGGGCAATGAGATATTAAACTTGGTTTTTTTTATAATACGATATCTCAAAAGCTAAGCGAGATATCGAAAAATGATATTACTATTTTTTGTGTTATTTTAATTTTAAAATTGCCATACTAAGGGCCGTTCTCACGACTTACCGATACGTAAGAAAATACGAAACGGCAAGATATGTTATAGGCGTAATAATATTGAGTAGTGAATGTCACGTCATTACAATTATAATAAATCAATTTTGAGTAGCCCTGGAGACTATTTGAAGAGGTGGACAGTCCAATTGCAAAAACGTAAACACAATAAAATTAAAAAATACGAGCCAATCTATGAATATAAAATTATAATAAAAAATTTCAATTTTGTTTGTTTCCATTTTGCTTTTGCTTTGTTTTTTTATCGATCGAGTTGGCAGGTATCTTTGCAAAAAATTCTGATAAACTCATCGGCTCGCCGAATTCGACGATATGGTTATAGGCTTAATAAGTGTCGTGACATTGAAAACTAGCATATCGCCTGAAAAACATGAGCGGTAAAGTTATAAGCAAGTCATGAAAACGGCCCTAAGTGACATATAGAACAATTGTATCTTTGAATTTCAACATCTCTATAACTAAGCAAAACGTCGAAAATTTTTGTTGACCATTTTTCGTCTTATTTTAACAAGCTCTATTAGAATCCATCGTCAGATAGTGGTGCCACGTGAATCGTAGAATCCTCAAAAATTTTAAAATGGAGTATGCTGTTGAAATTTAAATTGCTGGAGTGAACTTAACGGAGCAACATGATATTAATTTTTAACGCACCCTGTAATTATGCTTCGTGTCATGCCACGTCTATTTAGAATCTGTTCAGCTCAAAATTTGTATGAGTGCGAGCGTGACAAAGCGCAACTGCATTGTTAAATCGCTTGGTTAAATGTGTTTAACCATTAGTGCGAGCAAGCCAACTAGCTCACTTTGAATAGCTTGACGACATCAAAACAGAACCGACCTTACTAAACATAAGAATTTATAAAAAAGTGTAAACAAAACCATTTCTTTTCATTAAAAACTGTCATAATTTTTGGTACAATGGACGAGTCAGAGCTGCTCTTCAATTTGGTCTATTTGTTGTTTTGCATGTGCATTATATATCCGCCCGAAGAATTTCAGCGAATCGGCATGACAATAGAGCAAATCTTTGCTCGCTACTTGGGTGACGAGAATATCGACTTTATTTCGTATCATCAGCGAAGAACATCGCTCAACGTAATCGCGCATAGTTTGCTGCCGGCCACGTATTTCATCATACATCGCATAAAATTCTCGGTTTTCGCAACAGAAGAGCCGCTGGAAGACTCTGAGGTTGACCCTGATTTTCCAATGCCACAGGAGGCTGTTGCATTCAAGACACTCACCTGGAAGATTGCGCAGCGTTTTAGTTTATTAGCTGTACTCATAGTACCTGCATTGATTTTCAACTGGTATCAACAAGATTGGAAGCGCCATCCGATAAGTCAAACGCTCATCAAGTACTCAAATACGGCGCAGAACTACCGTCAAGTCGCTAGCGACATAAGCAATGAGTACCGACGCCATGGAGTTTATAAAAAGAAACTTAATTCAATTGCAACCGTAATTGCAACGGAAAATTGGATTATCAAAACGTCGTTGTACGATGTAAATTTTGCGTATCAAAGTAATACATCGCTCAGTGTAGCCAAGGTAAGTGCTAGTACGTGCAGTAGCTATGGCAATGTACATAATCAATTCGATCTATACATAAATTTCAGGCGGAGACATATAACATATCGCTTGATAACAGCGATACGCTGCAGATGATTAGCATTATAGTGAAGCCAAATCGTCAGGGTGTTTCCGATTTTCATATACGCATTAACGCACTCGAATTTCGTAATCTGGAAGAGCGCATCAGCAGGCCCATTGCTATACCATCAAATATACAATTTCATCGTAATGTGATCGATCGTTTCGTTGATGCTTTCAAGGCACAAGTGGAGCTTAATCCGATATATAACTCAGAACCCGTTACGGAGAAATGTTTTGCCTGCATGCATGCTGAGCCCAACATAAAAATACACAAACAATGTGTTGATTTCGATCGCGACGGGAGACCGCTGGCTGGCGATGCTTGCTGTTCCAACTGTTACTGCCGCCCGATGTGGTGTGTAGAGTGTTTGGCGCGTTGGTTTGCTGCACGTCAAAATGATACTGATCGGGAAACTTGGCTGGAGCAAAAGTGTACATGTCCCATGTGCCGTGCTAAATTTTGCGTGCTGGATGTGAGCTACATACGCGAACCTAGTGGCGGAGCCAATGCAGAACTAAATGCCAATGATAGCGATGGAGCGTGATTGTGCGTGCAACATATTTCTTATCTCAGTGCAAGTTCAACTATGAACCTCAATGAAAATCGCGCTTATATGTATTATAGTTAAGCACAAAATACAATACATAAAAGGCAAACCAATAATAAAAGACTGTGTTAAGTCTTAAATGTACGTACATAAAAATATATATTTATTTATTGTTAACATACTTGTTTGAATTCTTTATATAGAACTTACTAATCAATCTATAAACTAGAATATTACATTGACTATCACGTTTTAATACTTTAAACGTACACAAGGTGATGATAATACATAATTACTTTATTGAATTTAGGTATATAATTAATAAGTGTAGTCGGTTATTGCGTTAATCTATTAAGTACTAATAATCCAGATTAGTAAACCAGCCCTTCATTTTGCGCATTGCATACTTAAAATCTAAATATAAAAGCTTCCTTAAACTGCAGCGTCATACTCCGGGTGCCAGTGTTTGATAGGTGTTTTTGTAAGTTGGCTGCCAGTATCTGTAGTCTTCTTCCTGTTTGCCTGTTACGGCACGGAGGTTTATTTATAGCCAATATAATGATGCCATCATCATTCATTCACATTCAATTAACCACACTCGCAGTCGGTGCAATAAAGTAACGTTCTTTTGATTTAATAAAGCCATAAATACATACATATTGTGCGAGAGTGAGTCTGCTTGTGGAGTTTATTTTGTTTAGCAACTATAAATTCGTTTCGTAGAAACTTTTATAACTCTCCTTTTTAACATTTTGTTGATTTCTTGTTGTTGTTGTTGTAGCATTGGCTGTGGTCTGTTGGTAGACCTTACTAGTTGTGGTGTTAATTTGGCGTGCAGAGATCTGAAAAAAGAGGTGAGGTAGGGTGCTTTATTAATAATACTATATCAGTAGATACTATTTATACTATTATCGTTCCATATACTTAATGAATTACAATCAAAAATTGTACGATATTGTGCTGAATAACGTCAGAAAACAAATGTGTTTATAGTAGATAGGGAGACAAGAGTAACAAGTAGAATACTATGTTCCTAATTATGTTCTAGTAAATATATACAAAATAGCTATTCAGAAAAAATCTATAAATACATTTATGGAAACAGCTTTCAACAAGAACCTAGTTTTCATTTTTATAAACTGTACACATAGGGTCCAAGTTCAAATAATTAGACTCTTCTTTTCACTCTTGTTTTTGTTCTTAAGTATCTTCAATCCTTACAAATATTCCATACTCATGTAAACCTGCTCCCTATTTTTTATATTTTTGATGATCATTTTTATACCATTCCAATATAGGGTGAAATGGTATTCTAAGTTTGTCTGCATCAGTTTGGGGCATCGTAGAACCCATAAAGTATATATATTTTTGTTCAGCTCGTCGAGACGAGTCGATCTAGCCCTGTCCGTCTGTCTATCTGTATGTTGCTGCACATTTTTTGGGGAACAATTTTTATGCTATCCAGTCTTCACAAAAACTTTTTTATTGAAGTCAATATCATCTTAATAATTGATATAGTAACTTCTAGTGGGCGGACGCTTGACATATACATTAATAGGTGGGACCCGTACACTGTTTGGGGGTAGCTCTCATACAAACCTACTGCCCACTTTTAGCTTTTTGTATGAAAAACTTCTTTATTAAAGTCAATATGAGGTTGAAAAGCAATGCGATTGGCACGCCCACTTTTTGGGGTAGCCCCCATACGGTTTTTACAGTGCAATTTTGTACTTTTTATGAAAAAATTCTTTATTTAAATCAAAATTAGCTTGAAAATTGATTTGGTGGATTTTAGTGGACAATCGCTTCATATACATATACATATATATGGGCGTGTCCCGCCCACTTTTTGAGGTAGTCCCATATAAACCCGTAGCTCACTTTTAAGTATCTGTATGGAAAACATCAATATCAACTTAAAATGCGATATGGTGGAATCTTATAGATGGTCGCTTCATACACATCTACTAATGAACGTAGACCCCCTCCCCCGCGTGAATGGTATTAGAGCTTCGGTTCAACCGAAGTTAACGTTTTTTCTTGTTTTGTGGTTATATTTCAAAAATTCGAATTTTTCAACAATTCTAATAAAATATCCCGCATATGTCTAGATCGCACCAATAAATTTAATAGTATAAGGTACAATAATATAAGGTACAGTGTATTTCGAAATCGAGCTAACTCGACTGATCCATTTTTTCTTTTTAAACGTTAAATTCCATGATTCAGAGTTATTTGCCTGTACTTAATCGAAAATAATAATAAAGCTTTTGCCTATATTTTTGAGATAAATCGTCCACTTAAACCTTGTTTTTACATTTCAGTTTATGAGTTCGGGCTTATACTAACTAGGGGCTGAATGACAATCTGTAAATTTTTTATAGTTAACATCAAGTTAAGTGCAAGATAATTGAATCATTGTTTTAAGACAGATCCTCAGTAAAGATAAACGTATAAAAAACAAATTTTCCTTAAATAAAGCCAAACTCCTTTCGTCATAAGAGCGTTCAGTACTTCTGAAACACGTTTAAACCACAAGGGAGCAAAATAAGTAAAAACTGACAAGCAGAAAAAAAAGCAATTAATTAAACAAAAGTACAAAAAAAGTAACCTGCAAACACACCTTTTGGGAAATTTTATACGTCTGGCGACAAATTTCTGATAATGTCATACAATCTTAAGAAAAAAAAAAAATAAATAAAGAAAAAAACGTCGTAAACATGTACATATATGCATATATATTATATATAAATACATAAATATATATATATATATATATATATATATATATATATATATATATATATATATATATATATATATATATATATATATATATATATATACATATATATATATATATTAAATTAATATGTATATTCAAACAAAAGGCGAATATAAAAAAAAATATAAGGTAAATATACACGGGTATGTACAGCTGAACGAACACGCTTGTTTCGCCCTGTTTGAATTACGCAGAAGGAAAGTGACACGCGAAGGAGCTATAAATATATATTTTGAATTTCACACCCCCTTATTTTTTGTACTTTGTGCAATCATACACCAATAAAAATGCATTGTTGTAAACTGAGTTGAGGTTTGAATTTGTAACGAAATGGCCAATGAACTGTTTTGTGTTAATTGCGCGCTCATTTTCTTTTTCTGCGTTCAAGTGATATTGTATTACCGTACATAGTATATATTATAACTCTAAGTAGAAATCAATTAAGAATGGATGTAGCAAGCAAAAATGCAAATGGTGATACCTAAAAATTTGACTCAAAATTAATCTTATCTTAAAATCGAACTCTTTGAACAGAACATAATAATGTAATACAAATTTTCGATTGGTATACATTATACACTCTTCACACTAACTTTAAACAGTATTACACTCCCCTGTTCTAGATTTCGATCCGAATAATTTGGTCGGTATCCATTTCATTAAATTGATCCGTTTTAACAAATCTGAAAGTATTTTGCGATTTGATTTCATTGAAAATTGGTGTTATGAAATTCCAATTCTCAACGTGAATTGAAATAAAATCGCTAAATTCTTTCCAAAGCAAAAAGACTGACGATTTTAATGAAAATGATTCCGATCAAATTATTCGATTTGAAATTTCGAAAAGGAGACGGTAATTTAAATAAAATGAATCATCGGAAACCCCATAAGGTATTGTATATGTATTCGTGCACAGCACGACAAGACGAGTCGAACTAGCCATGTCCTTCTGTGTATTTGCCTGTGCCATATTTTCTCAATCTTTGAAATATTGATTTGAAAGTTGGTATGAAGACTTTTAATAACTATTAGCAACATATTTATCAAAATTACTGCGATTTATTTACTAGAAGGTATAGCTCCCAAGCAAAAAAGGGCAAATGTTAAGAGTGTTTAAGTTAAGTTAACTTTTTCTCTTGTTTTGCTTAATGATATATATAATCTATATACATGAGAATGCTTGACCTAACTGATTCATTTATAATCATTGTACAGCGGAAACCGTTAAAGCTATAAAGCTGATTTCCAGACAGTAGTTTCTTTTTATGTTGAAAACGTTCACTAAGATGAGGTTTTTCCAAACTCTGCCCTAAGATAGCGTTACAGTTTGTATGGGGAACATTTTTTTTCTTCAATCGATCGTTTTAATTTTTTAAAACCAAAAAAACGCAGGAACCTGTGGCAAATACCACCCCAGGGAACACCAGGTTATTCTGATAGTTGTATATACGACTTATGCAATTTGAACAAAAATAGAAGGTAGTTGGTGATGATTAGGCAAGTTTTAAATCTCTTCATTTACAACACCGTTGCGAATTCCCAGCGAACTGTATTTTTAGGTAGTATACAGATTTTGTTTGCTATCTACTCCATATAGTGAGTTTTGGGATATTAAGATTTAAAACCTTCATCGAATCTAAAGAAGCGTACCGTTCCGAATATTCGAATATTTTGCAAATGGTGGGACTAGTTTACTATGAGACAAACGAAATAATGGTTAGATATTTTCGTTTCCTAAATGTTTTTGAACAAAAGTTTTATTTTATGTGCAGCGCATAAAAGTCATACGCTAGAAATAAACTCAGTTGTTAAATCGAATAATAATAAAAATTTTTTGCTTTGTTCAAATAACTTCCACGTAAAAATGCAAAGCTAAAGTATATATATACATATCTCTTGCAGTATGCTATAATAACAGATCGATTTTATAACCAACTCTATTTTATGCCAATCGCATTGATAATAATGAAAAAAAAATACAAGCTTGTCCAAGGTTTCTTAGAAAACCAATTTCTCTCTTTCCGCTTTACGGTTAGTTAGTCTATGTATCATACAAGTATATTCATATAGAATAAGAACTATAGATAGCCTGGTACTTAAGCACGGCGCGTGCACCCCCGCAATCGCAGCACAGCTATCAGTGCTTGCACATTTCAACAAGTTTTGAACGCGTCAAACGTCGTTATCAACAATAGTCTAAACATATAAAACACATCGAAATATTGTCGAAAAATAAATCAGCGCAGAACTGTAAAATACAAATATACATATTTATATACGAGTATATATGTATATGGTATACTGCTCCCAATAAGTTTTTAGTCTTTTTGTTGTTGTTGTTGTTGTTGTTGTTGTTGTTGTTGTTTGGTTTTCAATTTAGTACCAAAGCTCATAAATATAATTTTAACTTGTCCTTGATTAGAGTTAAATTATTGCGATTTTACCTATTGTCTAGTGAAGTCTACTTCTATTATCAGTTTGTATTGTACTAAAGTGTACTAAAGCGCTGAGTATTTAAAATTCTCAGAAACTTTGCAGCTGTCTGAAATTGAAGTTTTACATTAATAATATTGTTTCTTGAGCTTATCATAATAAAAGTACTATAGGAAATAAACAAAACTTCCGCTTTGTTTTTGTAGAAACATTTCCGTTCTGTAAAATCAAAACACATGAGTATGCATCGATCTTTAGCTCGTTGAGTAATTTCATTCTAAAATTTAGAATCTAAATATAAATGTAAAGGTGTTATCTATTTTTGTGTAGTTAATACCCTTCTAGATAAAATATAAATAATTCATATTGTTTACTTGAAAACAAGCATAAAAACAAAAGAAATCTAGTTCAATAATAAAACTTTAGTATCAGTTTTGCTGCCTACCTTATCTTGTTCCTTGTAACTATCCTTAGTTACTCCTGTGCTGTTGCTATTATCATCGAATAGTTTGCCATCAACGATTTCGCGTTTTTTGTTTTTGGATTTAAAGCGTCCGGAACGTGAAATTGTGAAATTTCGCCATTGATGACTGCTGAATTCGCAGCGTTTCTCCTCCTCATTCAGGATGCTGTCCAAATAACTGATGGGTTCGTGTGTTGTCATTGTTGTTGCGTTGCTCATGTTTTAAATTTTTATTGTTGATTTTTTTTTTTTTTTATTTAAACAAATTTTTTTTTTATAAAACCTTTTTTTGTTCTAATTAAAATTATAATACATATAAAAAGAATGAATAACAATTTTGCGTATAGCGCGGCAACGAGTCCAGCACAGACTGAATAAGCGCAGCACAACTCAATGGAGAAGCACCGGGTTTGGTTTTTTGTTGCCTGAGCTGAGCGCTTTTACTCCATAAAATTGCACTAGAAGCAGCAGCGGCAGCAGCAACAGAAACAACAATGAAGACAACAGGAGCGAGAACGAGAGAGCGAATGCGTTCACTTTATTTCGTTTATTGATAATGACTAAAGAAAAGTACTAACGATATATGTACATATGTATGTATGTACGTCTATATATGTATATATGTATGTATAATTTATACATTTGTTTTATTCTTGTATGTATTTATATTTTTTAAAAAAAAAAACATACACACATAGATACAAAGATGTTTATCACACCAACAACAATAACAACAACAATACTTGTCCACAAATGCACAGTGTACCCTGATAGCCCCAGGTAAGTAGTAAGCTAAGTTAGTCAGTTGAATGAGAGTAGTAGTCGGCCAAAAGTGTCAAAAAGTATTATAAACCGAGCGAGAAAGTCAGAGACAAAAAAGAGAAATACGCCAAGTTCGGTTGCACTGCAGCTCGAATACTCTATTTTATGTGTACCTAAAAAAGCTTAGTTTGTGTAGTAGAGCTTGACGCTGAAACCAATTTATAATATGCTTTTCTCGAGAAAGATAGAAAGTACATACTATAACTTCTCTGCTTATGTTTCAGTTTATCATAACTGAGTTATGATCCCTCACCGCAATACCTAATATTAACTAATTTTACATTAAAGACGAATATTTTTATTTTACAACACTTTCTAATATCATCAACGACCCAAAAAGAAATTTAAGTTTGAAGAAACCAAAACTTTAATAAACTTCACATGTTCAGAGTTAAATTCAGTCAAAACTTCTATAAAGCTTTAGTTCATAAAAGCCACCACATTGCATTTTATGTTGATATTAGTTGAAATAAAGCCACCACATTGCATTTTATGTTGATATTAGTTGTAATAAAAAACATTTTCGTACAAAAACCTTAAAATGGGTATGGCACTTTAGAATCTGTAGACCTATTTTTAAAACAATTCGTGAGAGTCTAGTAGCGAAAATCGTCGTACTGATCAAGAATGCATGTACATATGTTAGCGTACCCAGCGTGCGTTACTACGGCCCTATGGTTTTTCACTTATATGGTGCTGTGGTACCGCCCACTTTTCTAATAGATATTTTTTTCATGCTAATATGTTTGATTAAGCCTTGATTTGCGCCCAAAATTTTCATTCTACAAACTATATTACAAATTAGGCTAAGAATTTATCCGGCGCGTTTCTGCCACTCGTTCCCCCTGTCCCTACTACCTCATGTCCCCTTACCCTACCACCCATTCCCCTACCCTTCCACTTTTTCCCCAAAACTCCCCTTTCCCTTCCCTCTTCGATCCACTATATAACACCTCATCCGTGTATTTTAAAGTTTTTGGGCCAGGAACACTCGCGGGAACACTCGTGGATTGAATTGTGAATCTCAACCGTTCTCGAATCCCCATTAACACACACAAAAAATTTTCATAAAAATTGGTCCAGCACTTTAGGAGGAGGTCAGTCAGTTACACACGTACAGAAGATTTTTATATATAAAGATATGTACCTTATTGGATACCCCACGTAACGTTGTAAAAATCAAATTATCCGAAATGTTCAAATTATACAAAATTATAATTGTTTAGATTTCGCATTTCTTAGTTTTGACGGTAAATAATAGTTGCAGAGATATAACGAATTTGGTTTTTCTCTTATATGGGGGCGCCCACTTTTAAATTTTTTGTTTAGTTTTCGTCATTAGTGGTGAAGCTAATCTTCAAAATACTGGCTCAATCATTGGTTTTATTAAAGTATTAGGGGAGATATGGCATACCGACAAAAAAATACATCTTTGAGAAATAATATATAATGATATTAGTTTTACATATGGACGGAATGGACCTGAGTGTAGTCTTGCACAAAATCCATGAGAAAATTACTATACGCTCCACAAAACAGTATAAAAGTGTTAAAATCGTACTCAAACAAATCGAGAGCGATGATGAACGATGATAAAGAGAGAAGGCGGTCGAATGCGAACGGGCGCCACTTCACTTCACTCGACTTGATTTTGAGTACGACTCCATTTTAGACATACTCATCTCATATGTAAGTTTGTATATTGGTTTTTGTGTGTTTTCGTGTTAACTGTTTGCCATTGCCTTTGTCACTGTATCAGTTCAGTGTGTATTGAATTTGCTGAGCAGCAGCAGCCGCCGCAGCAGCCAACGAAGAAATAATAACACTAAGAACGTTAGTTAACACATTTACCGCCTCCTCCCGTGCACAACCGGTCTATTCGTAGCGTGTGTTCTCATATGGCTGCTCTCCAGAAGTTGCTCTGATACCCTACTTTACAAAACTTCAGAACTTAAGCTATAATATTGGCAAAATGTTATTGTTTTTTGTCGTTTATACAAGGCAAAGCGTATCGCTACGTCGAGTAAACCAAAAGCTTTCAGTTTTAGCTTCTTTTTTTTTGTTTGCGTTTGGTTTGGTAGTACTTGGTTCAATGATAAGACCAAATAGACAAAACCAACAATAGCTGCTAACAATTATAAATGATTAGATCGCTTTTTAGAGCATTCACATGCAGAACTCTAACAGTATTTTGTGTCTGTGTTGGCGCTATAAATCCACATCAATACAATTTGAGCCGGAAAACCCTATATATGTATATAGGAGCGCAGTAGTACTATTGTAGGATATAACTTAAGCTCCATGCTTGAAACTACTACACAAGTGGCTGATTACAGTTTCCTAAGTTTATCTAATCATAGCGTGATAATTACAATGTCTATAACAACAAAACAAATGCATTTGTTTTATTATAATTTTGTTGCAATTTTTGTATTTAATTAATTTTTTTTTTACTTTACTACTCATATATATCTTATATCCATATTGCTGGGTATTTACGATTCCCGGGGCTCCTCGATCTGATTCTGGATTAGTTTTCGAAATATTGAATTTCAAAACTAAATTTTTTTGACATCTTCCATAATTATAGGATTTATACAACTCGTGATGCAACGAAAAGTAAGCATAATTTTATTGATATCTCTGTTATTTTTCTCGATTTTGTAGTTTAAAAATAAAAATCTTAGTTTTTCAGTGTCCCTTTATCATTATTACTGTATTTGTTTGTACCTTTAAGATTCGATTTCTAAGCGAGATATCGAAATTTTTGTTCATATTTTTCGTCTTATTTGCACGAGTTCTATTAGATTCTGTCGCCAGGTCGTGGGGAATCGTATATTGCCTATTTTCTCAGAAAACTATATATTACATATGTACTATACATACAATGAGATTATAGTTTAAATTACTTTTCCGGTGCCATGACTTTATAGCTATCCTCGAGCTTGTCTTTCGTGTCGCCGTGTACATTTGCAACGTGTCGCTTTACTGAAGATCGGTCACCAAATGGACGGTTACATTGCGTACACTGATACATTATGCCGGAATGCGTTATTAAATGTCTACTAAGTCCGGAGGCATGTGTAAACTTTTTCGTGCACAGATGACAAGAGTGTAGCTTCGGCTGATCTAAATGCAACTTGTTAACGTGATTCACTAGATTGGTTTTTTGTGCAAAGCCTTGTTTACAGTGTGGACAAACGTAGGGCCGCACGCCAGAATGTGTATCCATATGACGTTTGAGAATTTCGCGCTGCACAAAGGTTTTGCCGCATTCATTGCATCCATAAGGCTTTTCACCAGTATGTATTACCATGTGGCGTTTTAGTGAACTTGAGCACGATAGATATAGCTTACAATCAGGACATTGATAATGTATGCCCTTCTCCAGAGTGCGTTGGTGAGAACGAGCATGACGCCGCAGTGCCGTTTCCGTTGAGAATTCTATGGGACATAATTTACAGCTGAATGATTTAACAGTGTCCGTTTGACGCCGTGCTACTGTAGTAACGAAATTAAAGTTATCTATGCTCTCTACAGAGTTCGCGTTGTTCGGTTTAATTTTAGCGAACATTTTGTCCGAACTTGTATTTGCCGTATTTGTCTGCAGCTCCGTATTTGATTTTCCCACGTCCAAATTAACGAATTCGACCACTTCGTTGCCCAGATCTAGTAGCATCATGTTCGATGTCGTTTTTGTTTCCAATTTTATATTTTTTGACGTCGTAGAACTTCCGAGCAAGAGTGGTTTCTCACAAAAATGAATTTCCCCGTTCTCCTGAACTAAAAAGTATAAAGAGTTAAACTTTATCTTCTTATAAACAGATTATACTTACTTTCGTATGATGTTATACGGTTGCTATCAGTAACGTCGTCGAAAACTTCATTAATTGCCTCAGGCGCAGCCTGATTTTGTTTAGCTATTATAGATTTTGATATTTGTACATTGTCGTCTAACATGTAAATTTTGTCGTTTACAGTTTGTTCAATGGACTTTTCCGTTACCGCGTCATCATCATCATTGTTGGTTGCCATAATATTATGTTTCTTCGCAGCTGGCTCTGTCAAAATGTTTTCGTCTTCGCTGCTATTGGGAGTTGTCGGTAACAGACGTTTTCGCCTACGCTTTATTTCCTTCTGTGCGCTCAAATATACCGGATACACTGCGTTATCCTTTTCGTTTATATTGTATTCACTGCCATCATTATCAATACTGATGCTTTCGTATGCTTGCTTTGTACTGAGATATACTTCCATTTCTGCTAGAAGTACACTAATTTGTTCTTTTCGGCATTCTTCTTTCACTTCAGTCTGAAGTTGTTCTCTAACCTCGTTAACCACTTCACAGCGCAGCTCAGTTCGTACTTCCTCCTGTATCCTGCTCCGCAATTCATCGCGCACTGTATCCACTACCTCCCCTCGTAATTCCTTCTTCACATCAGCCTTAGCATCTTCGAGTTGTTTCACAAGTAACTCTTCCATCTCCAGTTTATATTCAGCTTTCCACAGTTCAGCATTCCTCCTTTTCAATTCATCCTGATCCCTGAGAAACAGCACCGAATCCTCGAACTCTAGTTCTTCCTCGTCGTCATCATCATCTGATTTGCAGAAAATGCGACTTTTCTTGCCCAAGCTTAACAAACGTATATGCTTCCGAAGCTTACTGTCTGACACTTGGCATCGCTTGCGAAACAAAAATGATTTCTCCAATTCGTAACGACAGTCGTAGCATATCTGCTTCGGTAAGCCATCAGCAGCCTTCACCTCCAACGATGCACACGTCATGATTCGCATTGGTATGGACAGCTCCGATTCGTCAACAGTGAAAATTTGGAAGATATTTTCGCTGTCCACCTTTAGACAGAGACGGCATATTTTTGTCAAATCGGGGTAACGTTGGTCCTCCTTCATGCTTCTGCCGGAGACGTTTCTTTGCGGCGCCAAATACAGTAAAGTGTTATCAACACCAATTATTTCGAATGATGTTTTAAGATTTATTCCTTGCTTGAATTATAATCAAAATTTCCGCATAAACAAACTAAATAACACGCCACAGGGTGTTTCAAAAGTAATTGCTTTCGACAGGGCGCCTACGAATGGTACAGGGCTATCGAACCAAACTCGTTTGAGAAAGTGTTAAGGGTTGGCGTAAATCACACTCATTTCACGTTTGAACTATTCTTAAATATACTGTGCCCAAGAGACTTATATATATTAATTCTGTGCTATAAAACTATTAGATAGATTGTTTCGGGCATTATGGAAGTCCAATTTTCGAACACTTTTTATTTAGAGTATACGTGGTTCGAAAACGATTCATGGTTGGTCGAATAAGTCGCTCGGATGAATTATTAGGTCGACCTTTTAATGGAAAACACAAAAAATGTGGTGTTATTCCCAGCCTCCAAGCAAACTACTCACCCACTTTTGCGAAAAAAAAAAATACTTGATACAAGTTTTTTATTACAGGGAAAATCAACTAAATAATTAATGTGTTAGCCTCTTGTGAACGGATGCTTCACATATATATCAGAGGGTTTGATCCACCATTTTAAGGGTTAACCGTCATACCAATCCGCCCTACACTTCTGGGAAAAAAAAGAAATACTTGATAAACTTTTTTATTACAGGGGAAAATTGAGATTGTGATTAGAAGCTTCACATATATATATCAGAGGGTTTGATCCATTTTTCGATGTAGCCGGCATTCCAATCAACCATATATTTTTGTATGGAAAACTTTTTCGTAACAGGCAATATCCAGTTAAAATTTGATGTGATGGCTTCTTATGTCGGACACATCAGATAAATATAAAGTGCAAACTGACCATTCACGCGTAGGAGGTTCTTTGGTACTAAATTATTTTTTTATATCCTGTACCCATAGGGTAAAAGGGTATATTAAGTTTGTACAAATTATGTAACATGCAGAAGAAGGCGTAGCATCAACATTCTAGTTGATAGTGATCATACATACATAGCATACATATACCTATGAGCAGGTAGCCCCATACAAAGTCAGAACCCACGTTTATTATTTAAAATACGATTTTAAATTTCGTTGGAATGGTATTAGAGCTTCGATTAAACCAAAGTTAATATTTTCACTTATTTAATACAAAAAAAAAAAATGTATATGTATATCTTATTACACACTAACAATTACAAGAAAAAAAAAACTGTTCACTTACACATGACATATGAAAAAAAAGTTTTTGCTAAAGGATACGGTGCTTATATGTATATATTATAAATACATTTTAGGTGTAATAAAAAAAATTATATCTCCCGATTCTCTACTTAAGAGTTTTTTCTCTTACCGATGTTGTACCACGCTTTAGATTTTTCTTTTTTCGTAGTTTACACAGCGCACAATTATTTCCAGGGCTTGGACTAATAACCTCGTTACATTTGGAATCACGCCAGTACGTGTGTGTTCTACATATACACCTCTTCTCCTTAGTCGAAGGTTGTTTTTTAGAAGTGTCACAGGGCAGATTGTTGTTATTTTTATTTGAAGTGCTAGCTCGATTGGTAAGTTCGTTTAGATAGTCTTCGGTCAAATCGTTTGTTAACAACAACTCGTTTTCTTGCATAGGTATCTCAACCATTGGTGGTGGCGCCAATGTACTGGTTGCTTCTAAGTTAGCACCCGATGATACATTGGTGTCAGTGTTATTATTATTTAATGGCGCATGCATTTGTATAATTTCCTGCTTGACACATTCAACATCGTTTTCGCTATCAACTAGAAAAATTATTTCGATTAGAAAATTTATAAAAAAAAATGTTGCTAATACCACTTACCTATTATCTCAACATAATTAACTCCATCATTATTGGTTGCAATCATCTCACCTTCTTGCACTGTGCATTCCGAACCCGTCTCAGAAGGTGCATTTTTTGTGCAAACACCCAATGCTTCGTCTCGCTTGCGTATAAGGAACTCTTCCAAATCAAAGAATAACTCATCCAAAATGTTCAATTGACAGCGCTTTCTCAAATCGTTCATATGCTGCTCTTCCAGTTCACGCCTAATTTGGGACTCCAGCTCAGCGCGTATTTCCTGCTTGCAAGTGTTTACCAGATGACTTTTGTGTGCATCCATATCGCTGCGTATGCCTTGTTCGATGATATTGCGCCACGAGCCATCTCCTTCAGTTTGCGTTGTTTGACGCCGTCGACTAAAACGCAACACATCCTCATCGGGTGCGTACAGGTCCGAAGGTTTGCCCATGTTCAATAACTTTTTGTGTTGCCGCAAGCGGCGGTCGGCCGCTTGACATCTTTTGCGGAATTGGTAAAACTCCTCCAAGTGTATGCGGCATTGGACACAAATGCTCTGTGGGAGTCCATCGCCACTTTCCACTTCCAATGAAGTAACTTGAATGATGCGCAGAGGAATAGCAGAATCAGAAGCGCTGGAAAATATGTCTAGCGTATTAGTGTCCTCGACGAGGCACAGGCGACAAGTCGTATCCATATGGCGAATTGATTTAAGATAATTTGCGTGTCGGCGTACGGTCGGTGCGCTAAGTTTTTAAAATTTAAACCGCAGCAGCATCAGAAAGCAAAACTCTTCCTCTACCGCGTCTGTTATATAGCCATCTCGCTTACTTCTATATTTTAAGTGTTAGAAACAATAGTTTTTAATTTTAATATTAGTCAACACTGTAGCTAAGAGTGATATTTGTCTCGCTTGCACACTAGACAATAAATATGTAGATTTCTATTATTTTTCTTTTAATTTGACCTTGATTATTTATTTGTGCAAGAAGGGTGGATCAATCACACACACACATACACACACAAATATGCCGGCTTAATATGTCCTAAACAGTGTTGGATAGTTCAAGAACGAATAATTATTTGAACTAGTTCATCCTGCTGTCAGTTCGTATCGTTTATCGGTATGACACCGATTGCCACGCATAAATGTCAGTCTACAGCTGATTTTCGTTGTTGTCTACAGCTTGTTGTCGTTTTTATTTGTCTAAAAACAGTGATTGATGTTTCTTAATAACTCTACATTTGTCAAATGAACTATGTTTCAAGAAGAAAAATTGCAAGTGTATTTATTTCCACAGACGGAAATTCAATCTGAATAATGATTAATCCTAAGTTAAACTTTAACGGCTACATAAACATTGCTGGATCCAGGCGTTGGTGGAAAGAACTGGAGAATGTCCCCTCCTCAACAGTAGCTTTGTTCAGTATAAAAATATAAAAATAATTCTTTTCGCTTTATTTTCATAAAAGGACATATGCGAAGGACCTGGGAGAAATAAGGTAAACAAGCCCAAGTTAAAGGTAATAAATAAACAATATTTAATTGAGTTAATAAAACATATCATACCAAACTTGAATAGTGAACTAATTTAACTAAGTCACTGCCGTAAAGTCTTTCCGAAAATGAAATTTGAATAGGCCCGAATACAAATTACCCCGAAGTGAAGCATTAAATCAAATAAAAAAAAAAATCCAAATAAATTTTAAACTCACTAATATCATTTTCTGCTAAACGATGTAGGTAATTGATTAAACCAAAGTCGTCACAAAAAAAATAAAAGTTGTCGTTAATTTATAGCAGTCGCTTTTAGAATTTCACTATTAATAAAAACGATTTTATTAAATTTTTGTTTTATTATACTGTATTGTTTTCTTTTGTTGACTTTTTGTTATAAAAAATTTGTTCAATAAAAATTCGTTATAAAAAAATTTGTTCAATAAATGACTTCGTTGAAAGACCGAATACCGATATATATCAATCGGTTTTTATATGTTTATAGAACAACCGCCATCTATGCTGACAATCGGTCCTAGTCAACTTACTCAATTCGTTCATACTCTGTCCAACACTATTATTAATGCGGTAGGGTAGTGTTTGATGACTCTTGAAGCCGTGTATTACGAATATTTGCGCAATTTAAAATTAAGCCCTTAGTTTAAAAAGTTGAATTTAACTGAAGATATTTACTACCGGTGCCTGCATAGTACGTAGGTAAGTGTTTAGCACCTAACAGATATATAAACATAAGTGAGGTTTGTGATTTCATAACAATGTAATAAATAATTTGTTTATCTTGTATTTATAAACTTAAAACGCATGATTACAACCACGCAGAGTATTTAGAATAGTCAAATTTCCATATGCGTTTTGATTTTTTTACATTTATAATGTACATATGCAAGTATATTGAGCGCGAGAGAACGGTTGCCACAATACGTGAAACCACTAGTTGATTTAATAACAACAACAACAACAGCAGCGGCAACATACTGCGCCGGCAACAATATCAACAACAACAACAAAAAATATCAAAAACAAAAATAACATTTTCCACCGCGGCAGACCAAGAAATAAAATAAAAAGAGAAATTAATACCTTACATTAATTTGGCACTGAACCAGACAACAACGACGACATTGTAAATTCAGATGATTAAATTCATATTTCACTTACCGAGATTATATTTGTTGCCGGACTTTTTCTGCGTTATTAAATTGCGTAAAATTTAACATATTTTAATCTTGCATTACGTTTACTCATTGTAGATAAGAAAGTCTCCAGAGCTTTTGTGTGCGTGTGCTATCATAAGATTACTTAACGCTTTGCTGCCTAAGCATCCAATTCCTTCAACCAACTAAACATTCGTCGTGTCAATATCAGCTCATGCAACAAAAATCAACAGTATCAGCCCCGGCGACGTTGCAGACAAGGTAGAAACGTGCTGGCCGTATGTCTATCCGTTTGTCTGTCTGTTGGCCTGTCTTTCCGACAGTCACATTGCCAACATGAATTAATTGTATCGTCTGTCGCTCATTTGTAAATGTTTCTTTAAAAGTACACACATTGCTGCTGCTGTTGCTAATTGTGTTCTCTTGTGAGCATATGGCTTATCGCAAATCATTTGGCTGAGATAATGAAAGTCTACCGCTTATACATTTTCGTATACGCTATAAACTACAATAAGTCGCTAATAAATTCAAAGCTGCAAAAGTATTTTGCATAGATTTATGACTGCATCTGTGCGGGTACAGAAAGCATAAAACTGGTCCGAAATTTTAGCCGCTTCCATTCTGGTTTTTTAGGACATAATTTTGTATTTTAATATTAATGTCCCTATTAATGTTTTCTTCTTTTCTCTTTCAACGTCTAAACGTCAGTCCAGGTTTACATTTTTATCATAGCGCTTACTACAGTTTCGGTTCAATCACACCACCGATATGACATAAACACCACACGGTAATTTTTTGTTGGTCAATGGAGCCTCTTGAAGCGCATGTGGGTCTGTTTTGCTTATTCACAAAGCCATTAATTGAAATATTAGCTTCGTCTTCTTTAAAGTTGTGACAACCGACTCAGAATTTCGGAAGTAATTTTTAATAACTTTTGAACGTTGCTATCACCATGATATAAATTTTAACCTTGACTGATGTTTTGGCATGGACAGATCCTAAAAGAAAATTAAGGCTGCGTTAGTTTTAAAATACAAAGTTGTATATCCCTATTGAAAAGCCTTGCCATTTTTATACATCAAGAACAGTTTTTTAGTTACAAAATATAGACTGCAAACCACTAAGATCAAGATCTGATTTTACGGCGGATATGTTAAATCTTCATTGAAACGGTACAAAAGTTTTATTTCGAAGGCCGAAGCGACGTAGAATCGAATTTATTTTTGGCAGAATTGAAATAGTAGCGAAAGAATTAAGAATTAGCTTATTCCAAAGCTGTGCATACGATACTTTCTATTCAGAAATTACACTAGTTCCGGAAGAACTACCTGAAATATATTTGATTTGTATAATTTCTACCCAATATGCTAAATACCTTCGAAAATTTCTGTAGCGCAACGCTAATCCTGAGCGTTATTAACACAGGCAGCAGCGGCGTCCACAACATTTGGTGATTTTCTCAATTCAGTTACACTTCGAACATTCATCAAAGCGGTCGTGTATCTTACGCTTGCCGTGCCACCGAATAGTGATATTCTTGCTGTCACAGCCGCTTCAGTTCAGGACGATTTATTAGTTTCAATTAATATTTCCGACATAATTTTGGTGTGCCAACTGAGTCGTCGTTGTTAGTGCCGCCAGTGCAATAAATTCCGTAATTTGCTTTTTGCGTTTATAAATGTTCTCACATTCGCACGATTAAATTTTGTGACGCTATCCGGAGCGGAACTAGTTCATTTGTCGATTGAACCATTCGATCGATCGATACAAATACAAATGCTCAATAGATTTCGTGCATAAATAAATATATCTACAATACAATATATACTCAATAATTGTCGAGGTGGTTTGTATAAGGCAGCAGCAGAGAGTGACTTACTGACCGACTGATCGACTGTTGTCGTCTGCACGTTTTGTCTTGACTCTGGATATAAAGGCAGTCAGACGTTCGGCGTGATATTCTAGCTAGCTGCCTTCGTTGTTTTTGTTGTGGTTTTTGTGCAAGCAATATCGAAAGTGTTTTCAATTTGTTTAGCTCTCGTTGATTTTTAAATTTGTTTTATTTTTTATTTTTATTTTTGGTTTT